>JANAVB010013000.1:14303561-14875613 GCA_029216955.1 Iris pallida
GGTAAACAATGTAGGTCAACAATGCTATCTAAACAGTCTAACAGACATATAATCAATACTATCAACAGTAAATCTCAACTCTGAACAGAGGTGTATATATATATATATATATATATATATATATCTATATATATATATAAAAGAAAAATATAAATAATATATATATTATATATATTATATATATATATATAAAGAAAAATATATATATATATAAAGAAATATATATATATATATATATATATATATATATTATATTATAATATATATATATAATATATATCATAAACTCAATCGTATATCTAAGAAAGATAATAGGACGAATTAATATGAAGATACGAATGATGAAATAGAAGTCTAGTATCATAAGTCAAATACAAACGAGTCAAGAAGTCCAATATCAATAAGTACATATCATGAATAAATAACATGTCCCAAATGAATATAACTGGAGACAGATCCAGTATCCTAGCTACTAGCTAAGACACTACTGGTGGTGCATCCTCACAGGCACTAGCTCCAAGGGAATCTCTAAGCATAGTCATCATCTACCTCAGGTCCATATTAGGTAGGAAAGAAGTCCTCTAAGCCCTCTAAAGAAATGTTATCCAGTTAGGATTGGAGCAAAATACAAACTATAATAGCAGTTTCAATTATATGATAAATACTATAAAACAATAACAATGAGTGCACTACATGATGAGGATAAATAACTGAATCATACCGATGACTTCGATATAAAAATTTTACAGCAGAACTATATAGCAAGACAGATGAAGAACAGTATGAAAAATAGAAATACAACTATGTACAGAGCACGTAAAAAGGATTAGTAGAAAGAGCAATAGAGAACATTTCAGTGAATTGGTAATTGACAGGAAAGAACTGTAATAACTACATGTTTTGAAGTATTAGAGTTGACAAGTGATCGGCTTAGGAACTTGCACAATTTTATATGGCCTGACTAATCAAACGTGAGGCGTATGATTAACTCACACAATACTTTTTTTTTGCATAATAAGGGTATAATCAAACATCTAGCTAGTACTTCTCCTATCCCGACTAGCAAGAAGGTCCAAATCAGGACAATTCACAATACTTAAATCACAATACAATGTCAATACGATAATCATACACAATATAAAGGTAACATCTCATGTCCGAGGATCCAACTATACCAAATTTGTGTGCCATCGTGTCAGAAATTAAGTAGAACATCACTAAGTACATGAATCATAGTAAATATCAGATAATAAAAACTATCAGAGAATGTACTCGCATGTGGTCCTGAGTAACGAGTGTGGACCAAGGTCCAAAGTAGAGCCACAAGGACCTAAATATGAATATCGATGTTAATTAGTATTTTGGTGTGTTAAACATTGATATCTAAGATGGAATATGAATTATAGGTCAATTCTAGGTCTCCGTAGTCAAACTAGTTTAATGTGACTCAAAGGTTGACTTTTAGGGTCAAATTAGTCAACTTTTGTCAAATTAGGTTAAACTTAGGTTTCTAAGTTAATACCTTATCATAGCAAGGCAATCTAACCTATACTAGGCTCTACCTAGGTAATTACCTTTTTAGGATAAGCCTATAGGGTATCTTGTTATACCCTACTATTACCCTATATCCTATACACATTACCTAATGTCACGACTCGTACCCGAAAATCGAACATGAGTCGTGGGTACGTCCAGCCTACGCCGCAGTGTCGACGGTAGAACGCGGTATAGGTCGTCTATAATTTCTAGTATCTAACAATATGAGATATAAACCTGTCATCTCTACAAGGAGGAAGAATATGACATATAAAATATATAACTCAATCATAAGATCTAAAGTAAGATAAAGCATGATATTGGAATAAAAGATAAAGAAGATTAAACTGAAATAATAGCAAGAGTTATCGCACACATGAGTCTAAGACGAATAAATACATATCCTGAATATTAATAACAGAATCCAAGCCCCCATTCGGAACAATCTGATACAAAAAGAAATACTAAAACACTAAGCCACTGCTACGACACTCTTTAGTGAGTAAGACCCTCTTGAGGCTCTTAGGAGCAACCCTCGCATATCCCCTGCTCATAGTAGATAGGACAACAGTCTAAGCCATCTGAAAAATATATCCAGTCAGGATGGAGCGAAGTACAACCCAATAGCAGTTCCAATTAATTAACAAGTGCTATGAAACAATAAATAAAAATGTGATACTTGATGAGCAATTTTATAAGAGACAATGTAAAAAATAGAAAGACAAGTGGATATGGAGCAATAGGTGTATGGAAAGAACATGTGAAAATGTAAAGACATGCATATATGTAATAAAGGGGAAAACCTGTCATGCAATGTTTACAACTAGCAAGTACAGAATAATCCTGAAAGTTGTGTCTAAACCAATGTTTTGAAATACCAAATTGACATGTGAACGGCTAGAGGGTAATATCCGACAAACCATACACCTCGTGTGTGGCTGCTATTATTCCAGTAAGACCATGGGATAGAAAGGGTATGTTCACACATCTCCTAGGTATTTCCACGCTCGACCAGTACACATGGATCCAGGTCCCGACACGAATCTCAATATTCCAGAGTAGGTACATTAGTCCAATAATTTTTTAGTCTAGTGAAAGTCGTTAGGCATGAAACCATGTATCTCAAGACAATAAATCCATACAATACTAATCCGTGTATCCATCACGTCAGAATCAAATAGAACACTAATATAAACATGAATCATAGGAAATATCCAAAAATGGAAACTATCGGAGAATGTACTCGCTTGTCATCCTAAACAGTAAATGTGAATCGACGCCCAAGGTAGAGTAACAAGAACCTAGATAGGAGATATACATGTTTATTAGTATTCTGGTGTGACTAACATGAATATTTATGGTGATAGATGATTTCTAGGTCAATCCTAGGTCTCTGTGGTTAAACTAGGTCAAAACCCTATTACCTACTTATATTGTATAAACATATACCCTATGATATAATACTTAGCCATTACCCCAATTACCTTATACTCTATCACTTACCCTATCCACTCTTACATAGGTAGTCTCCTTATATGTGTCTATGTGTTAACTTAAACATATGTATAAAATTCCTCTAGGCCTATTACCAACCATTACATGTATAGGAATATCCCTATACACAATACCTTAAATTACCTAACCCTTTACTTAACCTACCTCCATGTATACACACTCTAATACCCTTATACAAATTCTGTGTCATACACTAAGACAATACCCAACTCTCTCTAACCCTTACCTTGCCCAACCAGTACGTACTCTAATACCGTACCTGAACATACCCATCCATCTAATCTATACTTTTACCTGATCTATCTATTAATACATTCATACCTTACATAGGCATCTCTATATCACCATAACACCACCCTATAACCATACCAATATGCATATCCTAGTCCACACTACTGGCCTATTAAGCTATAGTCAAATAGATTTCGTTAATTGACTTAAAACTCTGAATATGATATGAAAAGAAACTGAAGATTACAGTTTACATCTCCTCTGAAATTTTTCATATTTATTCTGTATTTTTCTTTTATTGAGTCTAGATTGATTTGTGAGTAAGGATCACTGGCACTTAGAAAGATCAATCCTACAACCTATTGTTGATCCATTTCTCTTAACCCAAAAACTTGATGCATTTCAAGAACCAAACCAAACCCACATCCAAAAGCCACAACCAAATTCGAATTGACCAGAAACCAAGGCAACCGAACTCGGCCTAAGTTCTACCCAAACTCGGACCGAACTCGGTCCCCTAGGATTTCTCCTCGTTAACAGTTATACCTATTCTTTAGATCACTAACGTTTAAATTTATGAACGTTAGGCTACCGAGTTCTGCCCAAACTCTGTCTTAGAAAAACCTATAAAAAGAGAAGAAATTTCCATTTCTATTCGCTCATTCATTCTTCATCTTCTCTATCTATTACTAAGCTTTCTATTCAAGTAACAAAGCTTCAATCTTCAAATCTCCAAGACAATCCAATTCTTCTAGTGCCGGTGGTTTCCTATTAGGAGAATTCGAGTTGTACAAAACTTGACATATAAAAGCTTTTCTCAAAAAGGTGTTGTTGAAGTTTGATCGTGGGCTTCAGATAAAAATACGATGGTGTTGAAGTTGTCGTGTTCTTCGGAGTAAAGCACGCAGTGTAATCTCTATTCAAAATAGTGGATTATAGCATGCAAGAGTTCTCACGAACTGGACTAGTCCTCTTAGAGGAAAACCAGTATAAACCTGCTGTGTTTGCGTATTATTTTTTTGCCTCTACTATTTACTACTTTACTTGCAACTTTATTTGATTGATTATTCGCTTCACCTGCTTAGAATTTTTTAATTGGTAATTATTTTTCCGATGTACTTTATTCACCCCCTCTATAGGTTCCATCGATCCTACAATTGGTATTAGAGCTCGACTTATCTCTAGACAGATTAAAACTCCTTGAGATATGGCATCCCTATATCCAAGCAATGGTGATGGTCAATCAAGAAATAGGCCACCCTTATTTGATGACACAAACTACACGTATTGGAAGACACGTATGAGTTTTTTTTCTCAAGTCTCTTGATTTTAATTTATGGTCGATTGTCATGAATGGATATAAGAAACCACCATCTATTACGGTAGAGGGGTGTTCTAGTAGAAAAAATATTCGACAGATATACCGATAATGAAATAAAACAAGCTAGTCTTGATGCAAAAGCCATCAATGCATTATTTTGTGATATGGATAGAACTAATTTTAATAGAGTTTCTATATGTGTCACGTCTCACGAGGTTTGGAAACTTCTTGAGGTTACTCATGAAGGTACTTCACAAGTAAAGGAGTCTAAAATCTTAAGACATACACAAGAGTATGAGACCTTCAAAATAAAGCCTAATGAGACTATTACAAATATGTTTACTCGGTTCCTAGATATTGTTAATCCTCTATCTTCCCTTGGAAAAGAACACATCAATCATGAGAAGATTCGGAAGGTATTTCGCGGGCTTACAAAGAACTAGAATCCTAAAGCGACGACCATTATTGAAGGAAATGATCTCACAATTATGACTCTTGAAACCCTTATGGAAAAGCTTATGACACATGAGCTTGACCTTAAAGATTTCGAGGAGTCAGCTCCAAAACAGAAAGTGATAGCATTCAGAGCTAACCGTAAGACAGCCTCTGACGATGACAAATAACCCTTATAACAAGAAACTTCAGAAGATTTCTCAGATACGAGAAGTCAAACAAGAAGATGAAAGATTCTAGAGACGATGAAGAACCTATCTGCTTCAGCTGTAAAAGAACATGACACATCAAAAAGGACTGCACTGTTATAAGAAAGAGAAGTAGGCATGATCAGACAAGCAAGAGAAGGTCTTCTTCCAAAAACTATGCCAACACTAGCATATGGTGTAAAAGTGAAGCTAGTAATTCTGAAGAAGAAGAGAAGCATCACAACATAGGGAACCTATGTCTCATGGCTACTGATGCTAAGGTAATATCAAACCCTCTCTATGAATAATTTACATTTGATTACGAATCTGACTAAACAATTATTTGCATAAAATAAATAAAGGCAACGAAAATGATAATAAGTGAACAAATAAATAAATAACTAAATAATTATGCTAAATGATAGTATATAATCAAATATAGTAGCAAAGTATCTTGCCTACTTATGGTGTAGCAATTTGGCGATGTCCAACAGGTAAACCCATCTAATCAAATAAATGAGCAAGGAGGGAACTTCCACAAATGTCTCCGGATGCTGAAATAGAAGTCACCAATATTTTTGAAATAAAAAAGACTAAGATTGACTATCCATAAGTCCAATTATGGACACAGGAGCAAAATTATAATTTTGGATCAAAACGATGTCCGTCGTTGGACACGCATTGCACCAAAAAACATGCCAAAACCTATGTTCTCTAAAGTCAATAAATTATATGTTTACGAGTCCAATTTTTATACGAGCCCAACAGTATGTCCAATTTTGGAATTGGATGGACTGTGCACAAAATCGCCCGTTGAATGGATCGTAGGTCCGCCAAAACGGCAATCCGGTCAACTGTCTCAGAATCGGACCAAACTTGGCTCACAGAACCAAAAAATTCTACGAGTCCAATGGCACAAGTTTTGTCGCAATGTGACGAGCATGTACAAAGTAATTGAGATTTTTGGAAAATGGTTGATACGGCGTTCTTCGACGGATAAGGGTCGAATTCGTCGCGCATGCGCAACCAATTCGAATTCTGTCAAAGTCCATACGTCCATAAAATCCATAAGCACCTTTCAATATGACTGGTTTGCATGGTGGCCCATGCTATTCAGTCTTTGCAACTGTTGCAAAGTCGTGGTAGTACTAGACTTAGCTGTACTACTGCGAGCCTGCCCTAGGATTAGGATTGAATCATAGAATATTTTAGGAGATTTGGTACTCAATCACATATTAGGGACTCTTGATAGATTCTAGGGAAGACCCTTGAGAATCTTACTTCGAAACTCTTTTGAGTCTAATCCCACTTGCTTTTGCTTATCCAAATTTTGAATATATGTCCGTTATCGAACCCTATTCTTGCACTAGAATGAGTTTTATGGACCCCTGAAAGAACTAAAAAGTAGAAGTTGAACGTATATACCATTAGGTTAATTGAGGAGAGAATGATTAGCCAATCTTATGTAGGAAGGTTGAGAATTATTTTAGGTCATATTCAAGGAATTTTAAATTTTGACCAAGATGGTACCTTTGGAACGACCCCTAAGAATATCACTCTAAACCCTACCTCGAAATCTGTTTCTGCTTGTTTCTATTTACTCTTCCTTGATTTGTTTTTGAATTTGATTTCTGGTGTTCATTGTTAACTTTGATTTTGTATCGAGATAAATTTTATGGATTGAATTAAGGTATATTTTGATAACATAATTGATGAGGACAGTGAGAAAGGTAAATGTCTGCTTTAGTTATGTAGTCTAGAGTTTATTGCAGCCATACTAGCTAGCGTGACAAAAACATAGAGCCTAATTTGGGGTATACTTATCTTAGTTATGGATTTTAGAGATAACATGATTATAAGGTATTACCTTAGTTATGGACTCTATAGTTTATTGCAGCTATGCTTACTTGCGTGGCAAAAATTTTGGCAACATGATTTCAGGAAGACGTGTATGGTTATCAGATCATATCTAAATTGGTTCACTTCGTTATGACCAGGTGAGCAAGAACAATTCCTATCATTATTTTTTCATCTTACCATTATTTCTTTGTCTTAATTAACTCTATCCTAATTACATCGATCAACTATCTCGTATCTACTTCTGTCAGCTACAATTTGAAATCTTTTTGAATTTTCGTATCTCTTTAATTTGGAAAGACTGAGGAAGTATCATAATCATCTAGCTCATAAAGGACGTAATTATCATCTAGTGGTGATCCTGGTAGAAATATAGAGCAATGGACATTGAGATAGAACTAGTGGAAGAAAGGTATGACTAAGATTAGAAACAAGAAGAGACCGATAGTATCAGTTTAGAAATGATTACACTAGAGAATTATTATGAGTATGAATTATTTTGGAAAGAACGTAGGAGGATTTCGAGTAAGAAGGGCAGTAGAATATATGTTAGAACAGTAATATTTCGTATATGTATTTTAGAACTGACGAGGATATTCAAGGTCAAAATATTTTTGAGAACTTAGATATTTAGGTTACTGATTCTCGAGATATTTCATTTTAAGGCTATGATACTAAATTTAGAAATTTAAATAATGGAGTAGAGATTATTACCGCATGCATTGATAATACGAGATGGAGTAAGAGATTGGTAGGAGAATGATTGAGAACCGAGAGAACACAAAATTTGTGAGTTATAAGAAAAATTAGAGATTTTCTGAAATTTTTTTATTCAAGAAGGATAATATTTAAAGGTATAGGTTAGAGGAAATGTGAAGATTG
This sequence comes from Iris pallida, assembly GCA_029216955.1. Classification (NCBI taxonomy): domain Eukaryota; kingdom Viridiplantae; phylum Streptophyta; class Magnoliopsida; order Asparagales; family Iridaceae; genus Iris; species Iris pallida. The sequence goes on from JANAVB010013000.1 coordinate 14,311,545, forward strand.
ATTATCTTTATATGGTAATGATGGTATCACACTTTGAGTAATATGAGGGGTATAGCTTGAACGATTGTTCAAGGATATTTTATAAACTTGATTTAGAGATTTCGGATCTAATTTAGGATAAGATGGCAGAATTTGGATTTAAAGATGATTAAGTTGATAATGGGTACAAAGTCAAAAGAAAAAGGATTAAGTTCTAACAAAGGGTATGCTTCATGGGTACTGCCCTTGGAATAAAGGTCAAGCCTATAGTATTTATAGAAAAGTTTAATCTTTATGACTGAAGATTATGATTTTTTTGTAGTAGTCATATAGGGATTGATTTTTAAAATTGAAGATCATGATTTAGTAGTGGTATGTCTAGGCTTGTAAGATAAAAGTATAATTGGCAAATGACGATCGAATAATTTTGGCAGTAGACGATGCAGAGTGAGATGATTACCTTGACTTCCCTATGAAATCTTACCTTTTGATTATTTCTATCATAGTAAAAGGACTTTGAATTTTTTTTCCTATCCTTGAATCTTTCTTTAAGTTTCAATATCGCTAAATTTTGATCTACTTGATCTTGCGCGAACGACTTTTGGTCATCTTCTTTATCGTATCAAGGTTCTCGATTATTGACTATGTTCTAATAGTTTAAAACGATCATGATTTAGATTTCAATCCTTTATTGCGCGTGCCTAGACTCGATTCGATATATTCTTTATCATATCTAAATATTGTTTGGATCAAGGTTAGACTGATCTTACCCTTGATCGCGATAAAATTTCAATCTTGATCATGTTTGGATTTAAATGCCACTATCGCTCGTGCCTAAACCTTTGATTTTAATTCTTAATAATGACTAGTTCCATGCTAATCATGATTTGATTTAGCTACTATTTTTGATGTTTGGTTTTGCCTAGATGACCTGGCATGACTAGACGACTTTGAATCCCATGATCGTGATTTTAACGATCATGACTATACATACTAATTTGCCTCTGAATCGTGCCTAAAATTTTTGGTCCTTAATCATGACTATCTGATTTGTTTATAGACTTTGTCATGTCAGAATTTGAGTTTGATCATGTCGGAATAAATTTTTATCGTGCCTAAATTTTGATTTTCTAGTCATTGTGCTCAGACTTCATTCCTAATCAAGACTAGGTTTAAAAATATTTTTTTCTCTATCCTAAATTGTGCCTAAGTGATTCTAGTCATTCCAAAATTCTTAAGCCTTGATTTTGCTCGTGATCAAGTGGTTCTGATCCTTAGTCATTGATCGTGCCAAATATTTTATTATTTCTAACGATGCTCAATCGCGTCGTTCCCGTATTTGAACGTGCCTATATAACCTTGAATCAAACCTTATCGAGTCTAGATCATATTGATCATTCTATACTTAGACCTGATTCTAACTTTATCGTAACTGAACGATTTTAATTTTCCTAATCGCGACTTCGCGCTTAAATAACTTGAAATTATTCTAAATTGTGTTTAAAACCATGATCCTCGGTCACGACTAAATGATTGATTAGTCGTGTTAGAATTTAGACTTTGATTATGTCTGAACAATTTTTTATTCCTGCCAGAAATTTGATTCTGTATACTCGTGCTTAGGTTCCATTCCTAAACATGCCTAAGTTTTGGTTTTCGTTATCTTATCCTAGATCGTGCCAACCGAATTTAGATCATTTCAAAAGAAAATTTATCACATCCGAGCTCAGATCGTATTTCATGACTTAATTAATCATGCTCATTGTATTTTCGATCGTGCCTATAAGACCTTGACTTGAAATCTTGATTGTGCCTAAAAATTTATCTCTATCATAACTAAGTTTTGATTTTGATCGTGCCTGTGCGACTTTGAGTCTGATTTTCTTCAAACCTAAACTACTAAATCATTACATATTCGAATTTCAATTCTATCCTCGATTCTCCTAGCCATGATTTAGATCATGTCCGAAAAACCTAAATTTCTTTCCAAATTGTGTCTGAATAATGTTGTTCATACTATGATTCTATCGTGTCAAAATCATTAGTCGTGCCTAAATAATTTTGGAATTTGATTATATCGTGCCAAAGTCGTCAATACTTGATCGTGTCTAGGTTATTAAATAAACTCTCATTTTGATCCCTCTGCCAACCTTAAATTTTGAGGACGAAATTTCTTCAAGGTGGGTAGATTTGTAACCTTCGTTAACCAAAATCTGGATTTTTTGAATATTTTTAAAATTTCTATTTCCTTTGAATTTTCCTAAATCTTTAAAAATTATGCAATTCTAATATTGAGAACGTATTTTCGATCGTAATTTGTTATCGATATTTTGTTGGACTGTTGGTTTGTAAAAACTATTTTTTTGAGATTATTTTCTAGTGGAATCTTCTTGTTCATTTTCTTAAAATCTATAAGTTATAAATATTTATTTTTATATAGAGAAAATACTTGTAAAATTATGATTTGTAAATACAAATGTTTCATTACTAATTATTCTAGCCTTAAAGGTTTCCGATAATTGTAGATTATTCGATTTTCTTCCTCGCATCGGGCTAAGACCATTGCGGTCTTCTAGCCAACCAAGTTTGAACTTGGATTGTGGGCAAGGACATGAATTTAAGTAGCCGTAGTTAGTTAGTAGCTAAATTGTAATTAGCTAATAATTAACTAACTGGTTATTAATGTCTATAATTAACTAATGAATATTTAGTATTAACCAGTCTTTGCCAGCCAAATTGTAATTAGCTAGATTTTATTAGTCAACTAAATTAATTAATAGCAAATGTTAGCAGTTAGCAACTAGAGTTAGTGTGTTAGTGTTTTTACTAATTTTCCTATTTTCTATTGCATTAACAATTAACCCTTAGGGTTTCACCTTCCTACCCTATAAATAGCACACTTCCCAAAATGTCATCATAGCAATATTTCCAAACCCTAAATTTTTATTGTTCAGCCGCCACTCCTCCTATATGCTCTTTCCCGACCACCCAACTGCCACGACCACCATTGTGGCCGGCCACCCCTGGCCAGCCGCACTCCACTATTGCTACTATCACCACCACCCCCCTTCACCACAGTAACACCACCGGCATTGTCATCTTGACCACCACAATTATCACAACCCACCGTCAATCCCGCCATCCCGACCTTCCCTAACAACACCACAGGAATCTTCATTGCTAGCCTCAACCACAACCTCCAGGCATATAATTCCTATCGACACCACCACCGTCGACCTCTTCCGGCCTCACCACCTCTGCCATCACCACCACACACCACCCGCACAGCCACCATAACCACCACAACTCAACAAAAGAAAAGAAAGGAGAACGGTCACCTTCGCCTCATACTCGAATACCGCCCCTTGGCGAGCGCCGCCCTGGTGCACGCTCCTCCACCACCGACGCGCCGCTAGGATCCAAACCCCCACCTAGCCTAGCAGCCTCCCGCCGCCATTGTCGACCCTGTCCATCCACTCTGACCTACTCCTCTGACAATCACAATCTCGTCTTGGACCGCTCCGCCCACCACTTTACGCTCCGCCATCGTAGTCGCCCTGCTGTGAGCGCTCTACTCGCCCCGCTTCTCCCTTTCTTCCCTATTTTTCTTCTAATCATCGGATTTGGGGGATTCGAATGAAACCCCCTTTTCGAATTGCGAGAGATTTTGATGAGAAGTTGCTGAGCTTCTCTTCCCTCTCTTAATTTCTTATTCAAGCATAGGTTGAATGAATGGGAGAATAGACACCCCCTATGGTTTGTACGTATTTTGGTAACTGTCCATGTTGTTTTAAAAACAAAGAATACCCCCCCTGGTTTATAAAGTTAATTAGTTATACTCCCCTGGTGCATAGAAGAAAATGAGTGAAAAATTAAGCAGCCAGGGGGGTGTTCTTTATTTTTGAAACAACGGGGACAGTTACCAAAATACGTACAAACCATAGGGGGGTACAACTAATTAACCCCCTTTTATTTTGACTCAATGGTATTATTTATTGTTATTGTTATTGATAGAAATTGTTAGATTAGGGATTCTGCTGGCAGCCCAGGTTGTTGTTTAAAAAAATATTATTTTATTTGGGCAGCGCCCGTGACACATAAATTAATTAGAGTTATTTTATTATTTGGTCTGAATTTATTTTGTTTGGATAAGAATAATTATGGGCTTTTGGTTATTACTTGTCCCTGGGCTTCCATGCATTTTAGGGGTAAGCCCACGAGAGTTGGGTCCTAGCATCTAACTGTTGGTTGGGCTTTGAGTCCATTAGAATTATTGATATTACTTAATTATTTTAGTTTTATAATCAATGAGGGCTTTAGTAATCTTGGGCTTTGGCCCTACATAATGGTTTATTCATATTACTTAGGTTGGGCTTGGTTATCATCATTTTGGGCTTATATATATGCATTTTAGTTGATAGTATATATGTTGGAACAATTGAGTTTTAATTAACGATTAATGATAATAATAATAATATTTGATATTTTTCGAAAAAGTAAATTTTGCCTATATATTAATAACTACAATCATATTTTGAAAAATTGGGGTTTAGTACTAAAGATGTTTTTCCATATTTTTAAACATTTGTCTAAGGGACTTTTGTGAATAATAAAATATAGTTTTTAATATTATAAACATCCTTCAAAATAGATATATGTATTAGTTATGATTTTTCTTTGAAATCATAGTCGCAACTAATATAGTCGTTTCACTTTCTCGATTCGATTATCATACCAAATCCTGATTTTGGACTTCTATATATCAAACTAGGCTACTTGGACTATTTCGGACTCAATGGAACTACATGTGTCGTCGTTTGGGACCATCTTGTGGAGTATAGCATCGTACCTATCCCGTGTCGCTATGTTCGTGTCGTGCACGTCGACTCTAACTAAATTAAGACGAGTACGTTCTCTGATTGTTTTCATCATGATAGTATCTATATTGTCTGCTCTAGACTACTTTACTTCATACTGACACATTGTTAATACGGATTGGTACTATATGGATCTTGTCATGTGATGTTATCCTCTTATCGGGTACATCGAGTATTTTATGTTCATGTACATCGTGTACTCCTTTATTCGTATTATTTATGTACTCTCATGTGCTCTTATGTACTCTCATGTGCTCATATGTGCTTCATGTTCAAACTAACAATCATGTACGTAATATATCGTGATTGGATCCTTGTGTATTGATTGGGACGGGGGAGTAGATATAGTTATGTGATTAATCCCACTAGTGTATTCATGTACATGTCGATTATACATTCACGTATAATAGAGTTACCGTAGAATAATCATGTGCAACCTAAGCCAATCACATAACTGTCTTGTGCTCTAAATCACTTATATTTACTATAGTTTAAATGTTCTCTACGTTATTCATGTACTCAGTTTTCTTATATCTGTATGATGTTATTTCTCTATTTTTCTGTATTTTCTTTCCAGCATGTCATATATTTTATTCTATTACGAGTTATATATTTTCTACCATGTACTAGCACTGCTTTTAGAGTTATATACTTCGCTCCAATCCTGACTGGATAACTATTTTTTAGGTAATGTTATGCCCCACACCCTAGACTTCATGAAGACAGATCTCGATGTACTTTAGATCGTGAGTTGATCTCTGGAGAGCTCTAAGCCATATTCATTATCTAGATTATGTCTTGTTTATCAGATATGTCTCCGATACATTACTTAAAATGTATGTTCATTTGTAGACTTTAGTTGTTTCAGTATTATTGACATCTTTCCTATTTCATATCTTCCTTAGTTGTTTGTGATGTGATTTGAGTACATTTATTATCATGGATCATCTAGATGTTGTAGATATTTATTGGATACTTGACAGCGTTCTACTGCCGATACTGCGGCGTAGGCTGGGCATGGCCCACGCACTCGTGCCCGAATATCCGGATGCAGGTCGTGACAGTTCGTGACCAAGTCGTCAGATTTGTTGGGACGGACCCCGTATCGAGAAAATTTAAAGTTTTCAATACAGTTTTTTCGTTTTGGAACTGATTTAATTCAAAAAATAATGAAAAAATTAAAAGTAAAAAAAATAGTCTTGATCTCGTTTAGGTTGTCTAAAAGTCTGTTCAAATATATTTTCAAATTACTCGATGTACAGCACGAAAAAGTACTTCCAAATCCACCCCTCGGGTTAGTTTTCTGTACCGAGAAATTTGTGATTTTTTTTTTATTTTGGAACTTGATTTTCTTCGCATACATCGTGAATTAACAAAATTCATTTGATGGTTTTGTATGTGGTTAGGTTGCATACAAGTAAAACTTTGTAGATTGAAATTTCGTCGAATGGTGATGAAAAAAAGGGCTCGGGAATAGACGTACCTAACTGTCTATACTGTTGATGTCATTGCTCTGTTCCGCACACGTGGTTCAGCTCTACCACGCCTATTGTGGCTGCCCTGGCATGACAAGCGGCGGGAAGGTTATGGGGACAGCCAAGTGTCGCATGGGATCAATCATAAGGAAGCCTTCATAGAGTTTTGGAAGAAAAATCAAAATTTGAGTTTTTTTATATATGGGTTTTTTTTAATTCGATTTCAAATTGAATTTTCTGTCGATTTTTTAGTAGGATTTGGATTGAATTTGGATTTATCTAGAAAAGAACATGATAGACTTCGCATAGGATTTGGTTTGGTTGAATTTGGTTAAGAATTGAACAAGATTGAGACTTTTGAAAATTCAAAAAAAAAAAAATAGAAGAAAAGAAAAGTGTCCAAAACAAATGGCTCGGGTTGATAGTTTATTGTTCCCGCTTTGGAACTTTTTTTCTTTCCTTTTTTTCCTTTCCTTTCGGTCTCTTTTCTTTTAAAAAAATCTAAAAATACCAAAAATTTCTAAAAATATTCCTAAATAACTTAAATAAATCTAAAAAAATAATAAGAGATTCTAAATAAAAATAAAACAATATATTTTACAATATATATAATCCCCTATATAATAACATATATCTATAACAGATATGCATATTTACTATTCATATATTTAGCTCATATGTTAACTTCAAATATTTCAAACAAATATTCATCAAAAATAATTTTCTACTTATATTCATTTATTATATTAAATGTATACTAAGTTCATATATAAATTATTTCTAAAAATATATCTTCCATGCTTATATATATACTTATCACATATATTTTTTACTAAATAATTAATTAAATCTATAAAGTAAATATTCACATAATATATATATATATATATATATTTTATATATATATATATATATATATATATATATATATATATATATATATATATATATATATATATATATATATATATATATACAATAAATTTCTAATTAAAAACAATACAATCCACAAATAATTTAAAACTTTTAATAATTGCTAAAAATATTGATAACAATATAATTCCATATATACAAATTATATAAATATTTATTTATTATAAAATATAAGTAAACATTATATTCTAAATATACAAATAGTATATTGTGTATATACTCATTGTATATACTTTAGTTAAATAATTAATATAATAAATTTTTTTTAAAACCTAAAATATTTTCTGACACATATAATGCGATCCATATTTTGTATTTACAAAATATTTAATACATATATTTCTATATATTATAAAAATAAAACTTCAATAAAACTCATAAATATATTTAACTCTATCTGTAAAAACATAAATTAGAAAACAATATATATATATATATATATATATATATATATATATATATTTTTTTTTTTTTTTATATATATATATATATATATATATAGTGAAAGTTTTGGGAGTTTACATAAAAGTTACAAACTAAGAAGCACCATGTATAGATTTTACCTTCATTGGACTGCAAATATCTGAGTGAATTAACTCGAGCAACGTCGGCTTCCTTGAAAATGAGTGATATTGGAAAGAGTACACCATATTTTGCTTTCTAGCTAAACTGTACGTCTACTTCTCTAATTTTGTAGAGTTGAGCCCCGAAATAACTCTCCTGTTCAACAAGTGGTCATTCCCATCTTGCTGATATGGCTAAGCCGCTTGTGCTACAACTCGGTAAACACATCACTGACTGTATTTACCTCATATATAGCCGATGTGTGCTCCCTTATATTTACTTCCCTTGGAAATCACCATCGAACCTCTTGAAAGTTTCTGCTGAGAATTCCTGAAGAGACTAAAGAATCTCTTATCATCCAACCTTCTAACCGAGACCAGGTTGAAACGAATATCGATGACATGATGAATACCTTTGAAAATAAGATTTGCAATTGTCTTTGTTCTCAAATCCTCCTTTCCAATATCAACAGCTTTTGACACACCTCCGTTGCTCATCTTCAATACTACATAGTCTCATGTTGTATAAGTAGCAAACAATACCCTGTTGTGAGATATGTGCAATGAAGCCCCTGAGTCCACCAGTTAAGAATTGACATCATAGGTGAGGTTCATGACTACTGCATCATCCATAATACTCATATCACATCCATGTCCTGAGGTAGCCATTGTTGTGTTCTCACTCTGCTTTCCTTTATCGCCCTTCTTCTTTCTCTTCCAAGCAAAACAGATTTACTTGATGTGGCCTTTTTTGCCACAATGATAGCACGCAGTCCTTGTACCGACCCTTGGACTTGCTTCTGTTGTTGTCTCTACTACCATTCGTACCCTTTGTATTTACTCCTGCTACAACACTCTAAAACAAGCTTCTTTGAATAAGATGTACACGAAGTACATTGTGATTTCCTTCGCATCTCTTTATTTAACACCCCGTTCTTGGCGAACTCCAAACTAATTATGCCTTCTAGAGCAGAAGCGATCATGGACACTCGTATGCGCTTCCACAAATTTGGCAATGTACAAAGCAGCCACATCCCCTGAACTTCTTCGTCGAACTTCACTCCCATAGAGGATAAGTGGTCAGCCATATCCTGGATCTTACTCAGGCGATCCTTAATGGACATACCATCCTTGTACCTCTAAACCTTCATTTATTGGATCAGGAATAACTTGTCTATCCTGGCTTTCTTCACGTACAAGAATTCTAGCTTCTCCTAAAGTGTTCATGTGGTCAATAGTGACGATGTGTTGTATATATTTTTGTCAACGAACTGCCTAATATATTCGCACACTTGTATATCCTTGAACTTTACATTCCTTGTCGGTCTCACTGGAGTTCTCGAAAACAAATACTGGAAGATGCAGCTTCTTGACAAACATCAAATCCTTCGTCTTGCTTAGCCAATAGTAGTAATTAGAATCGTTTAGGTTTATCATATGCACCAGTTTTACGTAAATCTCTTCTCCTTGGCTTGACTATCAACTTTGACACCTAATACTTTAAACCCAAAGTTTTGATACCACTCTGACGGAAACGAAACACGAAAACGGTTTCCACAAACCAAAGATTCTGTGAGAGAAACAAAAAAAGGAACGAAAAAATTAAATTGCCAAAATCACACAAGAGCCAAAACGCAAATACAATATTTTTTGACGTAAAAAATCCTTGTGGAAAAAATCACGATACGATGGGAGTCAAACCCTGAAAAGCTTCACTAATAGAATAAGAAGATACATAGTCCTTACAAACTTCTCACAGATCCAAACGGATCACCACTACTAGCGGATCCAGGATTATAATTTACTGGCGGCACAATTATAAAAGGGTTCGTAAACAACGCCTTTAAAAAATTTAGAGTAATAATATATTAAAAAAATTACTAAGGGCCCCGTCCCCAGTGCCTCACAGGTGGATCCGCCACGGTTCACCACAACTATTTGGACTATGAAAATAATTACAGAATCCCGAAAAATAAGAGACAATGAGAAGAATTATCCAAAATAATCTCTCCTTTAAAATAGCCTCCATTCTTTCTCTCTCCAAAAGTTGCAAGCTTTGATATCTCTCTCTCTCTCTCTCTCTCTGATAGATCTGATCGTTGTTTTAGATTAGGAAATACCTATATATGTCTTATATAAATCACAACAAATCTGGACCGTTGATGGAATCCAATGGTGTAAATAAAATGCCCAAATTTTGACTTGAAGGATGTTGACATACATGAAGAAGATGTTCGTTTGGCGCTAATCCTATTATTTTCTTTGCCCGATTTTTATGAAAATCTTATTCAAATATAACTATACAAGAAGGACTCAATTTTCGTAGAAGAGGCTACAAGTGCCTTATTATCTAATGAGGTACAGAGGTTAGCTTCTAAAGGCGAAAACGATGGAGACCATGCCCAAGGTTTGACAGCAAGAGGGAAGATAAACGATAGAGCATCTTATAGCAGATGGTCAAGATCCAAGTCCAAGACCCCTATTGGGAAAGTGAAGTGCTTCAACTACAATGAGAAATAATATTCTGCAAATAAGTGTCCTCATCCAAAGAAGAAGAACAAAAAACAGAAGAATAAGACAAAAAGAGAATGTGATGAAGCAAACTGTGCTTCAGAAGCTGACAGTAACGAGGTATATTTTTCGGTGGCACATGACAACATGAGTGACTGTTGGATTCTCGATTCCGGATGTTCGTACCATATGTGTCCAAAGAGGGAATAATTTTCTTCCTACAAGGCGACAGATGGTGGTTCTGTGTTGATGGGAAAAAAACAACGCATGTTGAGCTATTGGAATTGGGTCTATCAAGGTAAAAATATATGATGGAATGGTGCGGACTTTGACCGTTGTCAGACGTGTTCACGACCTCAAGAAAAATCTTATTTCTTTTGGTACGCTTGATTCGAATGGTAACAAGTTCGTCACCGAGGGTGGAGTCTTATTGGTTGTTCGTGGTTCTTTGGTGGTGATGAAAGGTCACCGATATGGTAACCTTTTTATCTTACTGAAAAGTACTATGACTGGGACTTTAGTAGCTAGTACATCTGATTTGTTTGATAGCACGCATCTTTGACATATGCAGCTTGGGCATATGAGTAAGAAAGACCTGTCCTTACTGAGCAAGAAATGGTTATTGAAGAACTTGAAGAAGTCAAGTATGGATTTCTGTGAGCATTGTGTTTATGGCAAGCAGCACATGTGACCTTCAGTACAAGCAACTAGAAGACAAGAGGTATTCTCGACTATGTGCATACAGATGTATGAGAACCTAGCAGGATTCCCTCCAAGAATGGAGTAAGGTACTGTGTTACTTTTATTGATGATTACATGTTATATTTGGTTGTATTTCATCAAAACCAAGGATCAAGTATTCGAAAAGTTCAAGCAGTGGAAAGCAGTGGTAGAGAATAGAACGAGCAGAAAAGTTAAGACATTGAGATCTGATAATGGTACAGAATATACCTATGGACCTTTCAAAGATTTTTGTGCTCAAGAAAGTATCATTCGACATTGGACTGTCAAAAATATGCCACAGCAGAATGGGTTGGCGGAAAGGGTGAACTGAACATTGCTTGAGAAAGCAAGATGTATGCTCTCCAATGTCGATCTAGGCAAGGAATGGTGGGCGGATGTTATACACATGGCACGGTACTTGGTTAATAGATCACTAACTCCAGCTATAGGCTGTAAGACTCCATATGAGATGATGACCAGCAAACTAACAGATTATAATACTTTGTGCGTGTTTGGATACAAAGCATACTATCATGTCAATGAGGGTAAGTTGGATCCGAGAGCCAAGAAAGCCATATTCTTAGGATATGCACAAGGAGTAAAGGGTTACCGTCTGTACTGTTTAGAGGATAAAAAGTTCTTAATCAGCAGGGATGTCACATTTGATGAATCTTCAATGTTGGCTTCAAGCAAGAAGAGTGAGTCCGATCAGGATGGTGGTGTATCTAGCAAATCTCAAACTGTTGAGATTGAGTCGTCTAAGGATACATCAGATGAGGTGGAGGTTTCTGAAGATGTTCATCAAGCCTTACAAGAGCAACCACCAAAGGATGAGTAGTACCAGCAACAAGATTCCTTGGCGACCACTAGACCAAGGAAAACGGTCAAGCCAGTACATATGTATGGATTGAGGAACTGGTAAAGCACTATAGACAGTTAAATGTGGTGGCATATGCACTACCAGTGGAGGATGACAATCCTATTACCTTCTGACAGACTCTCAAAGATACTAGCAGCAAGAATTGGAGGGTGACTATGTAGGAAGAGATTGAGTCTCTCCACAAAAATTGTACATGAGATTTAGTTCCATTATCCAAAGGCAAGCAAGTTATAGGCTGCAAGAGAATGTACAAGAAGAATGAAGCTTCTCCGGAGCCAGGTGGAGAAGTTTTGCTTGAGAGCCCTTAGGGACGGGATTGACGAGTGGTTGATTTTGTGAAGCTATGCGGTGGAGAAGTGTGTTGGCTCGGTTTTGTGGCAAAACCCTGCGAGGTGGAGATATGAAGAAAAGTGTCCAAAAATAAGCACATGACCTTTCCTTTTTTGACCATATATATGGTAATGCTATATAAGATTGAATTTGACCATATATATTGTTATCCTACATATGATTGGATTTCTAATATATGTAAGTCTACATAGGATTGGATTTTCAATATATAATCCTACATAAGATTGAATTTTAAGCCTAGATAGGATGGAATTTTTATGGTATATAAAGGGGTCTAAAGGTTTTCCACAATATATCTCTAAGAGTGCTCAATGTAAGTTGTTAAATAAGTTCAATACAAGTATCTCATTGTGCTCAATAAAAGTTGTTGAATAAGTTCAACACAAGTGAGCTAAAGTTGTTAAATAAGTTCAACAAAAAAAAAATTGAGAGATTTTTTTTATCTTTGTGATAGAGAGTTCTTGAGTGCAAGGAGAGAAGTTTGAGAACTATTGTAATTTCTTTTTTTTTCATAGTGGCACTAAATCACCATTGTCTGTGGAAGTAGGCATCTTGGCCGAACCACGTAAATCATTGTCTTTGTGGTTGTGAATTTTTTCTGAAATTTTTTGGATTTATTTCCGCTGTGACCCAACAATACTCGAATTGAATTCGTTTTGGCCTTGGTCAGATTTTCATAGTTCAACGTTCAACGGTATACTGTTGATGCTCTGTTTTCCAAATAACCACAATTTTGAACTCCGTCTTCGACACTTTCAACTTTTCAAATTTCTCTGGCACATAATGATATTCGTCACTCTCCAAAGTATTCTCGGTTGGAACCCCATCTAACACCAACAGATATGTGACGAAATTTGAAGCTGTCTGACTTAATTTATAATGTCTTGTACATAGAGGCCTTTTGCAATTTTATTATCATATGATTTCAAATTTACTACGATGGGCTCGCTCTCTTTAAATAAGAAGTTTGGTAAACCATTAGTTAATTGTTCTTCAGAAATAAATTAAAGAAGTTGTTGATCTAAAATTCGTACACGCCTCCCATGCTTTAGAACCAGCCAATCCGCTCATCACGTACAAAGGAGGAATGTTCTGAGAGGATTCCCTTTCTAGCAAGCAAAAAATAAGTTCGTGCGTCATCAAGACGGCAAGAAATGAACAGAGATGGGAGGAGGGAGACGAAGGAGAGCTTTTCCTTGTTATTCTTTTCTAGAAAAATATGTAAGTGAGCCATGACATTGCATGCATTTGTAGCTTTTGTGCCACTAAACGTATTTAAATTCTAAGTTTTTGGCCTGCAGTGCAAATATTATGCTCTAGTGATAATGCATATGCTCCACCATATAATCAGTATTGAGGTTGTTTAACTAATTAACTAGAGAAGTTATCATTCTGCAGGATGGCAACAAGTATACAGTAGGTATGGATAAATGACTGGTCTGGCTACGTACATTATTGGATGGAATGTACGTACGTAGTCTTCAAATATTTTGCTCCATAGGTAGTAACATATATAAGGGTTTTAAGTTTTCAAAAAAAAAAAACATATAGGGTTTTAAGGTTTGTTTGTAAACAACCGTAATATTGGTTTCAATCAGAATAGAGTTATAATAATTAAAGCAATATCGGTATTTTTATAGGTTTCGATTTATTTATTTTTTAAAAAGCGTTTTATGGAGTATTTAAAAAATAATTTTTTTGATAATTTTTTTTGATTCACTGATTTGGTCGGTTCAAATATCTTCCAAAATCATTACAATATTGTAATTTTGGATTCATTTATAAACACCCCAATTAGAAATATTTAAGTGTTTCTATTTTTTTTCTCCCATTTATATCTTTATCAATAAAATATAACTACAACTACTATTATCCTACTATATTTTTTCTTTCTTATCCGTGTTTCTCTTGAGATCCCATGGGACGGCTACTTCCTCAAAATGTGAGTGTTTCAAAATTTTGTGGTCCACTTGATATGGTGGTGAATAATCATAAAATTTTGCAGGCTAGGCTATTAATGTGGTAGTGGATGCTTTGTTCTCCATCTCAAAAAAAAAAAAAATGCTTTGTTCTCAACATTTATAATTTACTACTTGTCAAACCATTTTATGCTTGAGTGTATAAGCTATTGGTTCGGAGGTAATGATATAATCTTTCTTTGAGAGGTTTTTTATTTGTATATGGACATACAGATAATTTTATTATTTAAAAGAAAAATAGAATCGCTCGTTAATTAAAGAATTATCAAGCATGAGTTAGATTGGTTTAAATATCGTTAATTAAATTGGTTATTGGAACCCTCGTAACCACTCACTTTAAAAATACTTCATCACTATTCAACAATTGTCAAGCAGACCTCAAGGATAAAATGTATGAGAAATTTCTTCTTGGTGCTGCATCAACGTCATCTCATCATATGTACCTAAATTCATGTATAGCAAAGGAAAACTCTTTACAGTTTACCCAATACAAGAGTTCCACAGAAGACCAATCTGAGTCTGCACCTGCCACGAACTTGCATTGTCGCACATTGTCTCTCAATCCCTTTAATCAGTGCTTGAAGATCTTCAGGGACCCTTCAATTTTGTCGTTCCCACAAAATCAAATCTCACCGAATCCACCAGAATTTTTCATTAAAATGTTAGTCTTAGGAATTAGTTTTAAATATGACAATTTAATTTGGGTCCAGTTTTAGTTCGATTACTTTAGAAAAATAGGTTGAGCCACTTCCATGCATTAACTGTTGGTCACACACTATATCTACATGAGATTTGATGTGCACTGAAATTGGTAGTGGAATCGAGTATCAACAACGCCCATCCATTCAAATGTATGCTTAATCAGAGTCTGGATCTCGGAAGTACTCGGGTTTTGCACAAACACATATTGAAGGTTCAAACTGATCATCACAACTTATTTGTCATTTCTTTCTCTCTTCGTTTCTTCTTTATTTTTTTTTTTCATGTTTTTTAGCTCTCACGAGCAAAGAATTGGACAGGTTGGTTCGGTTACATGTTTCAAATTTTACCAAAAATAACATATGTTTAGGATACTGGTAACATATAATATGTCCGTAGGCCTCCAGTCCTCCACTCCACTCGAGGTTATCAGGATTTCATGGGCCCATGTCCATGTAACAATTAGGGTCTGAATTTCCTACATCTATTAATTATATAATTTAACTTCCACCATTAATTGGAAGGAATAATATGATATTCCATGGAAACGAATCCATGAACCCATCATGCCATGATGCTTATGTCTCCACCTCCTAACCACTTGAGCTAAGATGCTTATTGATTAAACATAATCTTGAAGAAATTACAATGAACATTGGCATGGATACTTACGTATATTCATCGACATGTTTAAACTTAAAACTCTAAACTTGGTGTGCAGGTAAAGAGTTAGGGCTATCTCTATGAGGTAATTTAATCTAACATGCTATAAATAGCCCGCGAATCATATTCAAAGGGTACGCTTGCTTTTTCATTCTAACCCTCTATCGAATTTTATGCCCACCTCAAATCTCAGTTTTAGTTGAGTGTCGAAGTGGCACCAGGGACATTATCCTAGTTCGTCCAAGTATCAAATTATGTGAGACTGACACGTGACCTGGCCAGCTAATACGACATATGGAGGGATCCAACCATATTGATCACAAAGAAGCGTACTCCATTCTATTAAAGTGAACTATAATCCACTACTACTATCCCTTACGATGGTAAACTAATCTCATCTATAAGATAACTACAAAACATAATCACAAAGAGAAGTAAATATATAAGATTGAAATATTATATGCTGGAAAAAGAGAAACAAGTAATGAAATAGATCCAACATATATACAAATCTGAATCTAAAGTTTGACCGGAACAATCCAACTAATACAAATATTGAAAGAATATACAAAGTACAGGAAGATAATCATATTTGAGTATCGGCTAATTAAGTAATAATACTCAAATCAATAAAATAAAGTACTATTGTAGCTTACGGGTACTCCTCCGAGTAGATCTCTGAGTTCTTGGCTGGAACAACTCCTTAAATTGCTCCGGGTATGTTCTACTCAGGGAAGATTTGCAAACTACCTACAAGAGAACCATATACTCAGAGGGATGAAATAAAATATAAACAAACCTGCTGAAAGAAACAATAAATATAACAAACTATGTAAGATCAAGGGGTGCGACTAAGATTAATCAACTAAGTGAAATGTAATTTGAGGACAACGTTTATATGCATGAGCTGTTATACTAGGAAAAATACGGCCAATAAGTAGCACTCCACATAGACACTAGTGACCATGGTAAAGAACACTACGTACTCGACCCGAGTCTCATGTGAACAACGAGTAAAAAGGGCATTCAAAGGAGCTCAGACGCCTAGCAACTGCCCTCTCAACCCAATAAGACTATACACGTCGCATCCACGACATGTACAATCAAGAAACTAAAGCCTAGAACTAATACATGTCACGTTCTGATTTCGCAGAATCGTTCGTCCTCGCTTTTTTCTCTGTAGAATCGATCGTCCTCGCTTGGGCGTCATATCGTGCAAGTATAAGTTGCGCTTGCACAAGGCCAGAACTTGCACAACGACAAACTAGTCAAACAACAACAACACAAGCAAAACTTTAAATGCAGAAAACCAAATTATACACAGAGGTTGGAATAAAAATAACTTCTCTATTGATAAACTTGATAGGAAATACAAAGTACTTTTCTTGCGACTTAAATGCCATGTTTGGCTTACATGATTATTTTTTAAAATAGCCACAATATCCATACATCATATCCCTTTACTAAATAAATGAAACGCTAAAGACACCTTCAGAAACTATACTTGAATTAAAAGCTTCAAGACGATCGAGCAATGCTCCACTGGATTGGACAAGCTTCTAGTGCCTTAATATATCCTCCTGACTCTTGCTATCCGAAATGTTGCTCCACTGGGTCAGTACAAAACACGTATTGGTAGCAACAATGGACGAACTCACTTAAATCAATATGTGAAGCTAAATTTTACTATTGGTAATATTTGTACTTGTCTGGGTTCTTTTTAAGCAATTCATAATAAAAAAACATAAACAGAAAAAGTTATCACTTATAATATAAATTTTACCAACGGTGACGATCCATCCTACACAAGATAAAGATTAGCACAATTTGCATATATGAAATAATACTTACGATCTTTCTCTGTATTTAGGGTTAGGGTGACAATAAATCTTATTATATGGATGAACCTAATTACATGGTGGTCCATGGGTCACCCCCCATGATTAGTAGCTATGACTCATGGTTTAGCTCTTCACTAATAAACACAACACCTCCCTAATCGCGATGTTTCTTTTACCTCAGGGTGCCTTACAATCTCTCCTAGGCCGAGCAATTTCTAGTACCCCAGGAACCACCCGCGAGACCATTTTCTTGTGCACAAGTTGTCCGAGACCAATGCATGATCTACAATTCTATTAGACAAATCTTAATAGTGTCGAATTTAAACGACACATTCTTTTCGTGTGTCACGCCCTAGAACCAGAATACTGGCAAGTAAGGACGGACCATGCCAGCTACGTATACCAAAGTACTCCAGTACTTTTGTCACGACCCGCTCCTGAATAATCGAACTCGAGTCAGACATGCCCAGCCTATGTTGGAAGACTCAACATAGTAAGCTGTACCAAGTTGGAAAACTAACAAATCAATATGAATAAGTACAAATCACAACATCTATAAATGATCCCAAAAAGGTCACCATAATCCACAAGTCCATATAACGTAAAGGTACCAGAGTCAACAGGAATGAAATACGCTATGAACTCTAAAAAAACAATATCTAGGAGTAAAGCTAAACAGTCTAAACCCGAAGCCTCTAGCTAAGTCATGTCTCCATCCTGCTCAACTAAGATCCCAGACTTTGGCCCATAAGGGCCAAAGCCCGGAACAATATCCTGCAAGTACACTTGTAACATATCCAGTCAAGAGCGGAGCAAAGTACAATTTAAGAAAATTAACAAGAACATCATGATATGAAAAGTACATGAGAACATGTAAAGCACAGGAAAGAACAGGAAAGTATATGAATATAAAGTACAGAAAATAAAGTACAAGAATGTAAACCATGAACCTGAAGTACAAGACATGACATGTGCACAATATTTGAAATACATCTAGCCTATGTGACCGACTAGGTGAGTACAGGAATAAGTAGAGGAGTACATGAATATCGGTATGGCTTAGGGCTCGCGTGCACGGTATGAGGCCTAAGCTATCTACATAAATATCAGAACATGGATTTGGTCACATAGCTAGTGTATTTCCCCTCCCTGACTATAAGTAAGTACAAGAACATAAAGGTACAAGAGAATATGATATCGTGTCACATCTTGTCATCACGAGAAGTACAAAATATGAATGTAAATGCACAAGACCATAGAATGTACTTGTCTTTCTCTGGAAGATCGAGAAATAGAAATCTCAACGTCCACCTGATTATAGGTACAAGTTGGGTAAGCTCTATACAATGACAATAACTAATTTACTTCATTGCTAACTAACTATTCCTATTAATTAATATACACTCTAACAGATTGTGAATAAGGACATAATATAATATAGATAATTATAGGTTTACAAAATATTTCTCAGCAACCAATAATAGTTAAACATTTTAGTAAATACAATTTTATTATTGGAATAGTAAATAGAACGTCCATTAAAATAGCATGTAAATAATTTTATTAGCAAAATACCATATAAATACTGGCATGACAAAATAGGATTTTGTTAAATATATACACTTATTTAGTAAAAATGTCATTTTTAGGATAATTACTAATTTAATAAAATATTTACCATAAAGTACTACTACTAGTTTAACTTAATAACTTTCTAAATGATAACAAAATATTGAAATGTGTAACACCCAGTTTCTAAAATGAGGGTAATTTTAAAATTTTGTATTTTAATTTATTTAATTATGATATTTAAATGATAATATGATTTTTGGTAATTTTTAATCATTTTAAAACTATTTTAAGTTATGACTTATGATTTTGGTGTTTGACTAGTACATTTTAGCCTAGAGGATATTTTTGTCATTTTTGAATTATTTGAATTTAATATATATTATTAGGAATTTTTTAATAATTTAATTGAATGATGTGATTTAAATACTAATATAATTATTGCCTTGTGGTTATGGTTAGCCTAACCTGGATTGGACCTAACCTAGATGGGTCATAACTAACTTAGTGAGCCACTTTGAGAATTAGATGGTTTGGTTAAGGGGTTAAGTCAAGTTTAGTTATGGTTAAGTGATTTGCAAGAAACTAGGATAGAACCCTTTGTTCTAGGCCATCTATTTCCCTTGATTCAATCCTAGCCATAGGATGAAACCTAAAAACCCTAACCCTAACTTTTATGACCAGCCAAGACCCCCCTTGCCTATAAAATTTCTCTATAGGGATTTGTGCCTCTTTCTTTATTAGCTCTTTATTTTCTTAAGGAAATAGGTAAGCCTTCATTAAATCCTTCCTAGTTTAATCAATAGGACTCCTTTTTTAGTAGAATTTCTTCTATTATGATCTAATCAATGTTCTCTTGCTATTGGTGGAGTCCAATCACAGATTTGAATCGATTTGATTGATTTGGTGGCTTGTGGAGATTCCCTCCTTGAAGAGCTTTTTGTGTTGAAGAACACCCATAGGTACATTCTATTCCACCCATTAAAACTAGGTTTAAATTGTATAGAGATCTAGCCCTAGGTGTCCTAGTTCTGTAGGTATAGGGTTTACCATTTTTTGTGTCCTGTACGTGTCCGTATCGGACACGTATCAGTGGCATGCGCAGGTGTTTGTAGAAATACCACATAGGAATTAATTTTCATATTTTTAAAATGTGATTGCATGGATTTGTATATCTAGGTGAGAGTGTTAAATTCTGTGAAGAGTGTCTGGTATTTTAGTGTCCTATTGTGTCAGAATTTTGGGTTGGACACGCCGTGCATACACGTACACTGTGTCCTGCATCACGGGCCCAATTTCTCTCGACACAGGACACTTCGTGTCCTGATTTTTGGTGTGAACCTAGGGGCAACGACTGTCATCGTGCTCCTAAATTTTGGGAGCACCTCGTGGAGTGTGCGTAGCACAATCGCCCCAGCACTGGCCGCGTACTGTCGCGCGCACGCGACTGTGCACGCACACAGGCGCTGCTGACACAGGGCTCGTGTCGTGTCTGTGTGTCACGTGGACACGATACAGGCTGACACAGACCTAGCCCTGCCCTAGGCGAACCTAGGTGCACACCCACGTGTCGTGTCGTGTCGTGTGTCGCATGTTATACGCGCGTGCACGCGTGCACGATGCTTATTTGTGCACTGTTAGGTTCTGTATTTGTATTGTATTCTAGACACGATTCGTGTCCAATTACTAGACACGAGGACACTATCATGCACCCTCACATGCTTGCCATCAATTACCAACTCTTGGGTTGTCGTCTTGATGTGATTTTGGATTCGAAAATTCGGATTCCCTTGATATTCTGTCATTGACTGATACCATGGATGAGATGATCAGTTCTAATTTTTTATTTGCATTATTTAAATTGTTTTAATTAATGATTAATGTTAGATTAGTTACCCACACAAATTGTTTGCTGACAGGGGATTGATAGGTTAGTTTTGATTGTGTTAATGCATTGGGTTCAAATGAAGTTTTCATGTTTGATACCATAGGCTAACATTAGAAAACTGAAAATTAATTTTTCCTGATTTTACTTTGTTTTATTAACTGATTAGATGCTATTAATTGTAGTAATTAGTTCACCTACCTGTGTATTGATGTGTAATGTGTAGTTGTGTTGTATTAGGATAAGGGGGAATCACTGAATCGGGTTTTTAGCATATGGATTGGGGATTTCCTGTCCATGTTCAGAAATCTAAAACTGGTAAACAGTTCCAGTTCCCCCCCCCCCACATCAAACACTCTCACACACATTGATCTCCTAATAACTGTCATTTGAATCCTGTTTGTTTGATTCAAAGCAGAGATTGGTGAAAACTGAGATCTAACCCTGTTTTCACAGGTTAGCACTGTTTCATCTCACATAATCTACACACACATTGTTTCATTGCTATGCATACACACACTCCCTAAAACCTGTCACTTGGGTTTTGGGATTGAATTCCTAATCACCTCATGACACACACCCATATGTTAAGCCTATCTACATTCTGAAATTCCTGTTTCTCATTCACACAAAACCTGTTCACTGTCCACACATTTTCCTCTATGCATAGCCTATGCACACACACCCTTTCTCATATACACACACACACACACATTGCCTAGATGTACATATCCTCTCTCTCTATATATATGTATATATATATCTAAATATGTGAATGTGTGGTTGAGATTCCTATGTTATATACATATATGTGTATATAGATATATATATGTGGAGTGCATAGAAGTATAGCCTAGAGTATTGCTATTGCCTAAGTAGTTGGCCTATAACTTAGATGACATAGCCTAGGGTACCCTTGGGTGGCCATGTGTATATGAAATATACACATGTGTAGTACCCTATAGACTAGTGTATGGTGTTCTAGCTAGGATAGACTTGTTTAGACCTAGTTTAGCTAGTTGACCTAGAATTGACTGGTTAAGCCAGGTTTGACCAATCTAGACTAGTTTGACCAAGTTTAACCTCGTTTGACCTAGTTTGACTTATTTAGACTAGAACTGACCTAGTTTGACTGTTAGGGTTGACTAGAGTTGACCAAAGGTTGACTTTAGCCTAGATTGACCCCAAACTTCATGTAGATGCATTGTAGCAGTCTATTTCCTTATTTTAGACTTGTTGTGACTTGTACTGTTCTATAGGAGACAGACACCACTCCTCGGACAGTATATTCTCTTCGGACATTTGGGATACCAGGCGAGTACATTCTCTGATCATTTCATATCTTGTTTAGAATTATTTTCCTGCTTTAAATTACTTTACTTGATACTGTCACGTTGGTCACACGGATTGGTACTATATGGATCTTTTTATGAGATGTTATCCCCCTCGGGAGCATCGGATACTGCATGTTTTGTGCGTTTCACGAATCATCACGTATCTCTATGCTTTCTCTGATTCACGAATCGCTTGTGACACATGTACTCTCATGTTCACAGAGCCATCATGAATCACCTTCACGTATCACTTATTTTATGAGCCATGTGAAATTTCACGAATCTTAACATAACTTGAACAGATCCTTGTGTATTGATTGGGGATGGAGGAGTAGAAATAGACATGTGAATATTATCCAAGTAGCTGTAGTCATGAATCACTCTCTTAGCTGTAGTCATGAATCTCCTATGCCATTCACATGTTTATATTTTACTCTGACTCACTAGTCACTATTAGTTCTCTATGTATAGTAGATATTTCTATTACAGTTCTCTCTCTGTTTACATACTGTATTTCTTCAGTTCATGTATCTTACTTTACTGCATGATTATATTTTCTAACCTGCAATGATCTGTTGAGATGTACTGTACTCGCTCCTGTCCTGACTGGACCTGTTGAAAATATTACAGAGGATGAGGAGGAGGCCCTATGTACCAGCTATTACGGAGCAGGCTTAGACGACACCTGCGACCTGGTTCCTCGGGAGGACCCAGCTGCAGTACAGGATGCTACTCCCATAGTCTAGGCTAGATAGCTAGGCTTTAGCTTTTCTTTCAGCATTGTTATTTGAATTTCAGTTGTTGTTCTGAGATATAGTTTATATTTAGAGACTCGTATTGAGCTGGATGTTCTTGAGTTGTTATCTTAGACACTTAGATTTGCTCTCTCTCTCATTTGTATTACATTATGATTTTGATCTCTCTATCTACCTTTACTATTCTGTATCTGCCTTAGATGTGATTGAGACTGTCCTGTTATGTCACCTCCATTCGGAGCGTATATACTGTACAGGTACCTTTATATTGTTAGATGATTGACTTAGGACATCGTTCTACCGCCGATACTGCGGTATAGGCTGGGCGTTGTTACGTTCTCGTACCCTCACAGTGGGTGTGGGTCGTGACACGTTTTTAGTGGTGGCCCATACAGGTCGAGTTTATGTAGTGGTATTCGAACTAGAGTATCACTACAGCCTGCAGTAGTATTAGGATATTTTTGAAGGTACTCAATCACAAATAGGAAAAAACTCTTATTCAGATTCCGTATATCTACAGTTTGCCGCTTATTACCTTCCTTGAATTTAAACTGTCCTCCCTTGATATTTCGACTCATTCTCAGCAATTGTTTTTTTTATCTGTGTCTCCAGGTTGGTTGAGACGCGATCGCATCGCCAGGGCCAGGGGGACGCCGATGAAAGGTCTTCCATCTCTCATACTCAGCAGCCAGCCCCTGGTACTGCAGCCCCAGTCATGCCAGCTGGGGTAGGCGTTTCGGCAGCTTTCGGAGGAGCCCCTCCACCTGTGAGGCATGAGCCGAGTCCGGTGATTCCAGATGTACTTCTTCAGCAGCAGCAGCCACCTGCAGGGACAGTTGACGCCATTCAGCTGTTAGCCTTCTTCCGACAGTACATGGAAGGTCAGCAGACCCAGCAGCAGAGGCATACAGCAGAGCTCACACGAGGCATTGAGCTGGCAATGACTGCGGTAGAGAGAGTCGTAGCTCTGCCAGCGGCAGCCCCGCAGCCGTACCAGCCGTGGGAGAAGGGCATCCAGGACTTCCAGAAGATGCACCCGAGAGACTTCCGAGGGACAGAAGGGATCTTGTATGCCGATGAGTGGATCGAACATATTGAGGAGATTTTCAGGTTGGCTGAGATCCCGACGAGGCTCCAGATAAAGGCAGCGGCCAGCATGATGCAGGATCTGGCCTATACATGGTACCAGACCGACCCGAGGGTCGGTACAGCAGGACAGACTTGGGCAGCATTTAAGAAGCTGTTCAAGGAGAAGTTCTTTCCAGACGCAGCGCTGGGAGCCCTCGAGACCTAGTTCGAGGCCCTAGTCCAGGGGAGCCAGTCCGTGGAGGAGTACGCAGGAGAGTTCTGCCGCCTAAGAAGATTTATGGAGGACTTGTCGGAGACGACGAAGGCCCGGAGGTTCCAGAAGGGCTTGGTAAAGGAGGTCAAGTCCTACACCAAGAACGCCCGCAGCGCTACCTATGAGGAGATCCTGGTGGACGCTTTAGCTGCAGAGGATGATCTTGAGCTTAGGCTCAAGATGGGGCGAGACTCCCAGGGAGACAGCAGTAGCGGAGGACCGGCCAAGAGGCCGCACGTTCAGCATCAGTTTCAGCAGCAGTTCCAGGGTCCCGGCCATCAGCAAGGACAGCAGCAGCCCAGACAGCATCAGGCACCCAGACAGCAGGCAGTCAGTTGCCGCTACTGCAAGAAGCCGGGGCATGGATGGGGTGAGTGCAGGAGGAGGCTGGGCTGGTGCCTACTATGTGGAGCAGCAGACCACCAACTGAGGGAGTATTCCCAGTACATAGGCACAGCACCAGGAGGAGGAGCCAAGGCTCCAGTAGGTCAGCAGCGGGGACCGTTACCGACGCAGCGGCAGAGATTTGTGCAGTATCAGCATCAGGCTGGAGGAGGCCAGCAAGGGCGAGCTTACGCCATGACAGTCGAGGATGCTCAGGCAGTGGGAGAGGTGCTTACAGGTTCTGTTCTTTTCGATTCCATTCCCACCTTGCCTCATTATATCTATCTTGAAATGCAATTCCATCTGTTCTTATCTGCTTCCTTATCTGTTGATAAGTTTTGATCTGGCATTTCTTTTCGATTTGGTTTTCTTCCGAGATAAGTCGTATGGGCTAGGTCGCCTAAGTTATGGGATCTAGAGTCTTCTATAGTCATGATAGCTGGCATTGTGAGGACATATAGTCAGATTTTGGATGTATTTTTCGGGTGTGGAAATTTAATATTTTCGCTGCCAAGCATGCGGCAATGCAAAAATTTTAAATACCATAACTCTAGAGGTATGTACCTTAGTCGAGGACTCTGTGATTATCGTAGCCTTGCTCACTAGCATGACGAAGATTCTAAGTATCATGATTTTGGACAGATGCATATGATTATCTGACGGTATGTTTGAGACTTTGATTGTGGGGTGTTTGACCTAGAAGACTACTACCATTTTAATTTTGAGGACAAAATTTTTCTAATGTGGGTAGACTTGTAACACCCAGTTTCTAAAATGAGGGTAATTTTGAAATTTTGTATTTTAATTTATTTAATTATGATATTTAAATGATAATATGATTTTTCATAATTTGTAATCATTTTAAAACTATTTTAAGTTATGACTTATGATTTTGGTGTTTGACTAGTACATTTTAGCCTAAAGGGTATTTTTGTCATTTTTGAATTATTTTAATTTAATATATATTATTAGGAATTTTTTTAATAATTTAATTGAATGATGTGATTTAAATACTAATATAATTATTGCCTTGTGGTTATGGTTAGCCTAACATAGATTGGACCTAACCTAGATGGGTCATAACTAACTTAGTGAGCCACTTTGAGAATTAGATGGTTTGGTTAAGGGGTTAAGTCAAGTTTAGTTATGGTTAAGTGATTTGCAAGAAACTAGGATAGAACCCTTTGTTCTAGACCATCTATTTCCCTTGATTCAATCCTAGCCATAGGATGAAACCTAAAAACCCTAACCCTAACTTTTATGACCAGCCAAGACCCCCCTTGCCTATATAATGTCTCTATAGGGATTTGTGCCTCTTTCTTTATTAGCTCTTCATTTTCTTAAGGAAATAGGTAAGCCTTCATTAATTCCTTCCTAGTTTAATCAATATGACTCCTTTTTGAGTGGGATTTCTTCCATTATGATCTAATCAATGTTCTCTTGCTGTTGGTGGAGTCCAATCACAGATTTGAATCGATTTGATTGATTTGGTGGCTTGTGGAGATTCCCTCCTTGAAGAGCTATTTGTGTTGAAGAACACCCATAGGTACATTCTATTCCACCTATTAAAACTAGGTTTAAATTGCATAGACATCTAGCCCTAGGTGTCCTGGTTCTGTAGGTATAGGGTTTACCAATTTTCGTGTCCTGTACGTGTCCGTATCGGACACGTATCAGTGGCATACGCAGGTGTTTGTAGAAATGCCATATAGGAATTAATTTTCATATTTTTGAAATGTGATTGCATGGATTTGTAGATCTAGGTGAGAGTGTTAAATTCTGTGAAGAGTGTCTGATATTTTAGTGTCCTATTGTGTTAGAATTTTGGGTTGGACACGCCGTGCACACACGTACACTGTGTCCTGCATCACGGGCTCATTTTTTCTCGATACAGGACACTTTGTGTCCTGATTTTTGGTGTGAGCCTAGGGGCAACGACTGTCATCGTGCTCCCAAAATTTGGGAGCACCTCGTGGAGTGTGCGTGCCACAATCGCCCCCTCACTGGCCGCGCACTGTCGTGCGCAGGCGACTGTGCACGCGCACAAGCGCTGCTGACACGGGGCTCGTGTCGTATCTGTGTGTCACGTGGATACGATACAGGCTGACACAGACCTAGCCCTACCCTAGGCGAACCTAGGTGCACACCCACGTGTCGTGTCGTGTCGTGTGTCACGTGTTATACGCACGTGCACGCGCGCACGATGCTTATTTGTGCACTGTTAGGTTCTGTGTTCGTATTGCATTCTAGACACGATTCGTGTCCAATTCCTAGACACGAGGACACTCTCATGCACCCTCACATGCTTGCCATCAATTACCAACTCTTGGGTTGTCGTCTTGATGTGATTTTGGATTCGAAAATTCGGATTCCCTTGATATTCTGTCATTGACTGATACCATGGCTGAGATGATCAGTTCTAATTTTTGATTTGCATTATTTAAATTGTTTTAATTAATGATTAATGTTAGATTAGTTACCCACACAAATTGTTAGCTGACAGGGGATTAATAGGTTAGTTTTGATTGTGTTAATGCATTGGGTTCAAATGAAGTTTTCATGTTTGATACCATAGGCTAACATTAGAATACTGAAAATTGATTTTTCCTAATTTTACTTTGTTTTATTAACTGATTAGATGCTGTTAATTGTAGTAATTAGTTCACCTACCTGTGTATTGATGTGTAATGTGTAGTTGTGTTGTATTGGGATAAGGGGGAATCACTGAATCGGGTTTTTGGCATATGGATTGGGGATTTCCTGTCCATGTTCAAAAATCTGAAACTGGTAAACAGTTCCAATTTCCCCTCCCCCATATCAAACACTCTCACACACATTGATCTCCTAATAACTGTCATTTGAATCCTGTTTGTTTGATTCAAAACAGAGATTGGTGAAAACTGAGATCTAATCCTGTTTTCACAGGTTAGCACTGTTTCATCTCACATAATCTACACACACATTGTTTCATTGCTATGCATACACACACTCCCTAAAACCTGTCACTTGGGTTTTGGCATTGAATTCCTAATCACCTCATGAAACACACCCATATGTTAAGCCTATCTACATTCTGAAATTCCTGTTTCTCATTCACACAAAACCTGTTCACTGTCCACACATTTTCCTCTATGCATAGCCTATGCACACACACCCTCGCTTATACACACACACACACACATTGCCTAGATGTACATATCCCCTCTATATATATATATATGTATATATATATCTAAATATGTGAATGTGTGGTTGAGATTCCTATGTTATATACATATATGTGTATATAGATATATATATGTGGAGTGCATAGAAGTATAGCCTAGAGTATTGCTATTGCCTAAGTAGTTGGCCTATAACTTAGATGACATAGCCTAGGGTACCCTTGGGTGGCCATGTGTATATGAAATATACACATGTGTAGTACCCTATAGACTAGTGTATGGTGTTCTAGCTAGGATAGACTTGTTTAGACCTAGTTTAGCTAGTTGACCTAGAATTGACTGGTTAAGCCAGATTTGACCAATCTAGACTAGTTTGACCAAGTTTAACCTCGTTTGACCTAGTTTGACTTATTTAGACTAGAACTGACCTAGTTTGACTGTTAGGGTTGACTAGAGTTGACCAAAGGTTGACTTTAGCCTAGATTAACCCCAAACTTCATGTAGATGCATTGTAGCAGTCTATTTCCTTATTTTAGACTTGTTGTGACTTGTACTGTTCTATAGGAGACAGACACCACTCCTCGGACAGTATATTCTCTTCGGACATTTGGAATACCAGGCGAGTACATTCTCTGATCATTTCATATCCTGTTTAGAATTATTTTCCTGCTTTAAATTACTTTACTTGATACTGTCACGTTGGTCACACGGATTGGTACTATATGGATCTTTTCATGAGATGTTATCCCCCTCGGGAGCATTGGATACTGTATGTTTTGTGCGTTTCACGAATCATCACGTATCTCTATGCATTCTCTGATTCACGAATCGTTTGTGACACATGTACTCTCATGTTCACAGAGCCATCATGAATTACCTTCACGTATCACTCATTTTATGAGCCATGTGAAGTTTCACGAATCTTAACATAACTTGAACAGATCCTTGTGTATTGATTGGGGATGGAGGAGTAGAAATAGATATGTGAATATTATCCAAGTAGCTGTAGTCATGAATCACTCTCTTAGCTGTAGTCATGAATCTCCTATGCCATTCACATGTTTATATTTTACTCTGACTCACTAGTCACTATTAGTTCTCTATGTATAGTAGATATTTCTATTACAGTTCTCTCTCTATTTACATACTATATTTCTTCAGTTCATGTATCTTACTTTACTGCATGATTATATTTTCTAACCTGCAATGATCTGTTGAGATGTACTGTACTCGCTTCTGTCCTGACTGGACCTGTTGAAAATATTACAGAGGATGAGGAGGAGGCCCTATGTACCAGCTATTACGGAGCAGGCTTAGACGACACCTGCGACCTGGTTCCTCGGGAGGACCCAGCTGCAGTACAGGATGCTACTCCCATAGTCTAGGCTAGATAGCTAGGCTTTAGCTTTTCTTTCAGCATTTTTATTTGAATTTCAGTTGTTGTTCTGAGATGTAGTTTATATTTAGAGACTCGTATTGAGCTGGATGTTCTTGAGTTGTTATCTTAGACACTTAGATTTGCTCTCTCTCTCATTTGTATCATATTGTGATTTTGATCTCTCTATCTACCTTTACTATTCTGTATCTGCCTTAGATGTGATTGAGACTGTCCTGTTATGTCACCTCCATTCGGAGCGTATATACTGTACAGGTACCTTTATATTTTTAGATGATTGACTTAGGACAGCGTTCTACCGCCGACACTGTGGCGTAGGCTGGGCGTTGTTACGTTCTCGTACCCTCATAGTGGGTGCGGGTCGTGACAAAATGTAACACATACAGTTACACAAAACTTGCCCAAGCCAAGCCCATGGCTATAATAAAAACCTACTCATCTATTAACATATCAAATCCCAAAAACCCACAGGCTTGCAGCCAGCAACCTTCATTTGGCCACAAATGTACAAGCTAAGAAAAGTATATAGGAACAATCAATTTAGCAATGCAAACTCAACCAACACCCTTAATATTACATGACCCAAACTCACAGCTACCTCTTCCATCCTTGAATGGAAGCTTCCCTCTAACCAGTCCCAAATGAGTACTCAAATACCATTCCACATAGTTTAGTAAGCATAAAATCAAGGTCCCAAAATCGTTCAAACCTTGGTACCTGATGGAACTGAAGCTAAACCAAATATACAACTCTAGCATTTTCTATAGGAGATCAAGCCCAGAGTTTTAAGTACAAACCCAACTACATTTGTTCTATACTAACTTATTATTGCTTTGTACCACAGCCACACTTCAATCTTGGCCAAGTGTCTAGCAACAAGGCCAAGAGTCCCAACTAAAACACCTGCAAACTTGCATCCTTTTCCAACCTATTCCTGTACAACCCGAAAGTCTCTAATATACAAAACCAAAACTTGCAAATATACAAACCAGGTAGCCTAAGAAAAATATACAAATAAGCCCACCAAAATAAGTCTCAATATGCAACTCAACACCCACATAGCTTCTGCAACCCAGCCTCTGGCATATTTGAATTCTAACGGCTACTAACATCCAACCCCTGCCATAGCTCGACACAAAGCTAATTCTCACTTCCCCCATTTGCAACTGATGTCTAGCTCCAGCTAGAAATAATATGCAAGAATCAACAGACTTCCACTGAAAGGTTCTTTAGGAATTACACCTAAATATAACCGAGCCCTGCTATCACTTTACAAAAAACCTAGAATTTGAATTTAACATCTACTACGATTAACCCAGAAACACATCTACGCCAAAACAGTAAAAATATACGTACAAGCCAAAGACAAAAATAAAAATAAGTTTGATACAATCCATTGACTAGAGGAGAAATTATACAATTAATGATAAAATCAAAATAAGATCAT
The DNA here is from genome assembly GCA_029216955.1 of Iris pallida. Classification (NCBI taxonomy): domain Eukaryota; kingdom Viridiplantae; phylum Streptophyta; class Magnoliopsida; order Asparagales; family Iridaceae; genus Iris; species Iris pallida. The sequence continues at coordinate 14,342,295 of JANAVB010013000.1, forward strand.
TCAGCAATTTGAATATAAATTCAATAGAAGCTGCACAGGATAAGCTTCCTTCTAGCCGACTCGTCTACGCAACACGAACACACAGATGTATACGAACTCACACCAAATAACGCACTGGACACGAACAATGCTATTTCCCCATATCCCGACCCATCCCTGGCCAACACTTCCATTTATTCAAACTAAATCGTAGAAGAAACTTAATCAATACAGGAAATAGAACGATACCTGAGGTGAGGAGTATCAGTCACGACTGAATCAATAGAGCAACGACAGAGTATATCCGACACCGATCAATGCATCCTAGGATACGGACGAGCTAGTCCTGGTTTACACATTCGAACAAACAGATTTCAAGAATCAAAGATAGATTAGAGTTCCGAATGGATAGTAATCAAATCCTCAAGAAATTCTTGAGACTGAAACCGCCCGGATCTAAGTACTTACAATGGATTTCAATTTCAATATGACAACAGAGATCTCGAATTTCTCAAGCGTTCATCCGATCGATCGTGTTGCTCAAATTTTACTCTAGGAAAGAAAAACTGACGCCAATCAAAACCTCAAGAACGTTGTGAACCACAATCCAGAACTAAACGAAATTGAAGATTTGAGACTCACCAGTTGCGATTCCTCTTCTAAAGAACCGAAGAGAACGATTCAATTGGTCGAGTACAGCTACGGATCGTCGAACGCTATTTTCGAATTCATCCGAATCAATGAAGGAGGAACTCAATCAGAATAATAATCAAATTGATCGTCCTCGATTTTAATAGTGCTCAAAATGAATCGATCGAGACTTACCTAGATTAGGAGCCGATCGACTAGAGGAGAGTGATAAACCCGCAATGGAGTGCCGTCGAAAATAAAGAAAATCGGTTAACGAAGATGCTGTCGACGTCGTTGGAGAAAGAACGGTGTCTCGCCGTGCACGCCGCCTAAGGGGCACGTCGTCGTCGAAAAAGAACTCGTCTAGCCACTTCTGCTTGTCATCAGAGGCGGTTTGTGTGCCACCAGAGAGAACTGCCTCCCCGTTGCTGGAAACGATTGTACAAGCGTCATCGCTAGCCGAAAGAGATCACGTGCGCTGTCGGCTCGCCGAAGAGATGACCTAGCCGCAGTGAATAATTTGCCTAGTCATCGCCGGCTTCGAAGAAGACCACCATGACGGTTCTGTAGAAACTAGGGTTAGGGCTTGGGCTGGTCGAAATTGGGGAAAAGGAATTTGGGGGGAAGGGTTTGAGAGCTCTGAAGGATGAAATGGAAACTCATCTCTTTTCTCTCTCCTTAGGCTTATATAGGAAAGATAGGAAATGGTTTATTTGCAATTATCTACATGACAATTGCTAAGCTACATATTATCCCCAAAAGTTAGGAATTTGTTATATAAGTTAGGAAGGTTGTTAAAAAAATCTTGGGGAGCACTCCAACTAATTGCTAGAATCTTCCTCCCAAAATCCTTCAACAAAATATCTCAGTTATTATGAAGAGGCTTATGATTAACTAAAAAAATAATAATAATAACAATTATTTCTAAAAATTTGAAAATACTAGGAAAATACTAAATTTATTGATTTTGGGAAAGCGAGATTACAAATCAACCCCCTAAAAAAATTTTGTCCTCGAAATTCAAAGGTACAATAGACATAGTTAAGCAATTTAAAATAAGGTTTGAGCCGATCAACTAAGTTGGTCATACCATAGGGTCGAATTTTAGTCATGACAAAAATAAATTATCTGGCACGATCAACTAAACACAATCTAAATCAAAATTGAGGCACGCTGAAAAAATGGTCATGATCAAACGGGATTTCAATCAGCAGGTATGATCAATAGGTGCATAGTTTAATCATTATAATGTATAAGCACGATCAGGATCATCTAGATATGATTAGAGGTAGAACATGGAATGACTTGGTATGACGAAATAACAAATACGATAAATAGTGACCCAAACTTAGTCATGCTCAAAGTGAAATGAATTCAGTCAAAACAAGCATGGTAATTTCATAGAGGAAGTCGAACTAACATGATATAGCAATGATCGAAAGTTAAACATGCATGAGATGGAATGAATTTTAATTACGACTTAGAAGGGTCAATCATGAGGACACGACCTTCTAGGCACGACCAAAATTAAAAGTTTTAGTACAATTGAACCAGAACAAATTAGAAAAGTCACGATTAGATAGGCATGATTAGGATCATAGTTTACACAGGACACGATCAAGATATAATTACGATTTATTAAGAAAATCAAATGATTTATCCATAAGATGCAAGAAGAATTTGCCAAGATTGATCGAGAGGGCGTATGGAGTCTACCGGGAAGATGCTAGTGTCAAATCAAGGTAAAAATGCAAATATTTGTGATTCATGAAGAATTAATAATCATGTGAAAAGGGCATATAATCTCTATGGTATTCGAGAACATATTGATATTTGAAGTCACTTTACTTAGAATCCCTGTCCCGCCAATATATATCTAGCTGCAATAAACTTTCGGTTCCGTGACTCAAATAACGATATGTTACCGGATACTCTATCGACTTATCCATGTCCAAACAATTATTAATGAAGCAACTAAAAAGATCAAAATATGAAGAATTTAGGACAAGATCTCAATAATACCCAAAAACCTATAAATATCTAAAATCACTTCAACTTAGAGTTCATGCCTCGATAGTGCGCAGCTGGCTGCAGTGAACCCTCAGTCTCCATAATCCAGATAATGGCAGCAGTGCACAACTGCCACGCCCTAATAGGTCATCGAATAGTCTCTCAACCTTATCCATATAAACTTCTAAAATTTTTAGAAAATTCAAAAGGAGTTCTAATAGTCCAAGTCACGATAGAAGATGATATTATCTATCTTTTAGAAAACAAGAATTTTTTTGGTACTAAGAGACATCAAAGAGATTTTTAGGTCTTGAACACGAAACAAAATTTTGGGTAGTAACCGGTATCTCAAATGGCAACAACCTCATATAGGGAATCAATATCCCGAATAGATAACAAAGTCCCGAAGGGTGAACAGAAGCAAAGTATAGATTAGACACAAAATCTCCAAGTAAGAAGCAAAATATCGTATCGGAAACAGAGTTCAATAAAATCTCGAATGACAACAAAATTTCGAGCAGATCTCGAATGGGAAATAAAATTACCAATAGAATACAAAGTCACAGATGGAAAGTAATTCTCGAATAAAAAATCTCGAACAGGACCACAAATAGTGAATAAAAAATAGAGTATCAATTGGTGAATAAGAAATAAGCATTGTGGATATGAAACAAATAGAATCTCAAATAGAAAACGAGGTCAAACAAGGTCCTGAACAGAAATAAATTCTTGAATAGAAACCAGTCACGAATAGGAAACAAAATCCATAAGAAATGAGTCAAAATCTTAAAAATAGAAGACGAAGTCTTCAAACGAAGTCTCTAATAGAAGCGAGACTCAAACAAGGTTTTGAATGGGAACAAGTTTGAGTATGAATGAAATCCTGATGTAAAATCTTGCATAGCAACAGGGTCTGAATAGGGGACAAGATTTCAAATAGGACAGAATCTTGAATTAGGAAACAACATCAGGAATAATGAATATGAAATAAGTTATTGAACATAAAATCTCGAATAAGAGCAGAGTTACGAACAAGATTCTAAAATAAGAAACAATCTCTCGAAATACATCTCAAATAGCAATCAAGGTTTCAGAATAGAAAACAAAGTCTAACGATCCTTGAATAGGAAACAAGGAAGTTTTAAGAAACAATCTAGGTGCAAGAGGAATCTAAGGGAAGACTGAATTGTGAATCACGATCCATGTTTTCTTTTCCAACCATGTAAGAGAAGTCTTCGATCTTCAATCTGTCTTCACTATCCCTCTGGGACTGGAATCTCTTCAACGTTTCTAGCTGTCTTGACGTAGGGTGGTCCTTGCGGCAGTGCTCCATGCGTTTGCTGAATCTGGAGAGATGGGTCCCTTTGCTGCAGTCCTGGTGCTCCTCGTGCTCATTCTTGGGCAGTACGATCAGCGACCTCCGGGCAATCCTTGACTTGATGGGAAGGCAATCCGTAGAACAAGCATAGCCTCAGTCTCTTGCAACACTCGTCGTAGTGGCATCCTGGACGACGGCAGAAATTGCAAGTGATCGTCGGTTGAATCTGAATCTCCCTCTAGGGCTGAAGTGCAGGGGCTCTGGCAGAAATATACCGCTGCTGGCGTGCTGGCTACTAAGATCTGCTGCTTTTTGGCCATTGTGATCTGCGACTTGCTGGCAATCCTTCATTCGGTGGGCAGAAGATTCGCAGTATAAACATAGTCTGAGCCTCTTGCGACACTTGTCAACATGATGTCCCGTCCTCTTGTAGAACACACAACGAAGGTAGCCTGAATCTGCCTCTGATGATGCGGCTGATGATGTGACTGAAGACGCGCCATCTGAGTGTTGTGACGCTTTTGCGGGTCCAAGGTAGTTGTTGTCTTCGTCTTAAGTCTTCATGTCTCTCCTAGGATTCAGCTTTCCATCTCGTTCTATTGTCTGTGCTACATTCTGGATTAGGGAAGTCGGATCCTCAAAGACTTGGATGATCTTCAGTGGCGGTTCCAGGTTCTCGATCTTCTCCTCGGTACAAAATATGTGCTCGGTGTCTGGAAAGTCCAAGGATTCGAGAGTCTGGTAATCAGAAGTCCTTCCTGGATCGGAGAGTGCATCCACAAGTCTGGCTTAAAAAAGTAAGGATTGCTCCCTTTGGGCATCGAGGAACTCTTGAAACATCTCCATCAACTACGTACTACCCATGGGGATAGTAGGACGATAGAAGGTAGTGGAAGCTCGAAACCCTCAAGTGTAGGTGGACCACCATTCCGGTGTCGCTTGCTTTGAACTATCTAAAGAACAAAAAACTATTAAAATGCCCTAAACTAAAAACAACAAGTGTTTGTAGAATATTAATATACCCGATGTACCCGATTTCCTACGTTGTGATCAAGTTTCCCTAGTTTAACAAGTCTCCCAATAGTACTCTAATACCTAGGTACTATTAGGACAGACCTATATGGGCCACCACTAAAAATATGTCATGATCCGCTCCCAAATAATCGGACACAAGTCGGACACGCCCAACCTACGTTGGAAGACTCAACGTAGTAAGCTGTACCAAGCTAGGAAAACTAACAAGTCAATATGAATAAGTACAAATCACAACATCTATAAACGATCACTACAACAAATAGGGCATACAATAGCAGTTTATCTATAGCGTTCAAGCCTTCCTACTATAGAATGTCATCATCAATCGCGTTCCTTCCACAGTGCTATTAAAATAGAATATAATAGCAGTTTATCTATAGCGTTCAAGCCTCCCTGCTATTATAATATAATCATCCATAGCGTTCATATTGAAGTGTTAATAAACGTTCATACAATAGCAGTTTGTCTATAGCGTTGAAGCCTCCCTTCTATTAGAATGTCATTATCAATAGCGTTCATTATGCAGTGCTGTTAACAGAACTTTATATAGCATGTTATGAATGCTGTTAAAGGTATAGTTTTTTTTTCTGAACGTTGCTATGTCCGTATGTCTAGGGGTGAGCATTATTCGGTTTTTGGACCGAAATCTGAACCGAACCTAACCGAATAAGTGATTTGGTTCGGTTTGAAAAAAATTTGGTTCAGTTTCGGTTTCGAAAATACTAAAATTTCTTATTCGGTTTTGGGATTCGGTTTTGGTTTAATCCCACTAACCTTTCAGAAATTTTATCTAAAATTCCTCTCCCTGGTAAACCGAATACAAAAATTTAGTAATATATATACGAAATATATCTTTGTATATTTAGTTACTATATATATTGAGAAAAAAATTATAAATAAACTGAAATATTGGTTAAACCAAATAAACTGAAAATCGAACAGATTTATTCCGTTCGGTTTGGTTCGGTACGGGATATTTCGGTTGGTTTCAATTTTTGTTATTCGATTTTAGGTCGAATTCGGTATTTGGTAATTCGGTTCGGTTAGCCGAGTTAATCGAATGCTCACAATTGAACTATCTATTGTTCCAATCATGGAAGAAGCAACATAGTTTTCTATTTTATATTAAAAAATAAGTTATAGGAGCAATTCAGTTTTGCTATATAATTTATAGCATTCTCGATAGCGGGCGATCCCGTCCGTTGGATTTTTAGAAATTAAATCGGTGCCGTCCATAGAAAAATGCTACGTCTTATGTTTGAAAAAACCTTAATGTATTATCCTCCAACCCTTCAACTCCTCATAACCCGCGCGCCAAACTGAAAACCCCTCCCCCTCCTTCTCTCTGTCACGAAAACCCCTCCCCCTTCCGAAAACCCTCCCCCTCCTTCTCTCTGCCACGAAACCCTCTCTCTTCCTCAGGTAGCGCTCCTCTCACGAAACCCTCCCTCTTCCTTATCTTCTTCTCTCTGTCTTTCTCTCCCCTCACGAAACCCTAAAGACCGACCGACCGACTGATAGATTATTTGGGGTTTTCATGAGGGATTATTTGGATTTTTCGTGAGGGATCTTATTATGTGTGAGAGTCTTTACACTACAAAATTATGGTAATTTAGCAACTAACCAGGCAACTAACCTATATCCGTTGCTATTTTAGCGACTTACTAGCGACTAAGATTCAACTAGTTAACATTTTAGTTTAATGGATGGATGGTTCGTCGTAATTTCGTCGCTGGTTTGTTGATAAATTTTTGAATTTTTTTAGAAACTGATATTTTTGGTTGCTAGGGAGTTGGAAGAATCTTTATATTAGTGTCAACGTACTAGCCATTGAAATTCAGTCGCTTCCAAAACCTAACTCAGCCGAACACTAAAAAATTCTCCCCCCCTCCAAAAACTCAAAACAAAAACTCATTTCCCTCCTTTCCAATTTCTTTCTCCAAACACTTCCCTCCTAAAACTTCAGTGGCTAACCCAAACCCTAAAACCAATATTCCCCACCCAAAAACCAAGTCATTGTTTTCCTCCCCCCAAACCTAAAATTTTTCACAAATTTTTTTCCCTCCTCCTCACAACTCAGCCGACACCCCAGGCCTCCCTTCTCCTCACAACTCAGCCCCGGCGCCCCGTCATCCGCTGTCGTCCTCTGTCCGCATCGGCGCCCCCCCGCCCGGCCGTCCGTTGTTCGTATCGACGCCCCGCCGGCCCACCGCCCACATTAGACCCCCTCCTTCTCGTCTTTACACCCACACCAGAGCTTCCTCCGCCTACTGACGACCACCCCCATCCATCGCCCGCAAACGATCAGGTATAAAAAACTTTATTCCCAAAATTAATTATTATGCTTTGATTTGCAATATTATTCCCAAAATTTGGTAACATGTTTTGATTTACAATTTTTAATAAAAATTTACAACTTTTCTATCTCCAAAAATCGGTGTCATGTTTGTTTTACTTCCCGTCGGACGCATGTTGGACACAACATAGACAATGCTGTTGAGCTCTGTGATGTCTGCATGATTACTTATTTGAGTTTTGATTTATTTACTCGTTCTTTTGATTCCCAGGCTTGGTGTTAGAAGTGAAGGTACTAGTAGTTGTTTATGATAATGCTGAACACATGAAGCTTTATTTTCCTCAATACCTTCGATCAAATATACACTACACCAAAATGGACGAATTGCAACACTTAGTGTTGTCCAAAAACAACGTTCTATCTTCTGTTGTTTCCTAAAATCTTGAGAAACATTGATTTCATGTTATCACTTAATACTTTTACTGTAGGAACTTAAATGGAGGGAAGAAGCTGCACAACGAGGTAAGTTCATTTGTTTTTCCCATTTAGCAAATAGTCTAATTAGCAATATGGTACATACTTTCCTTAATATTCTGAGAAATCCATTCTCATTTCAAGTATCTTATACCTTGACCACCCTCCAAACTATCTGATGATTATTGGGTCATTTTTGCAGCTAGAATCATAATAGAGGAGAAAAATTGGCCACCATTTTCCCCCATAATCCATCATGATATTGCTGGTGAAATTCCAATCCACCTGCAAAGGTTGTTGTATTTTGCCTTTGCCTCTTTGTTAGGTATGCTCAAAACAAGTAGAACTCTCCATCTTCATGTTTTAAGTATTTGCAAATTTTTATCTTGAATAGAAGAGTAACTATAATAAATAAAGAACATTGAGTTAAGCATTCTATTTCGACAGTTTTTTCTTTAATTAACTAGAAGTTCTTTCTTGAAATAGTTCTTCTTATATTTGTGAACTTGTGATAGTTATCTCTATGATATTTGGGATTAGTTATTTCCATATGAATTTCTCATGACAGGTTGAACGTTATGGCAATGGTTTCCCTGTAGTATTCAGGAGAAACTGCACATTCTTTTGTGATTTCTTTGTCATCTTACATGTTGAATCTTCTATTTCCTTTGGAGACATAGGCCAATGATTTTAGATTTTTGGATTCTGAATCCAGGTCTGTTTCACAACTGCAATGGGACTCGACTATTTAATACTATTAATCTATTGAGCATAATTATTTTGCCTTGTGGTCGAAAGTCGAGATACTTAAATAATTACAATTTGGTTATTTTGCAGGATTATTTATATGCCTATTTTGGAATATCATAGCAGTTATCGCAGCTTTGGTTAAAGGGGAAGGTATGCTTGAAAGTTTGACGTAGGCATGTCCTAATTTGATTTTTTGTTAACTGCCAGTATCTTTATACTGCCTCACACTGATTTTGACTGCCTTGTCTTAGGTGTAAAGATCTGGTTCCTTGCAATTATCTACTTCATCTCAGGTAGGGAGTAAACTATATCAATGAACTAAAAACAAACAAACTAATATTGAGTATTTATAATGCCTAGACTTGAACTGTTGCGTGGATATGGGAAAATAGTGTCGGTATCCTTATCGTTTCTGTACGTGTGTCTGTATTCATGCAAAATAAGTTATTGTTGTTGTATCTATTCTAAAAATGTCCATATCTCTATCACATCCTTACTGATATCGTTTCCCTATTCATCCTACATAGCTTGAGCAGTTATTCAAATTTCATTTATTTTCTAAATTTGCATCTTTTTTTATTATTCATGACATAGCTATATAGGATTCCATTAAACATAGGTTGTGCATTAGTAGGACATATGTGTAGGCACATAATGCATCGTCACTCGAAATCGAGATATTGGGATTGTACTAGCCAATTAGACCTGTAAATTACTATACAACTGGTAAAATAATGTGAATATGTAACTCTCAACCATTTACTATTCAACCGGTACAAGAATGGGAATATGTGACCAACGCTCAACCCTCACTATGACTCTACGAGGTTTGGTGGCAGGACTTTAGCAGTAACATCTACGTAACAAAGAACTTGACTTGCATGAAATATAACAAAGCCAATTCTCCTAAAATAGACATAAGTTGGTTTCTTGTCTAGTAAACTGAATCAAACAATTCATATGTACATTTCAAATTCTGAACAAAGATGACTGATCCATGACACATGAACCTGAGAGTTGGGAAGGGTATTTAAGAAGCAAATGAGAACATAGGGGAAATAGATATCTAAGTTCCTTTCAGTTATTTTATTTTTTTAATTAGAGTCAAGCATCCAATGTTTTTGTTAAAAGTCAAGTTTAAATCATGTAATCTGTAATATGATTGTAGTAATGGTCATGTACCGTCAGCTCGGTAAGAGCACTCTGCTTCATCTTCTAGGAAGAAATTACAAGCCTTTCACTGGCATGAGTCAGTAATCAACTTTGTCATAAATTGAAGATGCCCCTTGAATAATGTTCTTTATTGGAACTAGGAAAATATGTTTGCAAAAACCTCAGCATGCTTGCCAAGGCAGCAAAGCTTGATGCAACTTTGGCAATTGACACGATGGACCAATCCTGAATGATATGGCTCCCGCCAGATTTGGCTTTATCTTTCCCATGAGGTTCTTCCAACATGGTTGGAATGTGATGGCAATTGCCCAGGAACCATCACGGTTGGTGATGGAATCACCAGAGATAGAAATGACCAAGACACGGCTAGAGGTTGCCAACACAAAAGTATAGCTACAAAAAGTTCATCGCTGCACTCTTCTACATCCATCCATAAGTTTGAACTATCATCTTATCAATTTCTTCTTCGTTTCCAAGAAAAAAGATTAGCTTTTCTCATTGTTCTGCAGTAGAAAGATCATCCCACACTTGCCCATTGCTATAATTGTTATGGTCCTGCAGGACCAAACATATTGATGTCGGTTTTATGACTTTGATCATATGTATCATTGTAGTCAAGTTATCGCTAGTACCCTCTTCTTGTTTAATATCATGTCCATACCCATATCCATATTGTGTCCATATCCGTGTCCGTCCTCATTAACATAGGTAACTACCTTTGTATATATATCCATATCGTATTCGTATCCGTATCCGTATCCGTGTCGTATTCGTGTAATATATTACTATACATGATAATGAGGGGAATAAGAAATAACCTCAAGGTAGAACATAAAAATTTACAAGTAGAGATGATACTGCTAAACAGTTTCATTGAATACCAACCATATCCATACATAGGCTAGCTCAAGATACACTGGTTGAGTGTCTCATACAATTTACAGGTTACAAGAGAATTGAATACACCCACGAGCTTCTTAGAAACCTACTAAAGAGCTATGCTCCTACAACTTCTGTACAAAACATAAAACTTCTTTGTTAATATATCATCAAGAATTATAATGACATGTTTGTTACTGTGCTTATTACATTTAAGTTATCGGCAGGTATATTATAGTTGTAACCCTTCTATTGTTTGTTCTAGTGAATGCAGGTGAAGGTTATGAAAGAGAACCCAAAGCTATCCCAATAATTTACTTTTCGTCAATTGTCTGGATCGGCTCTAGATGGTTTTTTCTTTACACTAATGATTTACCCCCTATTTTTGTGTAGGTTGGATGAAGGAAGAGGATGCTTTCTGAGGAGTTTTGGTTGTGGATAGGCTCGAAAGGAGCTAAATGTTAGATAGTCAATATTTTGGGATATATGTAGCTGACTACACTGTTAATGTTTAATTTTTGGACATATGTTTGGTACTACTTCGTTGTTCTACATGGAGAAATTAAGAATTTTGAATGTTTGGTACTACTTCGTTGTTCTACATATATTAGACAGTGAAATTAATAAATTTACTTATGTTCGGAATTCATTCTGTGATTGATTCACATTTAAATTTTTGAATACCTGCATTTTGTGTAACTGTGGCATTATCTGCAATAGTATTCTGATGTGCTGCATTCTGTAAATTTTCGAATACAAAATTTTGACTCTGCAATAGCATTCTGACATGCTATTGTTGCACATATAATAGCAGGAAAAAAAATGCTATAAAAAGCAGATATATATCGAAACGCTATTAACAAACAATAACATACAGAAACACAATTAAAAATAAACAGCGTTCAGGAACGCCATAACACATTTATAGCGTTAACAAATGCTATTAATGACCTATAGCGTACGTAAAGGCTATGTAAACTATATAGCGTTTGTAAGTGCTATAACATGTCTATAGCGTTCATGAACGATACAATAAATTAATAGCGTTCATGAATGCTATTAAAGTTCTATAGCGTTCCTAATTGCTATAACTATCATATAGCGTTTCAAAATGCTATACATTGTCTATAGCGTCAATGAACGCTATAATCCATGAATAGCATTCGTGAACGCTATAACTGTATAGCGTTCTTGTACATGGGGTTATTATAGCGGGGGCATATATAGCGGGCAGAATATGCTATAATATGTATTCTGCAGCGTTCAGCGCACGCTATCATATCCCAAATCTGTTGTAGTGGATCCCAAAAAGATTACCATAATCCACAAGTCCATATAACATAAAGGTACCAGAGACAACAGGAATGAAATACGCTATGAACTCTAGAAAAAAATAATATCTAGGAGTAAAGCTATACAGTCTAAACCTGAAGCCTCTAGCTAAGTCATGTCTCCATCATGCTCAGCTAAGATCTCGAGCTTTGGCCCATAAGGTAGAACAATATCCTGCAAGTACACCTGCAACATATCCAGTCAAGAGCGGAGCAAAGTACAATTTTAGGTAATGAACAAGAACATCATGATATAAAAAGTACAAGAGAACATATAAAGCACAGGAAAGAACATAAAAGTACATAAAAGTAAAGTACAGAAAATAAAGTACAAGAATATAAACCATGAACCTGAAGTACAAGACATGACATGTGCACAATGTTTGAAATACAACTAACCTATATGACCGGCTGGGGTGAGTACAAGAATAAGTACAGGAGTACATGAATATCGGTACGGCTTAGGGCCCGCGTGCACGGTGCGAGGCCTAAGCTATCTACATGAATATCAGAACATGGGTTTGGTCACATAGCTAGTGTATTTCCCCTCCCCGACTATAAGTACAAGAACATAAAGGTACAAGAGAACATGATATCGTGTCACATCGTGTCATCAAGAGAAGTACAAGATATGAATGTAAATGTACAAGACCATAGAATGAACTTGCCTTGCTCTGGAAGATCGGGAAATAGAAATCTCAATGTCCACCTGAGTATAGGTACAAGTTGGGTAAGCTCTATACAATGACAATAACTAATTTACTACATTGCTAACTAACTATTCCTATTAATTAATATACACTCTAACTGATTGGGAAGAAGGACATAATATAATATAGATAATTGTAGGTTTACAAAATATTTCTCAGCAACCAATAATAGTTAAACATTTTAGCAAATACAATTTTATTATTGGAATAGTAAATGGAACCTCCATTAAAATAACATGCAAATAATTTTATTAGTAAAATACCATATAAATACTAGCATGACAAAATAAGATTTTGTTAAATATATAAACTTATTTAGAAAAAATGGCATTTTTACGATAATTACTAATTTTTAAAATATTTACCATAAAGTACTACTACTAGTTTAACTTAATAACTTTCTAAATAATAACAAAATATTGAAATGTAACACATACAGTTACACAAAACCAGCCCAAGCCAAGCGCATGGCTCTAATAACAACCTACTCATCTATTAACATATCAAATCCCAAAAACCTACAGGCTTGCAGCCAGCAACCTTCACTTGGCCACAAATGTACAAGCTAAGAAACGTAAATAGGAACAATCAATTTAGCAATGCAAACTCAACCAACACCCTTAATATTTCATGACCCAAACTCACAGAACTCTCCCATCCTTGAATGGAAACTTCCCTCTAACCAGTCCCAAATGAGTACTCAAATACCATTCCACATAGTTCAATAAGCATAAAATCAAGGTCCCAAAATTGTTCAAACCTTGGTACCTGATGGAACTGAAGCTAAACGAAATATACAACTCTAGCATTTTCTACAGGAGATCAAGCCCAGAGTTTTAAATACAAACCCAAATACATTTGTTCTATACTAACTTATTATTGTTTTGCACCACAGCCACACTTCAATCTTAGCCAAGTGTCTAGCAACAAGGCCAAGAGTCCCAACTAAAACACCTGCAGACTCGTATCCTTTTCCAACCTATTCCTGTACAACCCGAAAGTCTCTAATATACAAAACCAAAACTTGCAAATATACAAACCAGGTAGCCTAAGAAAAATAAACAAACAAGCCCACCAAAATAAGTCTCAATATGCAACTCAACACCCACATAGCTTTTTCAACCCACCCAGCCTCTGGCATATTTGAATTCTAACGGCTACTAACATCCAACCCCTGCCATAGCTCGACACAAAGCTAATTCTTACTTCCCCCATTTGCAACTGATGGCTAGCTTCGGCTAGAAATAATATGCAAGAATCAACAGACTTTTACAGAAAGGTTCTTTAGGAATTATACCTAAGTATAACCGAGCCCTACTATCACTTTACAAAAAACCTAGAATTTGAATTTAACATCTACTACGATTAACCCAGAAACACACCTACGCCAAAACAGTAAAAATATACGTACAAGCCAAATACAAAAATCAAAATAAGTTTGATACAATCTATTAACTAGAGGAGAAATTATACAATTAATGATAAAATCAAATAAGATCATTCAGCAATTTGAATATAAATTCAATAGAAGCTGCACAGGATAAGCTTCCTTCTAGCCGACTCGTCTACGCAACACGAACACACAGATGGATAGGAACTCACACCAAATAACGCATTGGACACGAACAATGCTATTTTCCCGTATCCTGACCCATCCCTGGCCAACACTTCCATTTATTCACACTAAATCGTAGAAAAAACTTAATCAATATAGGAAATAGAACGATACCTGAGGTGAGGAGTATCAGTCACGACTGAATCAATAGTGCAGCAACAGAGTATATCTGATACCGATCAATGCAACCCAGGATACGGACAAGCTAGCCCTGGTTCACACATTCGAACAAACAGATTCCAAGAATCAAAGATAGATCAGAGTTTCGAATGGATAGTAATCAAATCCTCAAGAAATTCTTGAGACTGAAACCGCCCGGATCTAAGTACTTACAATGGATTTCAATTTCAATCTGATAGCAGAGATCTCAAATTTCTCAAGTGTTCATCCGGTCGGTCGTGTTATTCAAATTTTACTCTAGAAAAGGAAAACTGACGCCAATCAAAACCTCAAGAACACTGTGAACCATAATCCAGAACTAAATAAAATTGAAGATTTGAGACTCACCAATTGCGATTCCTCTTCTACAAAATCGAAAAGAACAATTCAATTGGTCGAGTACAGCTATGGATCATCGAACGCCATTTCCGAGTTCATCCGAATCAATGAAGGAGGAACTCAGTCAGAATAATAGTCAAATTGATAGTCCTTGATTTTAACAGTGCTCAAAATGAATCGATCGAGACTTACTAAGGTTTGGAGCCGATCAAATAGAGGAGAGTGATGAACCCGCAATGGAGTATCGTCGGAAACGAATAAAATTGATTGTCGGAGATGCTATCGACGCCATTGGAGAAAGAACGATGTGTCATCGTGCGCCGCCTAAGGGGCCCGTCGTCGCTCGAAAAGAACTCGTCTAGCCACTTCTGCTTATCATCGGAGGCGGTTTGTGTGCCACCAGAGAGAACTGCCTCCCCGTTGCCGGAAACGTTTATGCAAGCGTCGTCGCTCGTCGTAAGAGATCACGTACGCTGTCGGCTCGCCAGAGACATGACCTAGCCGCAGTGAATAATTCGTCTAGTCGTCGTCAGCTTTGAAGAAGACCACCATGACTTGGTTCTGCAGAAACTAGGGTTAGGGCTTGGGCTAGTTGAAATTAAGGAAAAAGAATTTGGGGGGAAGAGTTTGAGAGCTTTGAAGGATGGAATGGAAACTCAGCTCTTTTCTCTCTCCGTAGGCTTATATAGGAAAGATAGGAAATGGTTTATTTGCAATTATCTACATGACAATTGCTAAGCTACATATTATCCCCAAAAGTTAGGAATTTGTCATA
Source organism: Iris pallida (assembly GCA_029216955.1). NCBI lineage: Eukaryota > Viridiplantae > Streptophyta > Magnoliopsida > Asparagales > Iridaceae > Iris > Iris pallida. Next base: position 14,357,768 of record JANAVB010013000.1, read on the forward strand.
TAAGTTAGGAAGGTTGTTAAAAAAACCTTGGGGAGCACTCCAACTAATTGCTAGAATATTCCTCCCAAAATCCTTCAACAAAATATCTCAGTTATTATGAAGAGGGTTATGATTAACTAAAAATAATAATAATAATAATAACAATTATTTCTAAAAATTTGAATATACCAGAAAAATACTAAATTTATTGATTTCAGGAAAGCGAGGTTACAACTTTGAAATAACGTATAAGTTGTATAGATGGGGGTCGCTACTACAACCCAACAGGCAATCCTAGGTCAAGAATCCTAGGTATCTCAATCTACAGACAATAAACAATGTATACGAAGTATGATCATCTGGAATATAGAACAGTAAAGCATTCCAAACTATCATATATCAATGATCATAAAACTAGTAATACAGAATGAAGAACTAGCAAGAGAAATAGTCATATATGATAAGCTCTAGCTATAGCCTAGAATACGTACATCATATCTAAACCCGTAGGTTAAATGTCAAGTCCAAACACGAGCTAAACAAGTGTCCAGTAGCGAAAAGCCTCAAAAGAATAATGTACATAACTAGTAGGCAAAAAAAATAGAAAACCCACTCAAGTACTCTGGTGCTCCGGGTAATCACCATTGAGCAGAAGATATGGAAGATCCTCGAACATCTCTACCATATCTGGCCAAACAAAACCAGTAGGGTCAGACCCCCAACAGCAAGTACCACAAACGAAGCCAAACTATGAACTAAAATCAGCATACAAATCATAAAAACTCTAAAGTAAAGCAATAAAAGTAGGACAAGATTAATGTAAAGGTACCACAGGAATATGAAAGAAAACTAGAAACATGTAAGAGAAAGCATGTGGATATGTAAGGATAAAACTGAGCATGTGATAAATTCGAGCATATAGGACAAGCAGTTAAACAAAGCATATAGCAGGAATAATAGTATTACAGAAGTAGCAGGAATCTAAATACTGAAATAAGATAAACTAGAGCAAGACTAAACTAGACAGGAATGGACTCCATCCATCAATCACGGCCAAGTAATAAATACGGCTTGATACATTAAGTAATGACCGCGGTTCGTATTACGTATTTTGGTATATGTGTACGTATCTTGACTCGGATTGCCCGTATCCTTGCTTGGTTTATTTGGCATTTTTCTGGTTGGGTTCAACTTGATTGGTTCAGCTTGGTTCGGTTTTATTTGTGAAACAAACCTCCTACCTACCACCACCATCATCATTTATATCACACCAACCTTTTCTCTCTCCTTATAACTCTCTAATTACTTCTTCTTCTTCCTCCTGCGTAGAGCTCCACCTACCCAATTTCTGCCGGCAAGTACAGCTTGCTTCACGAGAGAACTCTATTTTATTGCCTTAATGTCTTCCTTTCCATATTCTAAAACGCTTTAGTACTTAGCATTTTTAATTTCCATGGCTAAATTCATGTAGATCTAAGTTTATTTCATTTTTGGATTTCTTGGGTTTTGATCTATTTAACCTTATTATTTTCAAGTTTTGATGGTTCCATGTTGTAGAGAATTTCATTCTGCCCCATTTTGACCTATAGAAATCTGGATTCTGACTCTAGATGAAAGATTTATGGAGCTTGGAAACATGGCCTTCCTGGTTCTTCTTCTCGAAAATTTAGAGAAGAAGAACAGTGCTTGAACGCATGGCTCCTTCATGCGGTAAGTCTTCCTAGCCGCATAGGCGTCTAGTCTACATGCGGTTCTGGCCGCATGGTTTTCAGTCGCATGGGACTCGGCCGCATAGATCTGCTATTCCCTTGCCGCATAAACTTCCCAGCAGCATGAACATTTCTTGTCGCATAAGACTCGGTCTCCCCTGAGCCGCATGAACTTCTAATCTCCTAGCCGCAGGAACTTTCAATCCCAGCCGCATGAACCCGATTTCCCCATTGGCCGTATATGCCCGCTCCTCTCCCAGCCGTATGGCATTGCTTGGTTCCTGGCCGCATGAGCTCTGATTGGTTCCTGCCCGCATGGACTTCTTCCCCTGAGCCGCATATGTACTTAAACCCCGACCGTATGAACCCGAGCCGTATATGCCCTTAAACCTCGACCGCATGAACCCGAGCCGCATGAGCTTGCTGATTCTAGGCTGCATGAGCCCAATTACCCCTGGCCGCATGAACTCATTTCTCCGAGCCGCATGATCCCTCCCACAGCCTTGCCCCTTTGCTATTTTAATTATTTTATTATGCTCATGTCTTATGACCCTCTGTGTAACTTGGGTCTCTTGGTAGAATGCTTGTACTGTATTATCCTGCACATGTATCATGAACACGATAGTGACCCGTAGTGGTGCACTCTTGATAAGTAACCTGACATAATAGTGGCCGTCGTGGCGCACTCTTGACAAGTAAAACCTGACATGATATATCTCGATATGCTGTTGCGATGGCCAACATGACATGACAAGTATGAATAGCCTGGACACCATGGACGATTGAGGTTGTACAAATAAACCAGTCTTGTGTTGTATCATGTCTAGGATAGGAACTCCTGAGTACCATGGTCAGGGGTACCTACTGAAATCGACTAAGGCTAATAACTAGAATAATCCAGTAGTTATGAAGAGATTTCCCAGCTATAGGTATCCCGTTATCTGGGTACCCCACCTGGGCTCTGTAGCCTGCCGTCGAGTAGGGCACATATCCAGCACACTGTCATGTATTGCACCCCTCAAGCTACTTAAGGGTACATGCGTTTCTTGGACGATGTACCCACCTGAACTCAACCCCTAATTGCGTCCAGATAGCCTGGATGGTCTGCAGGGCTTGTGGCTGTTAGAATAATCTTGCTGCATCTTACTAGTAGCTAGGTCTGTGATAACCCTAGTTAGTTAAAGTATCAAGCCGTACTTATTGCTTGGCCGTGGATTTTGGATGGAGTCTAATCAGTCTAGTCTTGTCCTGATCTTGCACAAGATTGTTACATGACCAGATTGCTTGTATTTATCTCATCGATAAATGGTAGAAAACTAAGTTCCATTCAGATAAAGGATTACAACTCCGGTCCTTGTTCGGTTTACGGGTTGTAACCTGGTTATCTGAATAGTTCCATGGTTATCTCTTCGTATATCATCCTGATTTTCCTATATTTCCAGTTCTTACTATTTATTTATACTCTTGTGCTAATTGCTGGTTTTAGTTCTTAAGTGAAGCCTCCTTTATGGCACTTGCTCTTTCTGGGATCTGATCCAGCTGGTTTTGTATGGCCAGATTTCGGAGCAGCTCTAGAGGATCTACCGACCTTCCAGCCAGATGGTGACCACTAGACAGAATCCTGGCAACGAGTGGATTTATTTTGGCTCTCCCACTCTATTGTAAAAATATTCTTTTGAGATATTTAGCCGACGTGCACATGTTAGCTCGATTGTACTTTATTTACTGTCTGCCTACGGGCTGTAACATGATTGACAAATCCTAGGGTTGATCATGTATGACTAAAGCTCTTACTAGTCTTCACATTTTGTAATGACTAGCTTCATGATCATTCAAATATGCAATGTATGGGACACCTTACTATTGTATATTTGATGCTCTAATATCTTGTAACTGTTATTACTTGCTTGAGATTGAGACAATAGGCTTGTTTATGACCATAAGAGACTGATGGCTTGTAGTAGACCCTCATATATCTAGACAGCCATGACCATATAGCAAGATGGATTCTATTTCATTATACGTAGCTGGCTATGTATGCCCCCGCTCTCCAGTATTCTGGTTCTGGGGCGTTACATGGTTTAAGTGGTGGCTCATATACAGGTCTTGTAAGTCAAGATATGTGAGGATTTACCGAATAGATGTCTCAATCAGTACTCGTCCTTGATCTTTGCTCGTATCCTCTAAATCCCTGAAATTTTGACCTGATCACATGCTTGTATCTTTGATCTGTCCTGGTCCTTCCTTATTATTTCCTATGTCGTCTTATTCAACGGCATTGTTCCTGGACCTACTGATCGGCAAGGCGGAGCACCTCCCGTGGACCAGCAGCAACCTGGAGATCAAGCCCAGCATTTGGGAGTAGCCTCTAGAGTTATGCCTACTGGGGGCCAAGAGCCACCAGTCCAGCTAGCCCAGCCTGCAGAGCCTAATGATGGCATCTTGGTGGGACTCATCAGGACATTGTTAGCTTCTCAAGATCGTCGAGGTGACGTATTGCACCAGGCAGTACAAGATGCTCTGAACAGAGGTGCTCACCCAGGTAACAGTGCAGCCAACAGCTTCAAGCGCTTGAACCCTCCTTTCTTCGATGGCAGCAAGGATGCTATTGCTGCTGATGCATGACTTCAGGACACTGAGGTCATTCTAGAAGCGGCGAAGACGCCCGAGAACGAGAAGGTGGCCGTGGTGTGCCTGCAATTATTAGATTTGGCCCGCAGCTAGTGGGCGGCACAGGCCGTTGGATTAGTGGCATCTATTGCCTGGGCAGTATTTCGAGAGAGATTCCAGACCAAGTATTTTGATGCTATAGCTCGATACGATCTACAGACGAGGTTCACCAATCTGAAGCAGATGGGCAGGACGGTCGATAGATATGCGGCCGAGTTTTCGAGACATAGTCGGTTTGCTCCCACCTTGGTAGCAATCGAGTTCGACAGAGCCCAACAGTTCCAGCAGGAACTCCATCTAGAGATTTTATTGGCAGTGAAGCAGTTTGAGCATCAGACTTTCGATGCAGTATTGAGAGCTGCTAGGAGGCTTGAGTATACCTCCCAGAGGATCGTAGACAGGACCGGAGGTCGGAAGCGATCTCATGGCTTTATGAATCAGTCTTCAGTACCAGCCCCGGTAGCTAGGGCTTTGACCATTGGAACTCCGAGGCGGGCGGCCTCAGTGACATCGATTCAACATTCAACCCCGACGAACCCTCAGCAGCAGAAGCAGAAGCACTCTTCCGTAGTAGGATATTCACATTACGAGAAGCCAAGACATGTGGTAGCAGAGTGTCGCAGAGCACAGAGATTGTGTCTGGCTTGTGGGATAGCGGATCACAAGATAGGATCCTGCCCGAATAGAGCTAGTTCATTATCGTCCAACTTCACTAGTCCTTCGGTGAGAGGACCAGCTCCAGTACCAGTCCAGCAGCAGCAGTATCCATTGCCGAGGCCCTTGCCGCCTCAGACCCAAGTATTTCAGCAGCAGAATCCCTATCAATATGTACAAGTCCAAGCCCAGGTTCAGAACCGCTAGAGAGGTTTCCAGCAGAGGGGACCCGTACTCAGAGGGCATGGTCAGGCGATGGCGATGACCATGAAAGAAGGATTGGCACCAGGTGAGATAGTGGCAGGTACTATTCTTGTCAACTCCTTCCCAGCATCAGTGTTATTTGATTCTGGTACATCGCATTCATTTATGTTTGTACGATTCACGATTCGAATAGGTTTGGAGCCCGAGTCATTATCAGTAAGGCTCAATATACTTACTGGTAACGGTCTTATGGGAGTAGATAGAGTGTTTTCCTCGTGTCGGATCGTAGTTAGCGGTAGAGAGTTTCCCGCTAGGTTGATAGAATTCTCGATGGCCGATTATGATGTGGTCTTAGGGATGGATTGGTTGAGGGACCAGTATTCTAGGATAGACTGTCATATTGGCAGGGTTGTTTTTAGCATTCCAGATGAGTCTGAGTTTTCCTTTTCTCGAGGCAAAGTTGAACCTTCTCCTCCAGTATTGCGGATGGCAGTAGCAGCAGTACAGTTACCCCGGATAGTCAAGGAGTTTCCAGATGTTTTCTCTGAAGATCTTCCAGGAATGCCACCAGAGCGAGAGATCGAGTTTACTATCGACTTGATCCCAGGGACAGCCCCAGTATCCGAGAGAGTCTACAGGATGGCGTCGTCAGAGTTAGAGATATTATACAAGACCATTGAAGAACTCAGGACCAAGGGATTCATTCGTGCAAGTGGATTGCCTTGGGGAGCCCCGATGCTTCTTGTGAAAAAGAAGGATGGTACATCCAGATTATGGATAGATTATCGTATCTTGAACCCAGTGACAATCAAGAACAGATACCCTCTTCCGAGGATAGATGACTTGTTTGATCAACTCAAGGGGGCAGCAGTATTCTCGAAGATTGACTTAGATTAGGATACCATCAGATCAGAGTCAGAGAGCAGAATATCCCGAAGATAGCTTTTAGATCTAGATATGGGTATTGGGAGTTCCTTATTATGCCATTTGGAGCAACCAATACGCCAACCGTATTCATGGACCTCATGAATCGCATCTTCATGCCTTACTTGGATCAGTTCGTAATTGTGTTCCTAGACGACATCCTGGTCTACAGCAAGAATAAAGTAGAGCATGAGCAGCACCTCCGAATTATCCTCCAGATTCTCAGAGAGCACCAGTTGTACGCGAAGTTCAGCAAATACGAGTTCTGGCTCGATCGTATTTCATACTTGGGTTATATCATTACCACAGGAGGAGTAAAAGTAGATCCGCAGAAGATCGTAGCCATTAAGACATGGCAAGTACCCAGTACAGTTGCAGAAGTTCGTAATTTTCTTGGCTTGGCCGGCTACTACCGGCGATTTGTTACATACTTTGCTCGGATTTCAGCGCCATTGACCCAGTTGACCCGCAAGGATGTGTAGGTTGCTTGGACAGCAGAACGTCAGGATTCTTTTGAGAAGTTGAAGCAAGGTTTGATCACGGCACCCATTCTTACGCTTCCAGATGGGACCGGAAGATTCTCAGTGTATTGTGATGCTTCTGGCAGAGGTTTAGGATGTGTTTTGATACAGCATGGAAAGGTAATAGCTTATGCGTCACGTCAACTTCGTGATCATGAGAGAAATTACCCAACCCATGACTTGGAGCTAGCAACAGTAGTGTTTGCACTTAAGCTTTGGAGGCACTATCTATATGGAGATAGGGTAGAGATATTCACCGACCAGAAGAGCCTGAAGTATGTGTTCACTCAGAAGGATCTTAACATGCGTCAGAGGCGATGGCTAGAGTTGCTTGTGGATTATGACATCAACCTGCTGTATCATCCTGGGAAGGCCAACGCCGTTATAGATGCATTGAGCAGGAGAGCCGGAGTTTATTTCCTAACAGCACAGCCAGAGATATTAACAGGTCTTCAGAAGATGGGTATAGTAGTTGTTCTTCCTACCAATGTAGCATTGATAGCCAGTCTACAACTTCAGTCCAGTATCGTTGAGAGGATCAAGTTAGCGCAGTCAACAGATTCCAAGCTTCTGCAACTCAGAGCAGAGTGTGAGGCAGGACAGCGGCCAGAGTTATGTATTCATGAACATGCTACACTTCGACATGGTAAGCGTCTTTGTGTACCCAGTGGAGATATTAGACATGAGATCATGGCAGAAGCTCATAGTTCTCAGTATTCCATTCATCCGGGCGGTACGAAGATGTATCGTGATATCCGTCAGCACTTTTAGTGGAATGGCATGAAGAGGGAGATAGCCCGATTTGTCTCTCGGTGTTTGGATTGCCAACAGGTTAAGGCTGAACATCAGAGGCCAGCTGGACTTCTTCAGCCCTTGCCAATTCCAGAATAGAAGTGGGAGCATATAACCAAGGATTTCGTGACTGGATTACCTAGATCCCCGGCCGGTAGAGATGCTATTTGGGTTATAGTTGACAGGCTCACAAAAGTGGCTTACTTTCTTCCATTCAGAGTTGGTCAGTCGACGGCTCAGCTAGCAGAGATGTACCTCAGGCAGATTGTCAGACTTCACGGTATACCAGTCAGTATCACCTCGGACAGAGATTTAAGATTTATGTCGTACTTTTGGCGTAGTCTGCAGGAGAGTTTGGGAACTCACCTCCAGTTCAGCTCGGCTTATCATTCGCAGACAGATGGTCAGTCAGAGCGTACCATATAAACCTTAGAAGTTATGTTAAGATCTTGTACACTCGACTTCGGTGGTTCGTGGGAAGATCACCTGTACCTGGTGGAGTTTTCGTACAATAATAGTTTCCAAGCCAGTATCCAGATGGCACCATTCGAGGCACTGTATGGCAGGAAGTGCAGATCCCCGCTAGCATGGAACGATATTGGAAAGAGGCAGATGCTCGGTCCGAAAATGATTGTTCAGACAGTTGAGGTGGTCAGAAGAGTCAGGGATCATCTTCACATTGCACAAGATCGCCAGCGCCATTGGGCCGACGCCCCCTTAAATTTTCTGTCGACGACCATGTATTCCTTAGGATCTCGCCTAACCGTTTCGTCATTCGTTTCGACGTACGGGGAAAGCTTAGTCCTAGGTATATAGGGCCGTTCGATATCCTGGAACGAGTAGGAGATATTTCCTATCGTTTCGCTCATCCGTCGTCGTTACGAGAGGTGCATGACGTCTTCCATGTGTCCCAACTACGATGGTATATCCCGAACCCTAGCCATATCCTGGATCATTCGAAATTGGTTGTTGGTACCAACCTTTCGTATAAGGAGAGGCCCGTGTCCATATTGGACCGAAGAGAGAAGATACTCAAGAATAAGACTATCAAGTTAGTCCGTATTGCTTGGGATCATCACACTTTGGGTGAGTCAACGTGGGAGCGTGAGGATGATATCCGATCGCGATATCCCGACCTGTTTAACTCGTAAGGTATAATATCTTTCTTATGTCTTATGCTCGAAATTTCTTGCTTGAAATGAATGATTACATGGTAGACTGCTTAGCATAACTTGTCTGTGATTAGTATAGCTTGTCCTTGCCTCTCTAGCCTCTTAACTAAATTCTGAGGACAAAATTCTTTTAAGGTGGGTAGAGTTATAATGACTGTGGTTCGTATTACGTATTTTGGTATATGTGTACGTATCTTGACTCGGATTGCCCATCTCCTTGCTTGGTTTATTTGGCATTTTTCAGGTTGGGTTCAGCTTGATTGGTTCGGCTTGGTTCGGTTTTGTTTATGAACCAAACCCCCTACCTACCACCAATATCATCATTTATATCCCACCAACCTTTTCTCTCTCCCCATAACTCCACAATTATTTCTTCTTCTTCCTCCTACGTAGAGCTCCACCTACCCAATTCCTGCCGGTAAGTGCAGCTTGCTTCACGAGAGAACTCCATTTTATTGCTTTAATGTCTTCCTTTCCACATTCCAAGACACTTTAGTACTTAGCATTTTTAATTTCCATGGCTAAATTCATGTAGATCTAAGTTTATTTTATTTTCGGATTTCTTGGGTTTTGATCTATTTAACCTTGTTATTTTCAAGTTTTGATGGTTCCATATTGTAGAGAATTTCATTCTGCCCCATTTTGACCTATGGAAATCTGGATTCTGACTCTAGATGAAGGATTTATGGAGCTAGGAAACATGGCCTTCACGGTTCTTCTTCTCGAAAATTTAGAGAAGAAGAACAGTGCTTGACCGCATGGCTCCTTCATGCGGCAAGTCTTCCTAGTCGCATAGGCGTCTAGTCTACATGCGGTTCTGGCCGCATGGTTCTTAGCCGCATGGGACCCGGTCGCATAGATCTGCTATTCCCTAGCCGCATGAACTTCCCAGCCGCATGAATATTTCCTGCCGCATAAGACTCGGTCTCCCCTGAGCCGTATGAACTTCTAATCTCCTAGCCGCAGGAACTTTCAATCCCAGCCGCATGAACCTGGTTTCTCCACTGGCCGCATATGCCCGCTCCTCTCCCAGTCGCATGGCATTGCTTGGTTCCTGGCCGCATGAGCTCTGATTGGTTCCTAGCCACATGGACTTCTTCCTCTGAGCCGTATATGCCTTTAAACCCCGACCGTATGAACCCGAGCTGCATATGCCCTTAAACCCCGACCGCATGAACCCGTGCCGTATGAGCTTGCTGATTCTAGGCCGTATGAGCCCAATTACCCCCTGGCCGCATGAACTCATTTCTCTGAGCCGCATGACTCCTCCCCCAGCCTTGCCCCTTTTTTATTTTAATTATTTTATTATGCTCATGTCTTATGACCTCTGTGTAACTTGGGCCTCTTGATAGAATGCTTGTACTGTGTTATCCTGTACAGGTATCATGAATACGATAGTGACCTGTAGTGGTGCACTCTTGACATGTAACCTAACATGATAGTGGCTGCCGTGGCACACTCTTGACAAGTAAAACCTGACATGATATAGCTCGATATGTTGTTGCGATGGCCAACATGACATGACAAGAATGAATGTCCTGGACACCGTGGACGATTGTGCTTGTACAAATGAACTAGTCTTGTCTTGCATCATGTCTAGGATAGGGACTCCTGAGTACCACGGTCAGGGGTACCTACTGAAATCGACTAAGGCAAATAACTAGAATAATCCAGTAGTCATGAAGAGATTTCCCAGCTACAGGCAATCCTGTTATCTGGACGCCCTACCTAGGATCTGTAGCATGCCGTCGAGTAGGGCACATTTCCAGCACACTGTCATGTGTTGTGTCCCTTAAGCTACTTAAGGGTACACGTATTTCTTGGATGATGTACCCACCTGAACTCAACCCCTAATTGCTTCCGGATAGCCTGGATGGTCTGCAGGGCTTGTGGCTGTTGGAATAATCTCGCTACATCTTGCTAGTAACTAGGCCTGTGATAACCCTAGTTAGTTTAAGTATCAAACCGTACTTATTGCTTGGCCGTGGATGTTGGATGGAGTCTAATCAGTCTAGTCTCGCCCTGATCTTGCACAAGATTGTTACATGACCGGATTGCTTGTATTTACCTCATCGATAAATGGTGGAAAACCAAGTTCCGTTCAGATGAAGGGTTACAACCCCGGTCCTTGTTTGGTTTACGGGTTGTAACCTGGTTATCTGAATAGTTCCATGGTTATCTCATCGTATATCATCCTGATTTTCCTATATTTCTAGTTCTTACTATTTATTTATACCCTTGTGCTAATTGCTGGTTTTGGTTCTTAAGTGAAGCCTCCTTTGTGGCACTTGCCCTTTCTGGGATCCGACCCAGCTGGTTTTGTATGGCCAGATTTCGGAGCAGCTCCAGAGGATCTACCGACCCTCCAGCCAGATGGTGACCTCTAGACGGAATCCTGGCAACGAGTGGGTTTATTTTGGCTCTCCCACTATATTGTAAAAATATTCTTTTGAGGCGTTTAGCCGACGAGCACGTGTTAGCTCGATTGCACTTTATTTACTGTCTGTCTACGGGCTGTAACATGATTGACAAATCCTAGGGTTGATCATATATGACTAAAGCTCTTGCTAGTCTTCATATTTTGTAATGACTAGCTTCATGATCATTCAAATATGTAATGTATGGGACGCCTTACTATTGTATATTTGATGCTCTAATATCTTGTAACTGTTATTACTTGCTTGAGATTGAGACAATAGGCTTGTTCATGACCATAAGAGACTGATGGCTTGTAGTAAACCCTCATATATCTAGACAGCCGTGACCGTATAGTAAGATGGATTCCATTTCATTATACGTAGCTGGCTATGTATGTCCCCGCTCTCCAGTATTCTGGTTCTGGGGCGTTACACATTAGCTAGCTAAGGTTATCATAATCCTAATTATAACATATGTATTTTGAGAAATTCGATCCAGTTACCTGCCCTGCAGACTACCCGACTGATCCACGCCAAAAGAAAAACAAGTATAGCAGATACGCTGCAGTAAGATACGTGTGTCCTAAAGAAGTGTCCCACTCGACGGTATGCTGGAAAAGTATTCATCATGACAGATAGCTCTAAATCACAAATAGATATATATAAGACCGTGAAACATGGGGTGCAGGTAACCGGGAAAGTCTCACCTCCCAATGATCTAGATAATCAAGCTAGTTGTATAGTTCCTAACATTTTCATTCAGGATTTCGGGTGTGACATTCCGCATAATCCATCCTAGACAATAGACATGCGAGACTAGACAAGGCAAGTAAGAAAGTGTGACAAGGCAAGTAAGAAAGTGTACTATAACAAGCAACAACAAGATAAGATAAGATAAGATAAGCATCAAGAGTACTGATATGCGCTACGACGAGCCACTATATCAAGCTAGACATGTACAGGAATGGGGGGTGTGCCATGATAGGCCATTATTAAGCAAGCTAGGCATGTACAAAAATCAAGAGTGCACCATGATAGGCCACTATCAGGAAGCTAGACATGAACATGTACCTGGTCCAACCAAGCAAGACAGAACAAGACAGTAAACTGGGTATAGCATATACAGTAAAGTAAATAGTAAAAAGAAATCAAAAAAATCATGTCAAATCAGGAATCTATGTATCGCACCGGTATTCTGCCGGTATGGTCCGATACACCGTCGGTATGCCAAAAAGTGTCACAGCAGCTTTTCAACAAAAAAGAGGCTCACAAACCGGTATTCTATCGGTACACACAGGTACACCGTCAGTATGCCTATTCTGACCGAAAAATAATACTAAAGGCTTGAAACAAGTCCTGGGAACTAAAACTCATCCCGAAAGTTTCTAAAATCAGTATAACCATAAAAATAATACTAGGAAAAGGTCTTACATAGCATTTATAATAAGTCTCATGGCAAATCACCCCGGTATCGTTTTTGATACAGAGTTTCAAACTAGAAAAACTAACTGGACATAAAAAATAATGAAAGCCTAGCTCAGACCAAATTTTTGAAATAGGCAAAATGACCATAACCATGAGGGAAACATATTTAGTAAATAAAGTAGTAGGAAATACTGGACTATCAAGACAGTAGGAAAATACAAAACCACTGTAAAATAATAATATGACTAGTAGTTCAGCAAGATGTATTTGCCTAATAAAGCTCCAAGCCTAACTCTTCAAATCCACCACCAAGAGGGGTTCAGAAACCACACTCTGAGGTCTCGAGACCAAGCTCCAAGCTCCTGAGGAATACGGAATGGAAACAAGAAGGAATGAAGAGTGGAGAGAGAAAGTAAAAGAGAAATCGAACAAAAAAGTAATCGTATATATAGAGAAGGGGAATTAATCGTGACCGTCCGATCGCGATCTGCGACTCGATCAGGATTAATCTCAACCGTTCAGAAGAAAATCAAGAAACCAATGGATTATAGAATGTATCATCACTATTCATCAAAATATCTAAATGCTATTCATGAAAATATCTAAACACTATTTATCAAAATATCTAAATAAAAATATCCCGAATAAAAAATATCTATAAAGTAAAAATCTGTCTGGACGGTATGTCGGCGGTATGTCGATTTCATAGAAATGTTTCAAAAATAAAGTTTTCACCCGGTTCTCCGAAATCCAAAAAAATGCATAATACAGTATAAAATACGTATCTGCATACTCGAAATTTCCTAAAGGCGAGCAAGTAAAACAAGCTAGAAATCCAGGAAAATATGCTATCAAGATTAAGAAAGAAAACTCATATATCATAAAATCCAACTAAAGTAATATATCAAAAATATAAAAGCAACAAGCATATAGCAACAACATCATACATTCCTACAATCATACTCAAACAAAAGTATAGAGCATAGATATACGAATAAGTATACTTCACGAGTCAAACTGATACGGGTAATGAGCTCGGATATCATCCTTGCACTCCCCAGTAAGACTCGTCCGGTGAGTGTTGATCCCAGAAAACACGAACTAATTAGGTAGTCCGGTTCTTAAGAACCTTCTCCCTCCGGTCCAAAATAGATACGGACCTCTCCTGATATGATAGGTCGGTACCAACGGACATTTTGAATGTTCCAAGATATGGCTCAAATTCGGAACATACCGACGCAACTGAGATACATAAAATTTGTCATGTACCTTGCGTAGCGATGACAGAAGAGCAAGACGATAGATCAAGTTGGATATGTATCTTACTGTCTCGCTCAAGAATATCGAACGACCCAATATATCTAGGACTAAGCTTTTCTCGTACGCCAAATCCAATTACCCCCACAAAAAGGCAAATTTTGAAGAAATACGTGATCATCGACAGAGAACTCAAGATGACGCCAATATTGAACTGCCCAATGAAGCTATCGATCCTGAGCTACTCTGAGATGCTCTCTGATCTACTTGACTATTCCATCTAACTGAACAATCAACTCTGGCCCAAGCATCTTCTCTTTCTAATTTTATTCCAAGCTAGGGTGACCTATATCTCCTACCATCTAAAGCCTCAAAAGGGGGCCATTTGAATACTTGCCTGGAAGTTGTTATGGTAAGAGAATTCCACCAAGTACAAGTGATCCTCCTAAAAACCACTAAATTTAAGAGTGCATAATCGAAGCATATCTTCCAAAGTCTGAATCGTATGCTCAGACTGGCCATCTATTTGAGGATGGTATGCTGAACTAAAACTCAAATGGGTATCCAGACTCTATTGAAGACTCTGCCAAAAATTGGAAGTGAATCTGTAATCCCGATCTTAGACTATGCTAATTGGCACCCCATGCAATATGATAATTTGTTTTATGAATAGCTTGACCAACTGCTCTGTAGACTGACCAACTCTGAAAGATAGGAAGTGGACAACCTTTATGGGTCGATCCACTACAACCCAAATGGCATCTCTACCAGTCGGGGTTCTAGGAAGACCAGTCATAAAGTCCATAGTAATGATCCCACTTCCACTCCAAAATCTATAAAGGTTGAAAAAGTCTGGCCAGTCTCTAATGCTCAGCCTTGACCTGCTGGCAAACTAAGCACCGAGAGACAAACTGAGCTATCCTCCTCTTTATACCATTTTACCAGAAATGCTGATGAATATTACGGTACATCTTTGTCCCGCCTGCATGAACAAAATACTGAGAACTGTGGGCCTCTAGCATAATCTCGTGTCAGATATCTTCGTTCGGCACACAAATACGACTCGCAAACCAGAGTGTCCCATTCTCACGACCACACAACCCTGGCATGTGACCTGAAACACACTCTGCTATGAGATGCTGAAGCATGGCATCACTGGACTGCGCTGCTTTGATTCTTTCTACAGTAGTAGACTGGACCTGCAAGCCTGCAATCAAAGCCAACTATCACGACCCACACCCAGTGTAAGGGTACAAGTGCGTAACAGCGCCCAGCCTACGCCGTAGAATCGGCGGTAGAACGCTGTTCTAGGTCACTATCTAACAACAACTCACGCAATTATATAGTGTACTTGTCAAAATCTAAACTCCGAACGGAGGACAAGTGTAGATATAATGAAGCTCAATCACAGTCTAAGCACAATAAGATAACACAGAAGTTTATAACTAAAGACTAAACAAGTAACAAATATAAACTACTAAATAATAATATCTTAAACAAACTTAAATACAAACTCAATATCTCAAGTTATTACAATTAAGTTCTAAACATGAAAACTAAACCAAGTCTACTAGCTAGGCTTCCGATCACACCTGAGTGTCAGGGCCAAAGGTAGCTAATCCCTCTCCGGGTCCATAGCATGTAGGACAAGTATCTTCGGGACAAACATCTGTAAAATTTTGTCAACGTATCTAGTCAGGATTGGAACAAGCATAACTCATCTAGAAATTCTAAGTAAATAACAAAGACTATAAAGTAGTTATAGACAGTTATATTAATGAACATGGAAGTTTTATATAGGTAATAATGTAGAGCAACAATTAAAGTACAAGAGAAGATAATATAACGAATCAGAAGATCATGGCAATAAAGACTGTAAGTAAAAATCTAGCTGAACTAGAGTAACATGATATAAGTCCAGACTGTACAATGTAAGTCGAGTGTAATCCCAGTATGAGTTTAATACAATATGACTCGAACGTAATTTCAATATGAGTCTGATACAATATGAGTCGAATGTGATTCCAACCAATGTTCTAGTAAGGTAGTTTGAATAAGGTGGTGCTAATAATGATCCATGATGAATCAATACTCTAAGTGTGTTTTAAAATACTGAGATAGACATAAAAATGACTAAGGGATAAATCCGGTACATCGCACACCTGGCTAAGTGTGCGAAGGCTATTGTTCGAATATAGTTCACAAATGGGTGATTCGAATAATAGGAATGTTCACATGTCTACTCAAGTATTTTTCTGCCCAACAAGACAAGTGAATCTATAATTCGACACATAAATTGAATACAAGTCCAACCAGCACATGAAGATGCTAATAGGTGGTTCGAATAGTAGAGGATAGACGAGTAAAGTATGTGTGTCGCATACATGAATTCAGAAATACCAATTCGTATTTGTAACAAGAATCAAATATAACTAACTAGAACTGAAATACAGTAATCGACAAGTAAATGAAAGAACTATCAGAGAATGTACTCGACTGATACCCTGAATGACTGATGAATATCAAATGTCTGAACCGGAGTCACAATGACCTATTTAGAGCAATACAGGTTACAATGTGTTCAATATAAGGTAAATGAAGTTACAATGCATTCTACATGATTCTAGGTCAATTTAGGTAAAAGTCAACTCTTGGTCAACTCTGGTCAAACTAGTCAACATCTAGGATTTAGTCAACTAGGTCAATCTTAGTCAACTAAGTCAAACTCTAGTCAAGCTAGGTCAATTGGTCACATATTGACCCAATGTTGACTTTTGGTCAACTCTAGTCAACCAAGTCAATACCAAGGTCAATCTTAACTATTCTAAGAGGCCACACTACAAGAAAAATAACATTTTATGACGGATAAAAACTGTCATATATGATAATTTATGACAATTTTTTTGAAGCAGGCAACCGTCATGAACACGGGTTTTATAAAAGTTTAGAAAAATCGTTATATATGACTTATACTTATATGACACCTTTTTATAAAAAATGAGATAATTAAGTCAATTATATATAACACTAAATTTAAAAATGACATTAATATTATTATTATATATAACCTATCTATCCGAAAGTGATATGAATAAGTTATATATACATAACGCTTGCTAAAATGATCTGGTTCTGGAACTATTCATAAAATGTTCATGAAACGTTATAAAAAGAACTTATACATAACACTTTCTAACATTTTGTTCTGGTTATTCATACACATATATATCACCTGTCAATGCTTATAATTCAATACATTAGAGAAAGCATATTAATTTTTTGAGCCAGCAGAAATATGAAATTTAGCTAACATTTGAAACATTTCATTAAAAATATCCAAATATCACATCATCTTAATTACATCTCAAAACATATTACTCTTTTTCCAACTTTTGTTTCACCAACATATCACCATTATATTTCAAAATCCAAAAATATATACGTCTTTCCCTTTTAGAGCAGCCGGCCTCAAAACATTGAAACATTGCATTCACCAACACCAAATAGTGAAGCCAATATTGTATATCCCTTCAAAAGTCAATACTGTACCCTACAAAAAAAGTATTACAAGAAGAAAAAATGAGAAAAAAAATTTGGGGGGTCTATAGAGGCATAATGAATCAAATTAACAGGAAGATAAACAGAAAAACATAAAATTCATTCACAAGTTTCTTTCAGAATGTCATTAAGGGAAGCGTATATCTCTTGGTTTTTAAACTCATACCACCTTTTTAGCACTTCAAATTAATAACTGCATGATGTCTTAATAACTGCATGAGAAAGCAAGCACCAAATGAGATTGGAGAGGCCCCTATTTCATCTCTTATGGAATAGAACCTAAGGATGTCTATTTCCTCACAACTGGACACATAGCAGCTGGGGGCTGGAGATGCTGCAAGTGAGACAGTTGCAAGCAGTATATGCTACACCTGGTCCTTGCAACTGCATGTCAGTTGCAAAAAGATCCCAGTTGTAGTTACTAAACAGTGAGGGCGAGAATGGGATCGTAACTAGAGTATGGAACTGCAGGAAAACAAAGAAATGTCAGATGCAACTCTATCTACAGCGAAGGAAGCTACATGTAACGGCAGTTGTGATGTAACGCAACTACCAAGAACCAATCGTGACCTCGGAGAGAGAAGTGAAAGACAAGCAAACTATTTCAATAATTGCAGCAAGACCCATATGAGTTGGCTTTACATTTCAGGGATAAGTAAAAACATTTTAACACTTCTAGGCCCACCTTATCCTTGCCACACAGCTCCCACAATAAAAATGTATTCTTTTATGTCATGATCATATGACTGTTTCAACAAGCATGGAATTCTAAGTGATCCTACTCCTAACCAATAGATCTAAACCAACTTATTCCGAACTTGTGACTATGAAAAGGACCTCTATCAATTATATGGAAATACACAAGTGGAAGGAAACCAACTATAAATGGTTTGACTATCATAAGAAAAATGACTTACAACCTAACAAAATTCTAGAACATACAATCCGTTTTGAAATCGCTTGTATTCATATGGAGTACAAACTAGCATGCCAATATGTAAACCCCTTGACCAAATTTCCACGTTTTCTTAAATTTTTTTAATATTATTCTTTTGGAACATTTATTTGTTATGGTTATAGGAGTAAAATTTGAAATATATGTTGGATCAGGGACCTAAGTGTAAACTTGAGATTTAAATCTCAAGTTCTATTTAAATCCTACACGAAATGACATCCTTCAATTTTAAATCCCTGTTACTAAACTCGCAAAGGATAAAAATCCCCTCCTTCAAATCTAAATCCATGTGAGGGTTGATAACTCCAAATCAGAATTCAAATCTGATTCTTTCTTTATCTACTAACACTTGGAATGACCTAGACACTATATATATACATTAATCTGCCGATCCCATAGACCCTTACAAACCCTAAGAGTTCTGCATCAACTGCCATAGGGAGGAGCAATTCGAGATTCCTACAAAAAGGGCTGAACAAGTGAGTTTCCTCTACTCTGCAATAAGTCTAAATATTGTTCCTTGCAATTACTAGAGTAAAGGGGAGGAAAAGGTTATGTTAGTTGTTTGATTCATATCCCAAGTGGTACCATAGGAGTATCCTACAGAGATCTAGTACATGTCCAATCTGTCGATGGTAGGATGGAGAGTATGTGGCAGTATTGTGACTTGTATCAAAGCGCGACCAAGACTCTGTACCAAGAGTCCCTGCCGCAGGACACCCTAGAGACCTAGGAGCAGAGCCATACATGTATCAGGATAAAAGTAGATCTAGTCCTCATTCCTCTTAAACCACCCTTGTTATCCATTGTACACGGACTGGTGGACTATTCCCTAATACCCATTAGTTTTGTAGTAAACCTTCCTTAAATTTCAGATGATACTGACAGGATACTAAAATATGGGTTTACCTTGTAACCAATAGATACCACCATAGTCCAGGAGATACTAGCAAGATCCTAGATAGACTAATAGGTTATACCTGACACAATTGTGACAGTGGTGAATAGGTAGCCATGTATTATAGCCATGAAGATAACTATAAAGCAGGTAGGTGCCTTTAACTAACAGAGAGAGATGGGCAAGGTACATTGAGTATCAAAGATGGATGGATGTATCAGAGGAGTGGTTCGAGGGTTGTGCTATAGATCCTTTAGATTATAAGGATTCATTTATTTTTAGAGTACATCGGGCACTCAAGCCTGTTGCTTCTCTTAACTTGCAGCTTGACTTTGCATCTAGGGTCCTGCATATTGGTATATAGGGGTCAATTAGAATGGGTATCGGTCTATCTATCTTGTAACAGATTTTCCTAGGAGGTAGCAATTGACACCAGGCTATCAGTGGCATGTAGACTATAGAAGAACAATAGGCACGACAAATTTGTGAGTCCCATCTTGACATAAGGGCTATTTTGAGTAGGTACCCAATACCAGAAATATTTCCCTGTAGATAATATAGGTGAGTTGAAGATATGGGGCCTGCTATTGAGTAGTTAGGACTCAGAGCACCTGAATAGAGTGAGCATGGTGTTACCTATAAATTAAGCAAACAAGTAACCTTTGTGGTACCAAAGAGTACCAAACCCTTGTAGTACCTGAGCCCACTAAAACTAAGGAATTAGTACACTAGCATGACAGTAGCTAGGAGACCCCTTGTAACTAATAGATTTCCATCCAGGAGCCATTTAGTCTAAAGACCTGATAGCATTTAAACTAACTTCCCTACAGTTGTTCTCAAACCCATTGGTAGGATACACTGAGGTGTAGCAGTCAACAAGAGTGGAGAAAGACCTAACAGTTTAGCCTAGGTAATAGGAAAGGGAATAGTGGTACGACCAACGGACCCATGGGTCTATCCTGGTAGCAATGGACACACCTCTTTACCCAGGCTGATACCATCCTGGAATTACCATGATAATCCTCCCTCTTATACAACTAAGGTAAGTTAAACTTAGAATACAGATCATTGTAACTCCTTTTTTTGGAAATTTTTTGAAATATTTTTTTTATTTATTTGATTTAAATGGTGATTTTTAGAATTTTATAATTAATTATTTAATTAATTATTATGGTAGATGACTTTAGCCATGGTTGAGTTTTGAAGTACAAGACGACTAGAAATCATGGCACGGATTGTGCAGTAGCGTGCCTTGACTAGTGTTTAGCCGTGGTAGGGGAATATCCAGCCATAAGTGTGTCCTAACTAGGAAAACTTGGCAAAGTTGCAACTTAACCTCTAAAGACATTTTAAATTATTTATTAATTATATTATTGACTTGTAGGAGACCCCGTTTGTGTTGATTTATCTCGAACTAGACCCGAACCAAAACTGAGCCCATGTAATCTTGTAGTGAGACCAAAGACGACCATGTAGGCATATTTTATGTGTGTACAAATATTTTTTAAATTATTTTAGGTATTGATGTACTTTTTTTAATTATTTAAATATTTGTACAAAAACTGGTATTTTATTATTAAATATTGTTTTACAATATTTGTACAATTTTCTGGACCCGGATAAAGGTGAGTAGTATGGATTCACCAAACCACCATTTAATTATTTAATTATTATTTTATTATTTTGTGGTGATTAAATAAATATATTTATTATTATTAGATATTATTATTATTGGTTGTCTTTTTTATTGTCAATTAAATTTACGTATATGTACATAAATTTAAACACATTATATATATATATATATATATATATATATATATATATATATATATATATATATATATAATATTAAGATTTGATTTTGAATTTTTGGAGATTGATAGGTGAATATATAGATATTTACATTTATATAGATATATATAGGTTAATAAGAAAAAAAAAAAAGAAAAAAAACCAAAAACAAACACATGTACTGTTCCCTTACGAGAAAAGTACACATGCAGACCCGATTAAACGGAGCCGCCTAACTATATATATATAGATATAACGAGCGAGAGGGAGAGGATCGAAACCCTAATCTTCCTAACCCCGCACCCAGGACCTCGCCTTAGCAGCTAGCGCGGCCCCAGCCAACTGATCGCCGCTGCACGAGATGCCGGAGCGCGCACGTCGTGCTGGAAAACAGAGCAGCAGCCGCAATAGTGGTGGCAGCAAAAACACCAAGGTACCCGAATTCACCCTTATGTTTTTTCTCCCTCGTGTAATCAATTTTTGATCTATAAAATCCTACATGCAGCCTATACGACCTACTTAAAACCCTAGTAATTAGATATACAGATAGATAACCAAGTTGTCCAGTAAATCGACACAAAGTCGAAAAGAAAACTGTCCAAAAACTTGACATAGTAACAGTCCCCCACCCTAAATTGGAAAGCGAATTGCTGCCAATCCAAAGCAAACTTTCAAAATCCAATTTAACAGACCTATAGACAACCTATACGAAATTGAACTCCTTTTTGTAGAATTATTTTTAAGGTATTATACAGAAAGTTATTCATGGTTAAAAATCAAAAAAAATTTGTTTTGGAAAATCATGAAAACCTTCGATATGACGTGCGTCCCGCCAATCTGGGTGACGTGGTCGTGAACCAAAGGCATTGAAAGGTGCGTATCGGCTTCGGGGACGTGTGGGCTTTGACAAAATTTAAATTGTTGCTTGTGCACGACGAATTTAATGTGTATCCGTCGATCTCTTTATAAATTCTTCAATTATTTTGTGCACGTTTGTCAGATCGAGACGAAACTTATGCCAACAGGACCGTATCATTTTTCTGGTCCTGTATGCCAAGTTTGGTCCGATTCTGAGACAGTAGATCGGATCGTCGTTTTGCGGGCCCCATGATCCAACTCAACGGGCAATTTCGTGCACGGCCCACCGGAATCCAAAACTGGACATACAACTGGGTTTGTATCATCAAAACGAATTCGTAGACATATAGTTTGACGCTTTAGAAACCATTGACTCTGACACGCTTTTCGTTGCAAAGCGGCCCATGTGTCCAGAATTGGACTTAAGGACAGGCTATCCTAGCTAATTTGACTAATCTGTAAATGTTGGTAACATCTATTACAGCTTCTAGAGGCAGTTGTGAGACTTGGACTTTCTGACTTGTTGATTGGCGATATATTGCTGGTTCTCCGTGCAACCCTCAGACAAGTATACCTTGTCAAACATATGCAGTATTTATATTATTTTCTTTCTATTGTACTTCTTTCATATGGTTCCTATTTTCCATATTGTGATTGGTTTGTCATCGACTGTTTTACTTGTTTCTAGATTTATGTGCATGTATAAGATATTCGACATTGCTTGATTATTAGTCTTTTCGTGTTACTTTGTCTCGTGATTGAGTTGTCAGTTTCTATATCTTGTTCTTGACTTGACCATTCTTGATTGGAAGTATCTTGCATTGTACTACAGTTGAAATATACTATAGATTGAGAGTATCTTGCATTGTACTACGACCTATAGCCGATTCTTTTATCTTGATATTACTTGATTGACTTGACTTGAGACATACTAAGTTTGGAAGTATCTTGTATTGTACTACAACCTATGATTGATCGATTGACTTGATTTGTGACACTATAAATTGGGAGTATCTTGTATTGTACTACGATTTATAGGAGTCTACTTGACCTTGTATCCTTTAGGAGAGGAGATCGATACTAGAATCAGCTAATCTCGACTGAGAGTATCCTGCTTTGTATGTCAATTGAAACACTATAGAATAGGAGTATCTTGCATTGTACTACAAGCTATAGGAGTTCTGATTGATAGTTAGCCAAGTCTAGTATTATATTTCCACACGACTCGTCATCCTTAGATGTTCTTATTGTAGTGTTCTTATCCTCCATATATGCCATTTACTGTCATATTAGCAGGCATGTTTTATGTATCTTGCTAGTCCTCTGAGGACCTGATGATCTCTTCAGGTAGCTGATTGCATGGAGTTAGTTAGCTGAGCATGTGGTTTCAATCGCATAATTCAGGTATTTTGTTAGTGTTATTAATTTACTATCTTTATCGTACTTTTATGATATATCCTGCTTATTAGTTTAGCTTTATAGACTCATATTATTCTTGGAGTCTAATCGAACATATATGGTAGTGGGCTGCAGACCACGATCCATACTTGTTTATTCTTGTCTTATATATTCTTGTGGATTGAGATACACTGTAGATTACCATATTAGCCATGACACCATGATCTTGGCAGCTTATACGTACTCGTGTCGGGCTGGAGTCCGCTTGATACGTAGCTGGCTTGCTTACGTACTTGCATCCCGAAAAGCGGGTACGGGTCGTGACAAGTTTTTGTGGTAGCCCATGTAGGTCAGAGCATATCGTATCGGTTACATAACTGTACTGATACGAGCCTGCGAATATGATTAACCCTTAGAAATCTCAATCCACACTGTCTTAAAAATTCTCCTAGAAAATTTCTCTACACCCTTAAAATTTTATATTTGTTCTCGATTATTCTTCCTTGTCTTCTTGTACTATTGATTCTCGTCCCTTCCTATTCTAGGGTGACGAATGATCGTGCTGTCTAGAATTTATTAAAAATTCTTAAGTTACAGTATAATACTGCTTGATTATTGAGTTTTGGTTATTTATAGATATGAGAGATTATAGATGCCATATGCCTAGATATATGTGGTAGAGTTGTTAGTAACTAGTTAGAAGGTTATAAGGCTTTAGTGACCTGTGTTTCGAGAGAGTAGTGTGACCAAAGATGGATAGAAGCTCCCGAGGTTTCGTAGTTACAAAATGGCTAGGAGAAGGATATAAACTATTTTGAGGAATTAAAATTTAAGGAGATTAAGGTAAAAGTAGACTTTCGAATTTTAAGGAATAGTTATGAATTAGAATTTCGAGGACAAAATTATTTTTAAGGTTGGTAGATTTGTAACTCCTCTTCCCAAAAAATTTTTGAAATATTTTTATTATTTATTTGATTTAAATGGTTATTTTTAGAATTTTATAAATAATTATTTAATTAATTATTACGGTAGATGACTTTAGCCATGGTTGAGTTTTGAAGTACAAGATGACTAGAAATTATGGCACGGATAGTGCAGTGGCGTGCCTTGACTAGTGTTTAGCCATGGTAGGGGAACACCCAGCCATAAGTGTGTCCTAACTAGAAAAACCAGGCCAAGTTGCAACTTAACCTCTAAAGACATTTTAAATTATTTATTAATTATATTATTGACTTGTAGGATACCCGGTTTGTGTCGATTTAGCTCGGACTAGACCCGAACCGAAACCGAGCCCATGTAATCTTGTAGTGAGACCAAAGACGACCATGTAGGCATATTTTATGTGTGTACAAATATTTTCTAAATTATTTTAGGTATTGATGTACATTTATTAATTATTTGAATATTTGTACAAAAATTGGTATTTTATTATTAAATATTATTTTACAATATTTGTACAATTTTCTGAACTCGGATAAAGGTAAGTAGTATGGATTCACCAAACCACCATTTAATTATTTTATTATTTTGTGGTGATTAAATAAATATATTTATTACTATTAGAAATTATTATTATTGGTAGGTGAATATTTGATTTTGAATTTTTGGATATTGATAGGTGAATATATAGATATTTATATATATATATAAATATATATATATATATATATATATATATATATATATATATATATATATATATATATATATATAAGTTAATAAGAAAAAAAGAAAAAAATATAAACAAACACATGTACTGTTCCCTTGCAGGGAACAGTGCACATGTAGACCCGATTAAACCGAGCCCCCTAACTATATATATAGATATAACGAGCGAGAGGGGGAGGATCGAAACCCTAATCTCCCTAACCCCACACCCAGGACCTCGCCCTAGCAGCCAGCGCACCCCCAGCCATCTGATCGCCGCCGCACGAGATGCCAGAGCGTGCGCGCCGTGCCGAAAAACAGAGGAGCAGCCGCAACAGTGGTTGCAGCAGAAAACCCCAAGGTACCCGAATTCACCCCTATGTTTTTTCTCCCTTGTGTAATCAATTTTCGATCTATAAAATCCTATATGCAGCCTACACGACCTACTTAAAACCCTAGTAATTAGATATACAGATAGGTAACCAAGTTGTCCAGTAAATCGACGCAAAGTCGAGAAGAAAACTGTCCAAAAATAGGACATAGTAACAGTCCCCCACCCTAAATTGGAAGGCAAATTGCCGCCAATCCAAAGCGAACTTTCAAAATCCAATTTAATAGACCTGTAGACAACCTATACGAGATTGAACTCCTTTTTGTAGAATTATTTTTAAGGTATTATACAGAAAGTTATTCATGGTTAAAAATAAAAAAAAATATGTTTTGCAAATCATAAAAACCTTTGATACGACGTATGTCCCGCTAATTCGGGCGACGTGGTCACGAACCGAAAGCATCGAAAGGTGCGTATCCGCTTCATAGATGTGTGGGCTTTGACGGAATTCAAATTGGTTGCGTGTGCGCGACGAATTTGATGCGTATCCGTCGAAATTCACCGTATCGACCTTTTTGCAAACTCTCTAATTACTTTGTGCACGTTCGTCAGATCGAGATAAAACTTATGAAAACAGGACCGTATCATTTTTTTGGTCTTGTATGCCAAGTATGGTCCGATTCTGAGATAGTTGATCGGATCGCCGTTTTGCGGGCCCCACGATCCAACTCAACGGGCGATTTCGTGCACGGCCCACCCGAATCCAAAACCGGACATACAGTTGGGTTCATATCATCAAAATAAATTTATAGACATGTAGTTTGATGACTTTAGAGATCATTGACTCTGGCACGGTTTTCGGTAAAAAGTGGGTCCAACGGCGGACACCGTTTTGACCCGAAATTACAGTTTTGCCCCTGTGTCCAGAATTGGACTTAAGGACAGGCTATCCTAGCTAATTTGACTAATCTGTAAATGTTGGTAACATCTATTACAGCTTCTAGAGGCAGTTGTGAGACTTGGACTTTCTGACTTGTTGATTGGCGACATATTGTTGGTTCTCCGTACAACCCTCATGCAAGTATACCTTGTCGAACATATGCAGTATTTATATTATTTTATTTCTATTGTACTACTTTCATATGGTTCCTGTTTTCCATATTGTGATTGGTTTATCATCGACTGTTTTACTTGTTTCTAGATTTACGTGCACGTATAAGATATTCGACATTGCTTGATTATTGGTCTTTTCGTGTAACCTTGTCTCGTGATTGAGTTGTCAGTTTCTATATCTTGTTCTTGATTTGACCATTTTTGACTGGTAGTATCTTGTATTGTACTACAGTTGAGATATAATATAGATTTGGAGTATCTTGCATTGTACTATGACCTATAGCCGATTCTTTTATCTTGATATTACGTGATTGACTTAACTTGAGACATACTATAGATTGGAAGTATCTTGCATTGTACTACGACCTATAGCATATATTGATTGATCGATTGACTTGATTTGTGATACTATGACTTGGGAGTATCTTGCATTTTACTACGATTTATAGGAGTCTACTTGACCTTGTATCCTTTAGGAGAGGAGATCGATACTAGAATTGGCTAATCTTGACTGAGAGTATCCTGCTTTGTATGTCAATTTAAACACTATAGATTGGGAGTATCTTGCATTGTACTATAAGCTATAGGAGTTCTGATTGATAGTTAGCCAAGTCTAGTATTACATTTCCACACGATTCGTCGTCCTTAGATGTTCTTCTTGTAGTGTTCTTATCCTCCATACATGTTATTTACTGTCATATTAGTATGCATATTTCATGTATCTTGCTAGTCCTTTGAGGACCTGATGATCTCTTCAGGTAGCTGATTGCACGGAGTTAGTAAGCTGAGCTTGTGGTAGTTGACTTCAATCGCATGATTCATATTTTGTTAGTGTTATTAATTTACTATCTTTATCGTGCTTTTATGATATATCCTGCTTATCAGCTTAGCTTTATAGACTCATATTATTCTTGGAATCTAATCGAACATATATGCTAGTGTGCTGCATACCACGACCCATACTTGTTCATTCTTGTCTTATATATTCTTGTGGATTGAAATACACTATAGATTACCATATTAGCCATGATACCATTATCTTGACAGCTTATACATATTCGAGTCGGGCTGGAGTCCGCTTGATACGTAGCTGGCTTACTTACGCACTTGCATCCCGAAAAGCGGGTACGGGTCGTGACAATCATAGACACCATATAGTATCAGAAATAGGATGAAGGGAAGCAGGAGCAATCTGACACCTGCAGATGGTAGGCCAAGTGACAAGGGCAATTGTAGTATCTTCTACATACTGGTGTAATGACAAGAGGCTTCTTGTTGACCTAAAGTTAAGTAATAAACCAAGGTGTAATTTATGTGGGGAGTAGAAAGGGGGAAACCAGAGGTTAAGAGTACTCCTCTGGGCACATGACAGTAGGTAGAGGCCTATCATCTAAAAGCTTATTATAGCAGTACCAAGTCGGAAAGAGACAGGGCTGTATGGACAAGTTTAGGGTGGCCTGTAGCATTAGTAAGTACTAGTGAGTCAAATGGCTGACAGTGAGTTTAGGAAAGGGAAGCCTAGTGTGTATTAGGGTGATGGGTATGATCTACATATTCCTACTGGACAATGGTACAAGACTAACCTATATTTCATTATCTGAGTTCATTTAGCAAGGGTTGCTAACTTTAGATACAGGGGATCTTGCAAGCCCTTCCTTGACCTGAGGTACTCAGGTATTGTCTGAGTGATTTGAAGACACCAGATATCACCTAGCATGTAGAGGACCACTAACCTACTGCAAGGAGAAAATCATGACAATTAGTGAAATAGACTATAGATGGATAGTTATCTTGGAAAGACTGTAATGACATGATATATATATATATATATATATATATATATATATATATATATATATATATATATATATATATATATATAACACATAGGTAAAAACCACCAGTTTGTACAACAGGGAAAGAGACACTTAGAGTAACAGGTAGTACCCCAACCAAGAGTAGATGGAAATTAGGAAGCCTAGAGCCTAATTAGTTGAAGGGTAAACCAAAGAGAAAGGTTAGTTTATTTTAGAATCACTCATTGACATTATGTTTCATTTAAAATAGGTTACTTGGATCTCGATGGGGACTCTGACCAGTGCCAGCAGCCCAGGACGCCAGGGAGTACAGTTTATTGTTTGTTTTCGATATTGATCTTTACTATACCTCATTTTTAGTCAATAGATATGTGATTTTCGTCTTTTATGGTTGTTATATTTTGTCATGTCGGGAGGTGAAGTACCAAGGATGTGTGATCTGACCTTGTACAGTGTATATAGTATAGACAGTGATTCATTATTGCATTATACCATGTAGACAGTATTTTATTATTGCTTTATACAGTGTAAACAGTACACATTATACAGTGTAGATATTGTAGATTATGTCATGTAATTGTTCCAAGATCGATCACATATCAAAGGTACTTCAGTCAGTCGATAAGTATTGACTTAATTTTTTAATTACTGTTTTCCTTTGTTTAGTTTTACTTTGTCTTTCTGTGTTTATTTTTCAAATCATATATTTAATGGCTAACCTCTGCTTTATAGTCATTTTCATATATTGGAACTGTGTTCAGTGAATTGTACTCGTTCCATCCTGACTGGATAACAAAACAAATTTTAGGTGATTACGAAGAGGTCATGTGCCCTGACCAGTATGGCCCGTACTTGGGAGATACAGTAGAGACGGACTTTATCTATCAGGAGGAGTACGCAGCATCTGATCCTGCTGTGCTTTCTTAGATATCTTAGTTAGTGCTGAGACATTGTAGTGGATATTGAGTTGATTTTGAGACATGTAGTTGAGATTTTATTGGTGTTTAGTCATCATACATTTCTATTATGAGATGGTTCTATTTATTTTTATCTTCTAGATGCTGAGTAGAGATATTGAGTTGTTGATTTCCCCTGTGGGTAACATATTTTATTGTGTGGTTGTTTATCATATTGCTACAGTATTCTACCGTCGACTCTGCGACGTAGGCTGGGCTTGCGCATGGTTCATGCCTAATTATTGGGTACGGGTCGTGACACATTTTTATGGTGGCCCATGCAGGTCAGTTTTCGCAAAGACAGCAAAACCGTGGTAGTACTTAAGTTAGTCGTACTACTACGGGCCTGCAACTAGGACTAGGAATAGGAACCTAAGGAACATCTCTACAAGTTGAAACTGTGTTATTGACTTCTATACTCGACTTCAAGTACCCTTTATGCATCCTGTTTGAATCTTTCTACCGTCTAATGATTTTCTTTGTTTTCAGCCAATGGATTCGCAAGACAGAAACAACGCTGCACTGAACACTCCACCAGCCGTTGGTGGATTTTTCACCTACGGGACTCCACCGACGCAGGGAGGCCAACTTACTTAGCAGAGCTATCCGGCTCAGCCATAGTACTCGAGGTTCAGCAGGGATGACATTCCACCTCCACCGTAATTCCCTCCACAGACTCCAGTACCAGCACCCATTCCTCCTCCGGCACCTGTTCCACCTACCATACCCCCGACACCAGCAACCTATCCACCACCTACAATGCATCCAGTACCAGGCATGTATCCAGCACCTATGATGCATCAGACACCCTTTATGTACCCAACACCTACCATGCATCCAGCGCTAGTAATGTACCCGGCACCTGCTCTGCCCCCACCGTTGGTATTGGACAATATTACACTCCTGGGAATTTTCCAGCAGCAGGCCAATATCTTTCGCGATACTTTACGAGAGGCCCTTCAGCAAAGGGATGCACCCCAACAGCGCCCTAGGACGTCCAAGAACTTCATGGACATCTGGCCCAGAGAGTTCCATAGGACAGAGGGAATCATCTACGCTGATGAATGGCTGGAGAACGTGGAGCGATACCTGAAGATGGCCCGCGTCTCAGAAGATCTAATGGTGGAGTCAGCTAGCGGACAAATTTTTAATATCGCACGGACGTGGTACCAAGGCGAGCCCCAATTTGCAGCTCCAGACGTGACTTGGGAAGAATTCAAGCGGCTGTTCAAGAAAAAATTCTACCCCGACGTAGCACGAGAGGCATTGGTGAGTCAGTTTGAGCACTTGGAGCAGGGAAATCTCACCGTTTACGAGTACATCGCGGAGTTTTCTCGCCTCAGCCGTTTCACGGAGAGTATGGTCAACACCTCCGAGAGGAAGGCCAGAAGATTCAGAAAACGATTATTTCACAAGATTCGCTTAGCCATCGCCACCAGCAGAGCCACTACTTACGAAAAGATTTTGGAGGTTGCCCAAGCTGTAGAAGAAGAGCTGAATTATAGGCCAAAGAGGAGTCGAGATACTTTCAGAGGAAGCAACAACCAGTCAACACCGATGAAGCATCCCCAAATTTAGCCGAGGACCTTCCAATACCAGCAGCAATTCCAGTCCGCTAATAAAGCCCCAGCACATCAGCAAAACCGAGGCCTGGCCAGAGCTCAGATACAGCAGCCACAGAGACAGTTCCAGCAGGCTCCATACTGTACTTTTTGTGGAAAGACCGGACACCATTGTGATGACTGCAGACAGAGGCTTGGATCGTTTTTATACTACGGATCACCTTCACATCAGCTGAAGGATTGTGCGCTGGCTTCCAATCGAGCAGGACGTGAGGCAGCTCCAGCACAGAGAGGACCAGCTAGACCACCAGTCGCCACCCAGTCGCGAGGTTCACCACTCCCTACTCAGCAACAGCAGTTCACGTAGCACCAGCAGAGAGGAGCACCCCAGCAGGGCAGAGCTTTTGCCATGGCTATTGAGGAGCCCGAGCCTACACCAGATATGATAGCAGGTTCCATACTTCTGGAATCTTTCTCCGCTATTGCTTTATTTGATTCGGGTACGTCCTACAGTTTTATTTCTTTAGCTTTTATATTCAAGCATAGTATAGCATTTGTACCTTTGGGTGGTAGTTGCAAAATTATGACAGGCAGAGGCGCTATCCTAGTCAAGGATATTTGCATGAGGTGTCGCATCACCTTGGAAGGTAGTGTGTTGCGCGCAAACTTACTCGTAATGCCACTACCGAGTTTCGACATCATTCTCGGGATGGATTGGTTGAGTAACAATTTTGCCAGTATAGACTGCTACCGAGGATGTGTTGTATTCAGTCCTCCCGGGGAGTCTGCATTCGAATTTGCCAAAGGGGTAGTAGAGCAGCAAAGTAAGGGTTTTTGCAGAGCTATGATTGAGGAGAAGGAGGCTCCACATCCCATCATCGTGGAATTCATGGACGTTTTTCCTGAGGACTTACCAGAATTATCGCCTGATAGGGACATCAAGTTTGCTATTGATTTGGTGCCAAGCGCAGAACCAACGTTACAACCGGTGTACCGAATCAACAACAAGGAAGCTGAAGAACTAAAAAAGCAGATCAATGAATTGCTAGAGAAGGGGTTCATCAGAGAGAGTTTGTCACCATTAGGATCCCCTGTTCTTTTTGTGCCGAAGAAAGATGGTACGGTACGGATGTGCATCGACTACCGAACCATGAATAATCATACTATCAAGAACAAGTATCCATTACCGAGGATTGACGATCTCTACGATCATTTAAGCGACGCACGAGTATTCTCAAAGATAGATTTGAGGTCGGGTTACCATCAACTGAAGGTAAAGAAAGAGGATATACCAAAGACTGCCTTCCGGACCAAGTACGGATAATACGAGTTTATGGTGATGTCGTTCGGGTTAACCAATGCCATGGCAGTTTTTATGAACTTGATGAACAAGGTATTCCATCCTTACCTTGACAAGTTCGTAGTAGTGTTTATAGATGACATACTCATTTACTCGAAAACACCGGAAGAACACAAGGAACACCTGAGGATCGTGCTAGAGACGCTCAGGAAGGAGAAGCTCTATGGAAAAATCTTAAAATTTGAGTTTTTTTGGGACAAGATGGAGTTCCTTGGACATGTGGTGACAGGCGACGGTATATCCGTCGATTCAAAGAAGATTGCAGCTGTGGAAGCTTGGACTACTCCGACTACGGTAGCGGAGATACGAAGCTTCTTGGGATTGGTAGGGTATTATCGGAAGTTCGTGCGAGACTTCGCTCGAATTGCAGAGCCGCTTACTAGGCTCACTCGGAAGGATATAGAGTTCGTATAGACAAAGGACTACCAGGCTGCATTCGATGAGTTGAAGAAGAGGCTGACGACAGCCCCTATTTTGGCTTTGCCTTCGGGATCGGAAGGTTTCACCATTTATAGTGATGCCTCGGGCAAGGGACTGTGTTGTGTTCTAGAGAAGAACATGAGAGTGATAGCCTATGCATCTCGATAGTTGAGACCGCATGAGAAGAACTACCCCACACACGACCTAGAGTTGGCAGCCGTGATCTTCGTCTTGAAATTATGGAGACATTACTTGTACGAAGAGCGAGTGAAAATCATTACTGACCACAAAAGCTTGAAGTACGTCTTCACATAAAAGAAGTTAAACATAAGGCAGCACAGATGGCTTGAGCTGAAACGTTATTGCGGATGCTTTGAGCAGGTATCCCGTAGCAATATACTTGACTCGAGATCGTCACTTATTAGCGGACTTAGAGAGTTTGGGCATCGAGATCGTCATTCCAGGGGCCGAGATGTAGATGATGGGCATGCAGATTCAGTCAGGACTGATGGACAGGATTCGAGAGGCACAGCACCAGGTTGAGCAGCTGAAGAACATCATAGTACAAGCACGGGCTGGCTTGCTAGACGACTTCACTATTGCAGAGGAAGGTTCGTTGAGGCACGGAACGAGACTTTGTGTACCTAGTGGAGAGCTTAGAGAAGAAGTTATGCAGGAGGCACACCGTTTCCAGTATTCTCTACATCCAGGAGCCAACAAGATGTACAAGGATCTGAGAGACCACGTGTGGTGGTATGGTATGAAACGAGAAGTGGCCCGCTTCATTTCTAGGTGCCTAGTATGTCAGCAGGTCAAAGCCGAGAGACAGAGACTAGGAGGATTGTTGTAGCCGCTACCGATACCTGAGTGGAAGTGGAAACACATCACTATGGATTTTGTTTTCGGTCTTCCACGGTCATCGGACGGGAAAGAAGCGATTTGGGTCATCGTTGATAGGTTGACCAAATCGGCCCATTTTATACCATTTAAAGTGGGGTTATCTACAAAAAAGTTGGCAGAGCTTTATGTGAAGCAGATAGTCAGACTGTACGGAGTTCCAGTGAGTATTATTTCAGACCGCGACAGCAGGTTCGCGTCCCACTTCTGGTGGAGCCTACAGGCTAGCTTGGGCCTCGCGCTCAAGTTCAGCACCGCCTATCATCCGCAGAAGGATGGACAGTTAGAGCGGACCACTCAGAAGCTCAAGGATATATTGTGGACGTGCGTACTAGACTTTGGCGGCTCATGGGAGGACTATCTTTATTTCGTGGAGTTCTTCTACAACAACAGCTACCAAGCTAGTATCGAGATGTCCCCTTTCAAAACGTTGTACGGACGGAGATATCGTACCCCGCTATCATGGGACGACGTGGGCGAGCGAGCACTGTTGGGACCAGAGATGGTAGTAGATGCTACGGAGAAGGTCAAGCTGATTAGAGAGTGGCTTCGCATGGCTCAGGACAGACAGAAGCACTGGGCCGACAGTCACCGCAGACCGTTAGAGTTTGAGGTATAAAATCTCTTTACTAAAAACTACGTAGATAGTTATGGGATTCGTGGTAACGTTTTGTGCATTTAGGTTGGCGATTTGGTGTTTTTGAAAATTTCTTCGACGCGTGGCACTATTCGTTTTGGTAAAGGCGGTAAACTCAGCCCACGTTTCATTGGACCGTTTGGTATTCTTGAGAAGATTGGTGCAGTAGCATACCGAATAGCATTGCCGCCTGCACTGGAAGGAGTGCACAACGTGTTCCATATGTCTCAGCTGAGACGATATGTGGTGGACCCCAGTCATTTCTTGGATCATTCGGAGATTGAGGTGGGACTGAGTCTCAGTTACTAGGAGCAGCCCATAGAGATATTAGACCGCAGAGAGAAGATCCTAAGGAACCAGAATATTTCCTTGGTCGTGTCGCATGGAGACACCACTCCCCGGGCGAGTCCACATGGGAGGGAGAAGATAAGATGCGCGAGCACTATCCCTATCTCTTTGATCCATGAAGTAATATCCCGTGACTCGTCTACCTCAAATTTCGAGGACGGAATCTTTTTAGGGGGGAAGATTTGTAAACCCCTTGACCAAATTTCCACTTTTTGTTAAAACTTTTTAACATTATTCTTTTGGAACATTTATTTGTTATGGTTATAGGAGTAAAATTTGAAATATATGTTAGGTCAGGGACCTAAGTGTAAACTTGAGATTTAAATCTCAAGTTCTGTTTAAATCCTATACGAAATGACATCCTTCAATTTCAAATCCCTGTTACTAAACTCGTAAAGGATAAAACCCCCTCCTTCAAATCTAAATCCCTGTGAGGGTTGATCACTCCAAATCAGAATTCAAATCTGATTCTTCCCTTATCTACTAACACTTGGAATGACCTAGAAACTATATATATACATTAATCTTCTGATCCCATAGACTCTTACAAACCCTAAGAGTTCTGCATCAACTGCCATAGGGAGGAGCAATTCGAGATTCCTGCAAAAAGGGCTGAACAAGTGAGTTTCCTCTACTCTGCAATATGTCTAAATATTGTTCCTTGCAATCACTAGAGTAAAGGGGGAAAAGGGTTGTGTTAGGTGTTTGATTCATATCCCAAGTGGTA
This sequence comes from Iris pallida, assembly GCA_029216955.1. Lineage (NCBI taxonomy): Eukaryota > Viridiplantae > Streptophyta > Magnoliopsida > Asparagales > Iridaceae > Iris > Iris pallida. The sequence goes on from JANAVB010013000.1 coordinate 14,392,768, forward strand.
CTATAGGAGTATCCTACAGAGATCCAGTACCTGTCCAATCTGTCGATGGTAGGATGGAGAGTATGTGGCAGTATTATGACTTGTATCAAAGCGCAACCAAGACTGTGTGCCAAGAGTCCCTTGTGTGCCAAGAGTGTTAGGGTTATATACTAAAAGCATCACTTTTTTAGTAACCTTATTTCCTTAAATTTTGAATGAGAATCATATGGGCAAATATTTGCATATTGTATTTGTTGCAAGTGTTAATGCAAATGTCTGATATTCTATATTGTAGATAATATGGTGTGTGGTGTCACACAGAAGATCATATTATCAGTTCCCTATAGAGTATATAAATAGTTCATAACCTAGATGGACTTGGACAATCTATTGAAAAGGTTGTAGTGTAATCTGGTATTAGTCTATCTTGACTATAGGTTTACACTAGTACATTTTGTGTGTATTGAACAGGACTACTTGAGGTTGTTCTCTTTGTACTGACTACATAAGAGAACAAACACATCTGTTATTATGGATGCTTGTGCTCTTAACCCGGATATAATAACGGACATGTATATGTAGTGTGTATTATTTTGACTCATAAAAGAGTGAGATTCATTATGGATCAACAACCTCTATGAATTGGGTAATAACATTGTATGTATGATGAGCTGTTGATTATAAATAGAATCCATGTCCCGATACATCGGGTTGATGATGTCCCCTTAAGGAGCTCATAAGGATTGTCATGTAAACCCTGCAGGTGGATTATATCCGACATGACAAACAAAGTTGAGCGGTACTACTTAAGGATAAAAGATGTCGAATCAATATAGTTGTCACTAACTTAATTTGATCGACGGACATACGATATCTTAACATGGGGAGCCAAACGAGCATATAATAGAAGGAGCCCATAAACATAATTTGGGATTAGGGAGGTAGTGCAACAATAGCTCATTAGTGGACCGAGCTATTGTTAATGGGCCTGGATTGTGTGTTCGGGCTGAACACGGGATATCCAGATCCATTAGGAGGCCTAACCCTAATTTCTCCTCATGGTCCCGGCCGTAGCCTATATATATCCTCTATTCTCTGGCCGCCAGATTACTGATCAGAAATCTGAAACTTTCTCTAAATTCGTGATTCACGTAAGGAGAGAAAGAGAGGGCTGCCAAAGAGAAGAAAAGGTTAGAAAATCGTCGCCCACACGACGTCCAACTCGAGGAAGAAATACGTGCAGAAGATCTTGGGGTCGTCCGCTCGAGGTTACCAGGAATTACTTGTCTCCTTTCCGTCGCAGGTATAATTCGTGAACCCTAATTTCTATCTATGAAGGGTTAGAACACGTATTATATCTGTTTAACTTTCTATCGATCAATACGCACACCAAAGAAAGGGTCCTGGGAATCCCCAGTTCCATCAAAGAGTCCATGCCGTATGACACCCTAGAGACCTAGGAGCAGAGCCATACATGTATCAGGATAAAAGTAGATCTAGTCCTCATTCCTCTTAAACCACCCTTGTTATCCATTGGACACGGACTGGTGGACTATTCCCTAGTACCCATTAGTTTTGTAGTAAACCTTCCTTAAATTTCAGATGATACTGACAGGATACGGAAATATGGGTTTACCTTGTAAACAATAGATACCACTATAGTCCAGGAGACACTAGCAAGATCCTAGATAGACTAATAGGTTATACCCGACACAATCGTGACAGTGGTGAATAGGTAGCCCTGTATCATAGCCATGAAGATAACTATAGAACAGGTAGGTGCCTTTAACTAACAGGGAGAGATGGGCAAGGTACATTAAGTATCAAAGATGGATGGATATATCAGAGGAGTGGTTCGAGGGTTGTGCTATAGATCCATTAGATTATAAGGATTCATTTATTTCTAGAGTACATTGAGCACTCAAGCCTGTTGCTTCTCTTGACTTGCAGCTTGACTTTGCACCTAGGGTCCAGCATATTGGTATATAGGGGTCAATTAGAATGGGTATCAGTCTATCTATCTTGTAACAGATTTTCCTAGGAGGTAGCAATTAACACCAGGCTATCAGTAGCATGTAGACTATAGCAGAACAATAGGCACGACAAATTTGTGAGTCCCATCTTGACATAAGGGCTGTTTTGAGTAGGTACCCAATACCAGGAATATTTCCCTATAGATAATATAGGTGAGTTGAAGATATGGGGCCTGCTACTGAGTAGTTAGGACTCAGAGCACCTGAATAGGGTGAGCATGGTGTTACCTGTAAATTAAGCAAACGAGTAACCTCGGTGGTACCAGAGAGTACCAAACCCTTATAGTACCTGAGCCCACTATAATTAAAGAATTAGTACACTAGCATGACAGTAGCTAGGAGACCCCTTGTAACTAATGGATTTCCATCCAGGGGCTACTTAGTCTAAAGACCTGATAGCATTTAAACTAACTGCCCTACAGTTGTTCTCAATCCCATTGGTGGGATAAACTGAGGTGTAGCAGTCAACAAAAGTAGAGAAAGACCTAACAGTTTAGCCTAGGTAATAGGAAAGGGAATAGTGGTATGACCAATAGACCCATGGGTCTATCCTGGTAGCAATGGACACACCTCTTTACCCAGGCTGATACCATCAGGGAATTACAATGATAATCCACCCTCTTATCCAACTAAGGTAAGTTAACCTTAGAATACAGATCATAGACACCATATAGTATCAAAAATAGGATAAAGGGAAGCAGGAGCAATCTGACACCTGCAGGTGGTAGGCCAAGTGGCAAGGGCAATTGTAGTATCTTCTACATACTGGTGTAATGACAGGAGGGTTCTTGTTGACCTGCAGTTAAGCAATAAACCAAGGTATAATCTATGTGGGTAGTAGAAAGAGGGAAACCAGAGGTTAAGAGTACTCCTCTGGGCACATGACAGTAGGTAAAGGCCTATCATCTAAAAGCTTATTATAGCAGTACCAAGTCGGAAAGAGACATGGCTGTGTGGACAAGTTTAGGGTGCCTGTAGCATTAGTATGTGCTAGTGAGTCAAATGGCTGACAGTGAGTTTTGGAAAGGGAAGCCTAGTGTGTATTAGGGTGATGGGTATGATCTACATATTTCTACTGGACAATGGTACAAGACTAACCTATATTTCATTATCTGAGTTCATTTAGCAAGCGTTGCTAACTTTGGATGCAGGGGATCTTGCAATCCCTTCCTTTCCCTGAGGTACTTAGGTATTGTCTGAGTGATTCGAAGACACCAGGTATCACCTAGCATGTAGAGGACCACTAATCTACTGCAAGGAGAAAATCATGACAATTAGTGAAATAGACTATAGATGGATAGTTATCTTGGAATATAATGACAGGATATATATACATATAACACATAGGTAAAAACTACCAGTTTGTACAACAGGGAAAGAGACACTTAGGGTAACAGGTACTACCCCAACCAAGAGTAGATGGAAATTAGGAAGCCTAGAGCCCAGTTAGTTGAAGGGTATACTATAAACCAAATAGGAAGGTTAGTTTATTTTAAAATCACTCATTAAAATTATGTTTCATTTAAAATAGGTTACTTGGATCTCGATTGGGACTCTGACCAGTGCCAGCAGCCCAGGACGCCAGGCGAGTACAGTTTATTGTTTGTTTTCGATATTGATCTTTACTATAACTCATTGTTAGTCAATAGATATATGATTTTCGTCTTTTATGGTTGTTATATTTTGTTGTTTTGGGAGATGAAGTACCAAGGATGTGTGATCTGACCTTATACAGTGTATATAGTGTAGACAGTAATTCATTATTGTATTATACCGTGTAGACAGTATTTATTATTGCTTTATACAGTATAGATAGTATATATTATACAGTATAGATATTGTAGACCGTGTCGTGTAATTGTCCTGAGACCGATCATATATCAAAGGTACTTCAGTCAGTCGGTGAGTATTGTCTTTGTATTTTATTTACTGTTTTCCTTTGTTTAGTTTTACTTTGTCTTTCTGTGTTTATTTTTCAAATCATATATTTAATAGCTAACTTCTGCTTTACAGTCATTTTCATATATTGGAACTGCATTCAGTGAATTGTACTCGTTCCATCCTGACTGGGTAACCAAACAAATTTTAGGTGATTACGAAGAGGTCGTGTGCCCTGACGAGTATGGCCCGTACTTGGGAGATACAGTAGAGACAGATTTTGTCTATCAGGAGGAGTACGCAGCATCTGATCCTGCTGCGCTTTCTTAGATATCTTAGTTAGTACTGAGACATTGTAGTGGATATTGAGTTGATTTTGAGACATGTAGTTGAGATTTTATTTGTCTTTAGTCATCATACATTTCTATTATGAGACGGTTCTATTTATTTTCATCTTCTAGATGCTGAGTTGAGATATTGAGTTATTGATTTCCTATGTGGGTAATATCTTTTATTGCGTGATTGTTCATCATATTGTTACAGCGTTCTACCGTCGACTCTGCGGCGTAGGCTGGGCGTACGTACGGTTCATGCCCAATTATTGGGTACGGGTTGTGACACAATATCATTAACCGGTTCCACATCAAGATCCAAGTCGAAGCAGACATGCAATACAAGAGTTTTTTTTAAATGCAAATAGAAATTTCACCTTGCCATCATACTTCCAGCGAGAAAGCACCTCACGCGCAATACATACAGGTGTCCCCACCGTTGACTTGGGCCTCGAGTGCAAAAAAGATGACTGTTTCAAATTCTCAAAGTCAATACAAAGTTTACGTAAACCACTCAGACCATAAAAAGAAACACTTAAAACTTTGCACCTTTGAGTCTCCAAAATCACAGATTTTCAGACGTGGAGTAGGGCTGCCATCCAGCAAAGTGTTCTCCAATTTTAAATTGCGATGGCATATTTGCTGATATGAACGACCAATCGAATAATAGTAAGCTAACATGTCCTAATATACAAAAATAGAAAATTATAGTTAATACTGATATCGTCTAGGGTTTACCAGGAAGTAGCAGTAGCTGACACCACAGATGAGCTGCTGGAAGAAGTATCTCGCCTATACGAAACAGGGGCTAATATGAAACTCATAGTTTATGGATGATCAATGTTTGTCGGATGAAAAACCTACCTCATCTTCACTAAATCTTCTGGCACTGCAGATCCTCTCGAAGAGCTCCCCGCCGGTGGCATACTCCATCACAATGGCCAGATGAGTTGGTGTCAACACAACCTATAACCATTGAAACAGTTCAGACTAAATTTCAGAAACATCACTAAATATGCCACTTTCTCATTGCCACCCAATAAGCAAACATTAAATAAAATATAGAATCAATCTAGAACAAAAACACATTAGATCTCCAATTCTATTAGTACCTCCAAAAAATTTATTAAAAAAATACAGAATAAATCTATTAAAAAAAAGTACACCATTAGATCTTACTTTGGAGGTGAAAGAAATGGACCAAAATTGCAACAGAAAAAAAATCTAATTTTCTGATCATCTTAGTAGTAATGTCGAGCCTCAATTCAAGACCTTGGTTTTATGAATGTTTTCACAAGAGGAGATGGTTATTTCTTCTTTAGATTTGGGACCAATGATAAATGTGACAAGATCCTCAATTCAGGACTTTGGTTCTTTGATGGGAGTCTCATGATTGTGAGAAGATGGTCCTCTAGGATTGGGATTGATAGGGACCTACTTAACAAATAATTTGATAAAGTTGCACCAGCATAGGATATAAGATGATGCATGGGACTGATGAAGGCGTTGAGCCGCCTGCCTGTCTCAATGCTCTCAGGTTAGCAAATCATGACTTTCTTCACATAATAGCAATCCCCAGGACAAGAGCTAAGAAAATAGAGAGTATATGTAGAATATATAGAAGGATCAGATTAATAGGTGCCTTTATCTCAAATTTTAATACAACAACAAAGCCTTTATCTCAATTTTTGGGGTTGTCTATTTGAATCATGTCCTTCCGTTAGACTATGTAAAGGTCCCTGTGTCCTCGATAACACTAACAAATATGCATGTAATATTTAATAATCAAACGAATCTCAGTAAATTGCAAAAACAAAGTCAAAGGGTAAATTGAGAATCTCTAAGTGGGTTCTCTCCTTTGTCAGATGTTCACAAGGACACTAAAGAACTTAAAACCAAGTGCCACACGATTTTCAGTATGGAGAAGTAGTATGACAAATTTGCCGACCATAAATGAAGGGATTGGACACTTGATATTAATAAACCTAAGTACGTTCTCTCTTGGTTTAGAATCTCCCAGAGATACTAAAGAATTAGCACCAAGTGAAGAGTGATTTTCACAGTGAGGAGAACTAGTTGGACTAATTTGTAGTTTACAAATTAAGGGATGAGACATTGATATTGATAAACTGAACTAGTCTAAGAAATTACATCATACAAATCAAGAAAGGATGTCAACATTCATAAAAAGGAACATCAAAAACATAATGTAATATTGGAAACAATGGAGTTACTTTTTCCATGCTGAAATGATTCACCTTCAGTCTAGATGGACCTCGAGTGCACAAACGGGAAAGTAAATTAAAGGAAAACTAAAAAGGACATCATAAAACCTTCAATCCAGACTCCAGATATTCTTAAATAAACAATTAAAGGGAACATCTTTTGGTATACTGTCAGTCTAGGATTCAGAGAAGAAAGGTACAATGAACTATGGCCTTTAGTCTTGCATGTTGATCTTTAGTTCAAAGGGAGTGAAATTTAATTCCATACCTTGTTTGGAGGTGAATAAGGGTTCTCTAGCTGGAACTCGTGCATAACCCATCTAGACTTTATGCCATTAGGTAGGTGCCCTCCCTCTGTAGAACACGAACGTCTTCCTCATCCCTTCAATTGTGCGGCCAGATGGAAAAAAATATAAATTTTGATAAGATCATAATTCTACTTAAATTTTTACGAAAGATGTGTTGTCTCATGGAATGAATGTTTGTATCTTTGAAGTTTATGTACCTTGAGGATATATGAACATCTGCAGAAGATACTAATTTGATAATAACGTATATAATTCTTAAGAGAACTTTTACAAAATAAAAATGACACAAATCTCTTTTAGTAGACAAAAAACCTCCAAAAGTGTACTCAATAGCCAAATAGGCACAGTGTGATAAAAGGAACCTATCTTCAATATCCAATGTAGATAGGAGGAAAGATATTAACAACAGGAAACATTTACTAGTTGGAGCTCAAGTTGTAAACCAAGCATGTACTAGTTGAAGAAGCTCAAGCTGTATGTAAACCAAACATATTCATCTCTTCATATTTATTATACACACCAAGACAAGAGAGAGTGGGATAGAGAATACTAGTTTAACGCTACTTTTGAATTTTGACGGGTTCATAAGAAACATGACTGCAACCTGTTCTATTCTCATTTTCAACTTTTTTTCACAAACATGTAGGAGACAGAAGACAACCAAGACACCTCACATGCCTGTTGCCACTAAATTTAGACAAATAAATATGAGATTTATATAATCAACTAAAGTATGCAATTAGTAGCATCAAAAAATGGTGATAAATGTGCATGCAATTTGATCAATATGATGACATTGTAAGTTGAAAGAAAATGAAAAAAAAAGTTTTTAGAACAACATAATTGACAAAAGCAAAGGAGTTACAGATGGAAGCACAACTTATCAAAGGTGGACTTACACTCATCCTCTGTGAAATAAACGGGGTATTCTTACATTGGTTAAACACAAGACATACTATTTAATCAATCAAATAGCTTAACTAATGTCTACAGCTGTGTATATACTATATGCATGGCCTACATTTTTCTAAACAGAAAACAACTAGATAATCCTGGGGATGAATACAAGATAAATAACATTATGCAGAATGAATCTCTGTTGAACCTATGTACCTCGAGCAATTTCAAATCCTATGAGTTATTCCTCGTCGGATGCTGTCGCTTATGGCAGTGACGCTCATGCCGGCACGTGTGGTGCCTTGTGATGACAGAGGAGATGCACCAGAGGACATGGTGGATGATGTGTTATTAGCCACATTGGCCTTATTCCGGCCTCTAATCTTGAGGTCCATGAAGTTAGAGATTAGACCAGGTTTGGTTATCTCCTTGGATTCGACAGCCCTCTCACCTGTCAACATCCTGACGACTGTGGACATCGACGGATGGAGCTTGGACACATCTTGCGTACAGGGAAGAGCGATTTCCAAGAATTTGCGTGCCTCTTCAGTATCCAAATCGTCGGCCAAAGAAGTGTCTACAATCTTCAAGAGTTCCCTACGCTCGTAGAGTGCCTACGTCTGCAGGATGAGAAGGCCATCCAAGACATCTGGGAATTTGAGAGCAGGTTCTCCAATTTAGAGTTAATTCACTTTTGTGTAAGGAATCAGCTTTCTAGTGAAGACAGACCTCCAAGGAAAAGAAATCAAGATTCGTATATCTGGAGTAGCCTCTCTTCACTCGTGTGCTGAACCATCATAACCTTAAGAACCAACCAAAATTCAACAAAATTAAGTAAAAAAACGTGTATATCAGGGCTAAAAGTAAGTTTAACTAGATATCTTAGCATTGACATGTTAAGGAAATAAAACTGCAACATAACAATCAAACAATACTTTACATGATCACCAATGCAGAGGCAAAATTGAAGAAGGCTCGCCAGTTGGGATTACACATCCCAGACGGAGAGGATAAGGGTCTATTTGTTGGAGTGGGTGGGGTTCCCAACCTATGTGGAGAAGACCCCGGAGTGCGACGAGCGCCGTTCGTTTGTCGAAGAAGCTCGGGAAGTAGGCGACGCGGAGTCGCTGCTGCTGTTGGTGACCCAGAAGGAGGTTCTGGAACGGGGCAGCCGAGTTCGGGCCGAACTCGGTCCCAGGCCGAGTTCTGGCCGAACTCGGTCTGGCCATTCCAGAATTGTGGCGCTAGGTTCTGTTTGCTCGACACAGAGTTCTGGCCGAACTCTGCGTCGTCGGGGCTGATGCGGGAATTTGGATGAGTTTTCATCATTGGATCTAATCCAACGGTCCAGGTTGGCTTCGGGATTAGGGAGTTAAGTTGGGATTTCCAAATCCTAATTTATAACGCAACGTAACACAAGAAAAGAGAGGAAGGAGGTAAGAGTGCCATTGCAACTTCGGAGAAGAAGACGGAGGATTAAAGGTCGCTATTCGAAGGAGATCGTGTTCGGGTAATCTCTACTCGTCGTTCTCGCTCTTCGTAGCCCTGTAATCATTGTTCTTATCTCTGAGTGTTGTGGGGATCCGATTTGGATCGGGAGGAGTTTGTAGAGGGTGTAATTCTTCTATTCCATTAGTGGAGGCTTCTCAGGGTTGGACTCCGATCGTCCCGTGGTTTTTTCCCGCAAGGGTTTTCCACGTCAAAAATTCTCTGTATCTGCGTGGATTATTTTGTGTGGTTATTTTTGGGTTCGTGCGTTTGTATTGCTCGGTCCTCTCGTAGGTACTCTCCGGTTTGGGGAAAGGTTTCCGCGCTTCTTTCCCAACAGAGTGGTATCAGAGCCAGGTTCTGGAATTCAGAAGGAGTGTCAGTAGTTGACAGAGAAACCAGAGAGGAGAGATAGACGCGAAGCCGGTGCACATGGTGAATCTTAATGGCACAAACTATCATTATTGGTGGAGCAAGATGAAGGATTTGCTATTTGTCAAGAAGCTGCATCTACCTGTGTTTGCATCCGAGAAGCCCAGTGATAAATCCGAGGAGGACTGGACATTCGAGCATATACAGGTGTGTGGATATATACGGCAGTTTGTGGACGAGAACGTGTACAACCACGTTGCCAATATTGAGCACGCGTAGACGTTGTGGAATAAGCTGGAATCCTTGTATGCGAAGAAGACCGGGGTAAACAAATTGTTCCTGATCCGAACGATGATGGGTCTGCGATACAAGGATGGGGCGTCTATTTCGGATCACTTGAGTGAGTTCCAGGGCGTGGTTGACCAGCTATCTTCTTTGGGAGTCAAGTTCGACGACGAAGTTCAGGGACTGTGGCTGCTGTGTACATTGCCAGACTCGTGGAAGATCGTACGAGTATCTATGATCGCTTCTGCTCCAGAGGGCGTGGTCAGTCTGGAGTTTGCCAAGAGCGGGGTGTTGAATGAAGAGATGCGGAGACGTTCTCAGGGCACTTCATCCACATCCCACCACTCAGAGGCATTGGTTTCAGAGAGCCGCGGAAGGGGCAAAAGCAGCGGTCCAGGTGGTGGCAGAGACAAGAGCAGGGGGAAGTCTAAAGGTCGGTACGAGGACTCAGAGTGTTACCATTGTGGTAAGAAGGGCCACATCAAGCGGAACTGTTTCGCTTGGAAGAGAGAGAAGAAGGGCGACAAGGGGAAGCAAGAAGAGAACACTACAGCGGCGGCCTCAATGCATGGAGACGATGTGATCGTCGTTGGTGATGAGGTCATTACTAACCTCGCCTGCGATGACAATTCTTGGCTGGTGGACTCGGGGGCTTCAGCACATGTATCTCACAACAGGGCACTATTTGCCACTTACACAACAGGCGACTGTGGAGTGTTGAAGATGGGCAACGGAGATGTGTCGAAGGCGGTTGCCATTGGAGATGTGCATTTAAGAACGAAGACGGGTACGGTTCTTGTTCTCAAGGATGTTCGTCATGTCCCTGATATCCGTTTCAACCTGGTATCGGTTGGAAGGTTGGATGACAAGGGATTCTTCGGTCTCTTCGGGAACAGTCAGTGGAAGCTTTCCAGGGGTTCGATGGTGATTGCCAGAGGAAGCAAGAAGTCCGGTCTCTACTATATGGAGGAGAGCACACAGGGGGCACAGGAGGTGAACGCAGTCAGTGATGCGTCTACCGAGTTGTGGCACAGGCGGCTCGGCCATATCAGCGAGAAGGGGATGAGATACTTGGTGAACAGGAAGGTGATTCCGGGGCTCAAGTCTACAAAGTTGGAGAAGTGCACGCACTGTTTGGCTGGGAAGCAAAATAGGGTGTCTTTCCAAAGTCACCCAAGTTCGAGGAAGCCGGCGTTGCTCGAGTTGATTCACTCGGATGTCTGCGGTCCTATGAAGGTAAAATCTCTTAGTGGTGCTTCTTACTTTGTAACCTTTATTGATGACTGTTCCAGGAAGGTTTGGGTCTATGCCTTAAAGACCAAGGATCAGGTGCTGCCTACTTTCAAGGAGTTTCAGGCCTCTGTTGAAAGGGAGACGGGCAAGAAGTTGTTGTGTGTTCGGTCCGACAATGGCGGCGAATACATCTGTCACGATCCGTTACCCAAATTATTGGGCCGGGCCGAGCTATGTCCAGCCTACGCTTGGTCAAAGCGTAGTAAGCTGTTCTAAGAATAGACAATAAAGAATCTAAGCAGCTAACAGTTCTAAAACCATATTTAAAGTTCATCACAACACAGCAACTATAAGCGAAGGTAAATAAGCACAGACTTAATAATACATAACCAAAGTATCTAACTGGAGACAAAGTCCAGTATCCAAATATAAGTATAGACAAAGTCTAGCCTCAAAACACAAGAAAAATAACTAAGCAAGGTTTCCCGCTGGGGCCTCATCTGGAGCTAAGGCCAGGTCCTCAATGCAGTACCATAATATGTAACACATAGCGTTTCCTTCTCGAAAAGTATACCTACAACGTTATCCTGTCAGGACGGGAGCAAGTACAACCTCTACAACTAAAGTACTGAACATATAATGAAAGAGATGTACAACAAGAATCATGGTGTGATAAGTCTATAAAACAGAAAATACTGGAAAACATAGCCTCATGGTACAACTGGGATCACAGTATCATGGTAACATAGGGAACATGGCATATCATGGTTTAATTGGTTCTTTTTAGAAATGACAACATATAGTTTAAAAGTTTAAAACTGTAGTATGTACGTGAATCGGTCAATAGGTGAATAGGACTCCTAACTGGATACTAGCTAAGTGGAGACCTAGAATAAAAGTCTAATATGGAGTGCCACTATACACAAACTAACTTTCTAGGATCTATACACTAGTGTAGGGGGTGGTCCAATACTACAATAACTCAAAAGAACACAAAACATTGCAAGTCATAATTATTCAATAATTAAATCAAACTGTACACTAAGTTCCAACAATTTTAGAGATAGACAAAAAGCTAAATTATATATAAAATAAAGTACCAAAATGATCCTTGTTAATTATAGAAATTTATACTAATTTTTTTGGGATTTTAAACCCTCATAAATATTTATTAAAAATCAGCAAAAACATGTATCCTGAAAATGAGTTCTGTTTTCCCATTTTTATAAAATACCAAAAGTACTTATTAAATACTGGAAAAATTATAATAAATTAGCTAAATTAACATAGTATTTAAATACAATTTTTTCCAGATTTTTACAGCAATTAAAATTTATATAAAAATTTAAAACCAGAAAGTAACAATTTCTGAAAAAATAATTAATTATAAATTAAGGATAATACATAAGCAAAATTTACAGATGTTGTCGGATGATAAAATAAATATCACCAACGTGTCCAGAACGGTCAAATCAGCTAGGATAGCATACCCATAAGTCCAATTTAGACACAGGGGCAAAACGGTAATTTTGGGTCAAAATGATGTCCGTCGTTGGACACACTTTGCACCGAAAAGCGTGTCGGGATAAAAGTCTACAAAACCTAGAAAATTATATGTCCACGAATCCAGAATGATAATACGAACCCAACGGTATGTCCGAAATAGGATTCCGATGTGCCGATCTCAAAATGATACGTTGACGCGACACTTGGTATCCGGTTTGCACGGAAATGCGTGCCGGAGCAAATGTCTTCAAAACTCAGCAAATTATATGTCAACGAGTCCAGAATGACGATACGAACTCAACGGTATATCCGAAACTGGATTCCGATGAGCCGATCTCAAAGTGACCCGTTGACTCGAAAAGTGGGACCCGCTTTGCACCAAAATGCGTGCCAGGGCCCACGTTCTCCAAATCAAGCAAACTTTATATGAAAACATGCCAGAACGACACCATGAGTCTACTGGTGGTGTCAGAAATTGAATCCGGAGTCCCGGGTTCAAAAATGGAATTTAACAAGTGCGATTTAAAGAATTCGGACGGCCAATTTGGCGTCGAATTCAACCAACCAAACGTGCTTAAAATAAATGAAATATAAAGGAGACAGGAAGATGGTTATACCAGCTATGCACCGGAACTGACGGTGCGCAAAACGGAGCTGCGACGGCGAAGTTACGAGCTGACAAAGTCGGCTCCACGAAACTGTCCAAAAACAGTTCAATTTAAAGTGTCAACTTGGTGGCCAGTTTTGAGGTATCAAACGACATAATTAACGGACGAAAATTGACAGGAGTGAAGATGGATATACCGAGATTGCGACGGAGCAAAGAAATCACCGATCCAACGGTCGGATCTCCCAAAAAATCTGTGTGAAGTCGCTGCGACGGAGCGCCATTTTCGAGTTCAAAACTCGCGCGCGCCGACGGGATTCCGTTCAAAACGCACGAATAGCCTATTCGGCGCGTCGAGGAGGAGCGTGGTGGTGCAGGGGGGTTCGTCGGAGGGTCGTCGGGTCAAAATCGGACCGGGTGAAATAATTAAATTAAAAATAGGGATTTATAATCACGGGAAAATAAATAATATGCGGGAACTCCAATAAATGGGACACAAGTTTCATGTGGGTAGTAGGCTTCATATGGGCCACGTCCATACTTTGGGTCGACTAGGTTGGATCGATGTCGGGTCCTGAAATTAAATTGGAAATTAAATCAGGTTTCACGGTAGATAATAAATTGGCCTAAATTGAACCGAAAGTTGTACGAAAGAAATGGAGCACAAAATGGAGTGTCTGAGTGGGACACAAAGGTCATGGGTGAAGAGCGTCTCGAGTAGATCATTTATGAGAAGTTGGTTCTGAGAAAATGACTGGTCTGGTGCTCCTAAATTAAAAGCCACGGCAACGTGTAAACGACGATCAAAAATAAAAGTGGGAAATAATTATTGAATGATTAATCGGTCTAAGTTGACCCGAACTTGCGCGATACAAAAAGAGCACAAGAGAACGAGTTCAAGTGGGACACGATATGTCAGCAGGAAGATAATCTTGCCTACCTCAAAACCCATGAAGAGAGTTTACAGAGATTGACATCCCTGACGCTCCAGAAGTCAAAGTCACGGGAAGGAACATTAATGTTCAAAAATAATTAAATAATAAAACACTTATCGAAAATAATTTATTTAGAAAATTTTAAAATAGCCCTGAAATTCAGGGGGCTTACATCATACCCACCTTACAAGAATTTCGTCCTCGAAATTAAAAATCATCCAACCGGTCAAACTATAACATGTAGCTGCTCTGGCTACAATACTCAATCTGCTATCCTTGTAATCATCTCTTTTGTTTCTCCTACAAATTTTTTGGTTCCGGTTCAACTAAGTCCTTCTATCATAAACTTCGTCATACATCCTTTAGAATCTTCCATACTAACATGAAACATTTATGTATACCCTAAACTATAGGTCATTCTCTGGGTATGTTTATAAACCTATAATGCTTAATCATCAACCATATTTCCAACCTCAATTGTAAATTCTGGATTTCCTTATCATATCCTAAGTATCCTTATTTCATCAATCCACAGTTCCTTAGCATCATTCGTCGTCAATCCTTTCCTACAGCTTCTCCTTGAAATCATACTTTCAATTCTTATTCTTGGCGTAGAGCCTCTTTCTTTTTACTCAACAAGTCCTCCGAATATAAATCCTCGATTTCAAAACTCCCGATTTATTAATTACCAATGTACATATGTCTTTGTCTTGTTCCTTGTCCTTTTAACTGATATCTTTTCGATCTCGTATGCAATACGATAACTCATTCTAACTTATTCTATATCAATCCACATATCGATCTACCCTTTAATCACCTGTAATCAGCTATAGGTAACCAACCAAAATTCTACAAATGCTAAATCCTCAATTTGCTAAACACAAGATTCTAATCCTTAATCCATAGTCATAACAATATACTATCTCATTTATCCATCTTAGATACCCTATCATCGAGTCATAATACCAATACAATCGTTCTTAATTGTTTCCAAGTCTACTACAGTCAGTCGCTTATACTTGTCCTATAAGCTTAATCTAACCAATCCCTAGGAAAAGTACTTATCATAATCACACCATACATTTATAGTTATACTACAGGATCAGTCAACAAGGTTTGGCTATTTCGGTCGTCTATCAAGTAGAAGGTAACAAAGCCTAAGACTGTGTCAAGCAATCCATAACAGTGTCCAAACAAGTTAAAGGGTCGAGCAAGACAGAAAAGTTTATCGAAAAATCTTCAAGAATGGTACGAAGACAACGGGATACATAACGAGAAGAATTACCCAAGAGGTTAACGAAGAAGAGTTTAGTCAAGTCATACGAAAGATGGAACACAAAAACAATTATGTCCAAAAATAACGCGAAAGCAATCCTATTGGAGAGTCCTAGAGAACCTGTAATCCTAGTTGTAGATGTAGATAGAACAGAGTTAATCAAGACGGGGAAGAATGATAATAAGAATTTATTCTTGCTCAATCGATCATAACGAAGTGAACCAAGCTGAGATATGATCTGATAACCATATACGTCTTCCTGAAATCATGTTGCCAGAATTTTTGCCCCACCAGTAAGCTTAGATGCAATAAACGATAGAGTTATAACTAAGGTATACACCCTATAATCATGTTATCTAGAATCCTCGCCACGCCAACCGGTATGGCTGCGAGAAAATCTAAATTCTATGAATAGGATAGTATATCCAAAATCAGGCTCTACGTTTTTGTCATACCAGCTAATATGGCTGCGATAAATTCTAAACTCCATAACTAAAACAGACGTTTACCTTATCAGAATATATCACAATTCAATCCACAAAATTTATCGCGATGCAAGATCAAAGTTAACAACAAAAATCAGAAATTAAATTCAACAACGAATTTAAAGGAGAGTAAATAGAAACAGGTGAAAACAGATTTCTAGATAAGATTAGAGTGAATCCTCAGGGGTCATCCCAAGGGTACAAACTTGGTCTAAATTGTAACATACTGAATTTCAAACAAGATACTAAATACAGTAAACGGTCCTATGCTGTGATGAGTTCTCCTATGTTGCAATCCTAGAAATCCTCTAGGTGTTCTAAATGTTATTCCTAGTGCTAACAAGTTGTTCTAGATCCTAATTGCAGGCATGCTTGGTACAATAACGTAACCAAACAACTTAAGTCGAGACCTGCATGGGCCGCCAAAAAAATATGTCACGATCCGTTACCCAAATTGTTGGGCCGGGCCGAGCCATGTCCAGCCTACGCTTGGTCAAAGCGTAGTAAGCTGTTCTAAGAATAGACAATAAAGAATCTAAGCAGCTAACAGTTCTAAAACCACATTTAAAGTTCATCACAACACAGTAACTATAAGCGAAGGTAAATAAGCACAGACTTAATAATACATAACCAAAGTATCTAACTGGAGACAAAGTCCAGTATCCAAATATAAGTATAGACAAAGTCTAGCCTCAAAACACAAGAAAAATAACTAAGCAAGGTTTTCCGCTGGGGCCTCTTCTGGAGCTAAGGCCAGGTCCTCAATGCAGTACCATAATATGTAACACATAGCGTTTCCTTCTCGAAAAGTATACCTACAACGTTATCCTGTCAGGACTTGAGCAAGTACAACCTTTACAACTAAAGTACTGAACATATAATGAAAGAGATGTACAACAAGAATCATGGTGTGATAAGTCTATAAAACAGAAAATACTGAAAAACATGGCCTCATGGTACAACTGGGATCACAGTATCATGGTAACATAGGGAACATGGCATATCATGGTTTAATTGGTTCTTTTTAGAAATGACAACATATAGTTTAAAAGTTTAAAACTGTAGTATGTACGTGAATCGGTCAATAGGTGAATAGGATGTACAGCGGTATATATCAATTTTCTGATGTGCACATACATACACATAACAGCATCGGTGTATATCCATACACAAATGCGGGACCAGAACATACAGCAAGGTCACATATAGAATGGCACCGAGCGCGGTAAGTACATACGGAGAAGGGGGTCATGTTCACGTACAATACTAACAGTTTCCCCTTGACCCGTTATTTAACATGTGAGAGATACGAGAACAGTAAAATCATGTAGGATATTCGAGAACGATATAAAGCATGAGAGAGATACTGGGAGCAGTATGGCAGGTACTGGGAGCAGTATAAAACATGTGAATAATCCGAGTAGTATAAATCATAGTGAAACATGTACTGAGAACCAGTAAGAAGCATGTGAAGATATATGAACTGTCCTAAGCATGGCAGGTACTGAAAGTAATACAATATGTGAAGATATAACTTGCTACCTCAATGATCAGTATTTTAACAGGGTTAATACATGTTCTAGCATTAAAAGACAGTAAATGAGTCTGTAGATGTACTTGCCTCGAGCAAAGCAAGAATACTAGTACGAAGATATAGATGTCCGGTGTCCTGTCAATAATGATATACAAACTCAGTTCTAGGCTATGTTCAAGATTACACTAGTGGTGAGACACGACTCCTAACTGGATACTAGCTAAGTGGAGACCTAGAATAAAAGTCTAATGTGGAGTGCCACTATACACAAACTAACTTCCTAGGATCTATACACTAGTGTAGGGGGTGGTCCAATACTACAATAACTCAAAAGAACACAAAACATTGCAAGTCATAATTATTTAATAATTAAATCAAACTGTACACTAAGTTCCAACAATTTTAGAGATAGACAAAAAGCTAAATTATATATAAAATAAAGTACCAAAATGATCCTTGTTAATTATAGAAATTTATACTAATTTTTCTGGGATTTTTAAACCCTCATAAATATTTATTAAAAATCAGCAAAAACATGTATCCTGAAAATGAGTTCTGTTTTCCCATTTTTATAAAATACCAAAAGTACTTATTAAATACTGGAAAAATTATAATAAATTAGCTAAATTAACATAGTATTTAAATACAATTTTTTCCAGATTTTTACAGCAACTAAAATATATATAAAAATTCAAAACCAGAAAGTAACAATTTCTAGAAAAATAATTAATTATAAATTAAGGATAATACATAAGCAAAATCTACAGATGTTGTCGGATGATAAAATAAATATCACCAACGTGTCCAGAATGGTCAAATCAGCTAGGATAGCCTACCCATAAGTCCAATTTGGACACAGGGGCAAAACGGTAATTTCGGATCAAAATGATGTCCGTCGTTGGACACACTTTGCACCGAAAAGCGTGTCGGGATAGAAGTCTACAAAACCTAGAAAATTATATGTCCACGAATCTAGAATGATGATACGAACCCAACGGTATGTCCGAAATAGGATTTCGATGTGCCGATCTCAAAATGATAGGTTGACGCGACACTTGGTATCCGGTTTGCACGAAAATGCGTGCCGGAGCAAATGTCTTCAAAACTCAGCAAATTATATGTCAACGAGTCCAGAATGACGATACGAACTCAACGGTATATCCGAAACTGGATTCCGATGAGCCGATCTCAAAGTGACCCGTTGACTCAAAAAGTGGGACCCGCTTTGCACCGAAATGCGTGCCAGGGCCCACGTTCTCCAAATCAAGCAAACTTTATATAAAAACATGCCAGAACGACGCCATGAGTCTACTGGTGGTGTCAGAAATTGAATCCGGAGTCCCGGGTTCAAAAATAGAATTTAACAAGTGCGATTTAAAGAATTCGGACGGCCAAATTTGGCGTCGAATTCAACCAACCAAACGTGCTTAAAATGAAACGAAATATAAAGGAGACAGGAAGATGGTTATACCAGCTGTTCACCGGAACTGACGGTGCACAAAACGGAGCTGCGACGGCGAAGTTACGAGCTGACGAAGTCGGCTCCACGAAACTGTCCAAAAATAGTTCAATTTAAAGTGTTAACTTGGTGGCCAGTTTTGAGGTATCAAACGAAATAATTAACGGACGAAAATTGACAGGAGTGAAGATGGATATATCGAGATTGCGACGGAGCAAAGAAATTGCCGATCCAATGGTCGGATCTCCCAGAAAATCTGCGTGAAGTTGCTGCGACGGAGCACCATTTCCGAGTTCAAAACTCGCGCGCGCCGACGGGATTCCGTTCAAAACGCACGAATAGCCTATTCGGCGCGTCGAGGAGGAGCGTGGTGGTGCAGGGGGGTTCGCCGTAGGGTCGTCGGGTTGTGGGGAGCTCGCGGGGGCGGCGGGCCGGCCACGTGGTGGCACACGGCCACGCGGTGGCGCGCGAATGCGCGCGCGCGTATGCGCACTGCGGCCGCTGCCGCTGCTGTGCAGCGCATGCGCGGCTGCTGCGGCGGCGTACGGTAGCGCGTCGCCGAGGCACGATGGGGGTGGTGGTGTTTGAAGTGGTAGTGGTGGTGGAGCATGGTGTTGGTGATGGTGATCATGGTGGTGGTTGTGTGGAGAGTAGGAGGAGGAGGAGGTGAAGGAGAATGGAGGAGGAGGAGGCTGTGGGGAGGAGCAGGAAGTTCGGCATGGGCTGGGAGTGGGAGGTGGCTCCTCTTGCTGTGGAGAGGAGGGTTCATGTGTGTGTAGGTGAGAGAGAGAGAGAGTGTTATATTTGTGTGTGGGTGTGTGTATAATATGATATAGAAAGAGAGAGAGAGAGATATTTGAGAGATTGAATGAGAGAGAGAGAGGTCGGCTATGTAGGGGGGGTGCTGTAAAGGAGAGGGGATGGGTTGTGTGAGTGTTTGTATAGGTGTTAGGAGAGAGAGAGAGAGTTATTTACATATATATATATATATATATATATATATATATATATATATATATATATATATATATATATATATATATATATATATATGTATATATATATATATAGGATATTTATAAAGTGGAGAGACAAAAATAGGTATTTAAAATAGAGAAAAAAATAGGAAAATTATGTGGGGTGCTTGGACAGTCATGAAAGGACAACGTGGAGCTTGGGTTCGGGTTCGGTCGAGCCGGGTCGGGTCAAAATCGGACCGGGTGAAATAATTAAATTAAAAATAGGGATTTATAATCACGGGAAAATAAATAATATGCGGAAACTCCAATAAATGGGACACAAGTTTCATGTGGGTAGTAGGCTTCATATGGGCCACATCCATACTTTGGGTCGACTAGGTTGGATCGATGTCGGGTCCTGAAATTAAATTAGAAATTAAATCAGATTTCACGGTAGATAATAAATTGGCCTAAATTGAACCGAAAGTTGTGCGAAGGAAATGGAGCACAAAATGGAGTGTCTGAGTGGGACACAAAGGTCATGGGTGAAGAGCGTCTCGAGTAGATCATTTATGAGAAGTTGGTTCTGAGAAAACGACTGGTCTGGTGCTCCTAAATTAAAAGCCACGGCAACGTGTAAACGACGATCAAAAATAAAAGTGGAAAATAATTATTGAATGATTAATCGGTCTAAGTTGACCCGAACTTGCGCGATACAAAAAGAGCACAAGAGAACGAGTTCAAGTGGGACACGATATATCAACAGGAAGATAATTTTGCCTACTTCAAAACCCATGAAGAGAGTTTACAGAGATTGACATCCCTGACGCTGCAGAAGTCAAAGTCACGGGAAGGAACATTAATGTTCAAAAATAATTAAATAATAAAACACTTATCGAAAATAATTTATTTAGAAAATTTTAAAATAGCCCTGAAATTCAGGGGGCTTACAACATCGGTCCCTTTGATGCGTATTACAGAGAGCAAAGGATACGACACCAGAAGACTCTGCCCAAGACACCTCAGCTCAATGGTGTAGCGGAGCGCATGAACAGGACACTGATGGAGAGGGTGCGGTGTTTGCTGTCAGAAGCACACTTGCCGGGCAGTTATTGGGGTGAGGCTCTTCTCACAGCTGCTTATGTTATTAATTTGTCTTCTAGTGCTCCTTTGCAGGATGATGTGCCTGATAAAGTATGGTACGGCAAAGAGCCGTCATACAATCACCTGCAGGCATTTGGTTGTAAGGCCTTCGTACATGTACCGAAGGACGAGAGGACCAAACTTGAGCCGAAGACGAGGCGATGCATCTTTGTCGGCTACGGTCGGGATGAGTTTGGCTATAGACTCTACGACCCAGTGGAAGGAAAGCTCTACAGAAGTAGGGACATGGTGTTCGTCGAGGATCAGACCATGACCAACACTCAGGATTCCGAGACGCCTTCTGAGGCTGAGGAATTGCCTGAGTTAGAGTCATTTCGCTTCGAGCAGTTTCCAGAGGACATCGTAGAGGATCCAGTTATTGGGGAGCCAGTACATGGAGTAGCTCCCAACCTTGATCATCAGCCTGCTGATGGTGGTCAGGATATCCCTCAGGAGGATGAGCATGTCGAAGAGGCAGTTCCTGAAGGGGAGGAGGCTGTTGGTATACAGCCAGCACCAGTGGCTCCACTGAGGAGGAGTGACAGAGATCGTCGACCATCTACAAGATACTCACCGGATGAGTATGTGTTATTGACTGACGGGGAAGAGCCCGAAAGTTTTGCAGAGGCTATGGAAGACGAACACAGGCAGGAGTGGATGGAGGCTATGCAGGAGGAGATGAGTTCCTTGCACACCAATTCCACTTATGATCTGGTGCGGTTGCCAAAGGGCAAGAAGGCTTTGAAGAATCGATGGGTGTTCAGAGTGAAGCAGACAGATGATGCTACTCGCCCTCGATACAAAGCGAGGCTGGTAGTCAAAGGCTACGGTCAGCAGAAAGGCGTGGATTATGATGAGATCTTTTCGCCTGTCGTCAAGCATTCGTCTATTCGGGTGGTGCTAGCATTAGCAGCCAGTCTCGACTTGGAGGTCGAGCAGATGGACGTGAAGACGGCATTCCTCCATGGTGATCTTGAGGAGGAGTTGTACATGGAGCAGCCAGAGGGATTCTGTGAGAAGGGCAAGTCATATTTGGTCTGCCGGTTGAGGAAGAGCTTGTATGGTCTGAAGCAGGCTCCGAGGCAGTAGTACAGGAAGTTCGAGTCGTTTATGGGGGAGCATGGTTATGCACGGACGACGTCGGACCACTGTGTATTTGTGAGATATTTTGCCGATGATGATTTTATCATCTTATTGCTCTATGTTGATGATATGCTATTAGTGGGTCGGAATGCCACTAGGATAGCGGAGCTGAAGCGCCAACTGGGCGCAGCCTTCTCTATGAAGGATTTGGGCGCAGCGAAGACTATTCTTGGGATGGAGATCAGCCGAGAGAGAGAGTCCAAGCTGCTACACTTGTCCCAAATGAAGTACATTCACCGGGTACTTCAGCGTTTCGGGATGGACGGATCGAAGAAAGTGAGTTGCCCCCTTACGGCTCACTTTAAGCTCACTGAGGAGCAGTGTCCATCTACCGAGGACGAAAAGGAAGATATGGAGCGGGTTCCATATGCCTCAGCTGTGGGAAGCCTTATGTATGCCATGGTGTGTACGAGGCCAGATATTGCTCATGCAGTTGGTACGGTTAGCAGGTATCTTTCAAATCCTGGAAGGGTACATTGGAGTGCGGTCAAGTAGATTCTACGATATCTTCAGGGCACTGCTGGTTGGAGATTTTCCTTTGGTGGTGACGAGCCGAAGCTGGTTGGGTATACCGACGCTGATATGGCTGGAGATGTAGACACGAGACGATCGACTTCGGGCTACGTGATGATGTTTGTAGGAGGAGCAGTGTCGTGGCAGTCGTGGTTGCAGAAGTGTGTTGCCTTGTCGACGACGGAGGCGGAATACATTGCAGCGACGGAGGCTTGCAAGGAGCTGTTGTGGATAAAGAAGCTGTTACAGGAAATAGGGCTGAAGCAAGAGCAGTATACTTTGCTTTGCGACAGTCAGAGTGCTATCCATCTTGTGAAGAATCAGACGTTTCATAGCCGGTCCAAGCACATCGAGGCTCGGTATCATTGGATACGGGATGTGGTTGAGAAGAAGGACGCGGAGCTTGAGAAGGTCCATACAGATGACAACGGAGCTGATATGTTCATGAAGATTCTACCAAGAGGGAAGTTTGAGTACTGCAGGCAGATCGTCGGGATGACGACATCCTCCCCATAGTTGTGAAGGGGGAGATTTGTTGGAGTGGATGGGGTTCCCAACCTATGTGGAGAAGACCCCGGAGTGCGACGAGCGCCGTTCGTGTGTCGAAGAAGCTCGGATTTCCAAACCCTAACTCAGTATTGCAACATTATCACAAAAGGTAACACAACTTGGAGAGAGGAAGGAGGCAAGAGTGCCATTGCAACTTCAGAGAAGAAGACGGAGGATTGAAGGTCGCTATTCGAAGGAGATCGTGTTCGGGTAATCTCTACTCGTCGTTCTCGCTCTTTGTAGCCCTGTAATCATTGTTCTTATCTCTGAGTGTTGTGGGGATCCGATTTGGATCGGGAGGAGTATGTAGAGGGTGTAATTCTTCTATTCCATTAGTGGAGGCTTCTCAGGGTTGGACTCCGATCGTCCCGTGGTTTTTCTCGCAAGGGTTTTCCACGTCAAAAATTCTCTGTGTCTGCGTGGATTGTTTTGTATGATTGTTTTTGGGTTCGTGCGTTGTATTGCTCGGTCCTCTCGCAGGTACTCTCTGGTTTGGGGAAAGATTTCCGCGTTTCTTTCCCAACAGGGCAGACGTCCTGGTTCCACCTTCAGCAACAACAACAGTGGCGCCACCTCCAACCGGGATAATAAGGGCAAACAGGCCATGGTCGCTGATGCAACCCAGAATCTCGAACAAAAACAGGCGGAAGGTCAGTGGCCCAAAGTGAATTACTCATTTGAAGATAGTCATGTCAAACCTATCTTCGATATGATCTTGCAAGGGGTAGGATCCAGCTCCCTCCACCAAGGCGCGAGCCTCGAGCAGCAGAAATGGAGGACCTAAAATATTGTCACTTCCATTGCTATGTCCATCATTCCACTCATGAGTGCTTCCAATTAAAGCAGTACAATCAGAGTCTTATCGACTCCAAAGCTCTGTCGATAGACTTTGAAGAGGTTACCGTGGCGGCGAACATGATGTCGATTCAGTTCGGCGACTTCCTTCCAACAAGCACTCCAGACGGGGTAATACCTGTCCCTCGGGCAACGATGGAGGTTACTAATCTTCCACTCGTCTGGAGCCAGACATCTGGATTGGTACCTCTCACCACATCGCAAGGAGAGATCATGTGGGTGCATCCAGACTTAGTGCCCGAAGTTACCCAGGAGGTGTCATCTCCTACCAGCAAGAAAAAGGGTAGGAAGTCTAGATCCTGCCATACAATTTCAGCCGAAGCTGAAGAAGCTGCAGCCGTTGTCACCCGGTCTGGAGCGCAAGTCCAGCCCGCACAGGATAATTCAGTCGAAGATCCTCAGCTGGCAATGTTGCCTCCCTCTGATGTTCCAAGGCAATCTCAGCCTCCACTGGCGGATAAGTCTAAGTCAAAGGAAACCCATTTCGACAGGCCACTCCGTAACGATGTACCACAGGGACTGGAGAGACCTTACAACTTTGACATATTAGCAACAATTGGCTAATACGCCAGCAAAGTTGTCATTATACGAGCTCCTAAGGCTCTCCAAGGATCTTCGTGTCACACTAAGCGAAGCACTCCAGAATGCTGACGCCTACTTAGCTCAGGTCAAGCCTCCAGGGGAAGACCCACCAGTAGATCTACAAGGCAGCGATAGCACAGATGCAATGCCCAATATCATATTTACTCCACAGGACATGTTGATCAAGTCCAATTTGCATGATCGCCCCTTGTACTACACTGGATACATAGGCGACATCAAGGTGGATCAGATGCATATCGACCCTGGCACGTCAATAAGCATCATCCCGAAAAGTTTACTCCAACTTCTTGGCATCCCTATGCATCGGCTAGCGGCGACCAACACTGCCATTAGCGGTTTTAACTCGAGAATGAGCTATCCCCTGGGGAAGATCTGATTGAAATGTCAGATTGGTGACCTAAAGACGGAGGTTACCTGCTATGTCATAGATACAGACACCTCTTACAACATCCTCCTGGGACGTCCGTGGATACATGACTATATGATCGTGCCATCCAACCTTACCAGTGTTTCAAGTACGTCAGTAAGCACGGTTCCGTAAAACTGAATTCGTCAACATCGATCCCTTCAAAGGGGTTGAATCTTATTATTCTTCGGAGGCTAATCCAGGAAACATATAACTGACGAACTAGAGGCCATCACAGGGCCAGAAGAACCTTTGAGAATTCGTCTCCAGGCCCACAAACCAGGCAAGGCTGCACCCCTCGTCGCAACTTTGCATAAAGAGTTGCTTGGTTCTCCTGCCTCACCTACGCAGTTGGAACCAATGGTCATCCGGCTCCCGGGATCCAGCCAGGAGCTAAAACCTGTCATAGGGCCGATGGTGATCTGATTGCCAAAATCCAATCAAAGGCAACAAGAAGATGTGAGGCCCTCTGTAACGTCGATGGTGATCCGATTGCCAAAATCCACTCAAAGGCAACCGGCAGACACAAGGTCCCCTGCCAAGCCAATGGTCATACGTCTTCCCAAGACGAGCCGGCAACTAAGTGTCGATCCAACACTCTCAGGCAAGTCAATACCTCAAGCTGAATCCTTGGTGGTCAAGTTGTCCAAGACAGCATCCCGACCTCTAAGCTCGCAGGGGGTAGCCGAAGAGGACGAAGAACTCGCCAAATACTTGGTTACACAGGTAGATAGCCCCTCTCCTGATAATGTAATTCCTGTGGACAAAATTTCTTATTTCATCAATAAGAGGTTGTCGTTAGACTATTCTGAGTATGATAAGCCTAATCTAATGTATGCTGCACGGGACTGTCTAGACGTTAGCCTGTACACACGGGTGACAACCGTCAATACCCCAAATCAACTTGCTCCCATTAAAGGCGCTCACTTCCTGGTCCCAGACAGAAGAGGATGGGATCACACGATCATCTTTGGTCGAAAAGAAGGTTCTCAATCTTTTACGCCACAAGAGTCCGATCTTGGACCCGACACTGGAAGATTATCGCTCCACCTGTATAGTCCTCAAGCCAAGTACTTCATGCGAAAGCAGGGGTACGACATGGAGGCTACTCCGGGTCTGAATCACGGCAATGGTCGGCGATTGCCTTTACAGCCGTCGGCACCGGTAGGGAAATCTCAGTACCACTATCACAAATCCAGACGCGGCCTCGGGTATGTTACACCCCCAACAACGTCCGAAAGTTCCGATGGAGAATGCGAGTGGCACTCACATTCGTCCGAGTCACCCATTTATGACTCTGATAGCAGTATTGGAGATATATTTCGACAGACATTATCTGTCAATATGACATCTGCTGATATCGAAGAGGAAGACGAAGATCTACTCGAACCACTTGAGTTGGAGCCGTAGGTCCAGCAACTAGACGCACAATGGGAGAAACGCTTTGAACTTCATGATCCTCCCACTGAGGACGAGGTTATGCAAGTTAACCTCGGCGATGAATCCTCTCCAAAGCCAATCTTCGTAAGCAAAAGCCTGACAGACGGCGAGCGGGAGTCGTTGTTACAACTCGTCAGAGAATACATCGATGTCTTTTCCTGAAGCTATGGAGACATACCAGGGCTAAACCCCGAGATCGTACTTCATAAGCTCAACATTTATTCGGACGCAAAACCAGTCAAACAACAACAGCGGCGATTTCGTCCAGACATTATGAATTCTATTGAAGCGGAAGTAAACAAGCTTATAGCTAGCGGTTTCATCCGCGAAGTGCAGCACCCAGACTGGGTAGCCAACGTAGTACTAGTTATCAAGAAAAACGGAAAGATCCGAATCTGCATCGATTTCCGTAATCGGAATGCGGCATGTCCTAAGGATGAATTCCCTCTTCCGATTACCGACATAATGATCGATAATATGCGTGGCTTCGAGCGTATGTCCTTTATGGATGGATTTTTAGGATACAATCAAATTAAGATGTCTCATGATAACGAGAAGCATACGTCATTCCGAACACCGATCGACGTATATTGTTATACGGTTATGCCCTTAGGCCTGAAGAAGGCCGATGCTACATATCAACGGGCTATGAGTGTCATCTTCAGAGATCATTTGCGCAAGACGGTGGAGTGTTACGTTGATGACATCGCCGTCAAGAGCCACTCCAAAAATGATCACTTACATGATTTAAGAATAGTGTTCGACCTCATGCGAGCGCACAACCTGAAGATGAATCCCACTAAGCCTTTCTTGGGGGTGTCCAGCGAAAAGTTCTTGGGCTTTGTCATTACTTCCTGGGACATTCACATAGATCCCGACAAAACAAAAGCAATCCTGGAGATGAGTCCACCAAGAAACCTCTGCGAACTCCGTTGCCTTCAAGGAAGACTAGCCTACATCAGGAGGTTTATATCTAACCTCTCAGGGCGATGTCAACCCTTTACGCAACTTATAAGGAAAGGTGTCTCTTTCGTATGGAATAAGGAATGTCAGTGTGCCATCGATGATATTAAGGAGTACCTGACGATCCCGCCAGTTCTGGTAGCCCCGGTCGTCGGAATGCCCTTCCTGCTCTATGTACGGGCGATGGAACACTCCCTCGGTGCTCTGCTAGCACAGAATAATGACGCGGGACATGAACAAGCCATTTACTATCTCAGCCGGATGATGGTAGGACCGGAACATAGGTACACCGTCGTGGAGAAGGAGTACCTTGCCCTAGTGTTCGCCATTCAGAAAACACGAGACTATGTGACAGGGCAGACCATTCATGTTGTTTTACGAGTTAATCCTCTCAGGGTTCTCATGACCAAGCCCGGTGTACTTAGTTCTCGTCTAGCCACCTGGGCGATACTATTATCCCCATACGACATAGTTTTTGTTCCGTAGAAGGCTATCAAAGGTCAACCCTGGCTGACTTCCTAGCAGCCCATCCAGGCTCAGAAACAGCCAGAATCTATGAAAAAATTCCCGACGAAGTCGTCGCCTCGAACATGACTTTGCATGACGCCATTTGGCGAATGTTCTTTGACGGTGCTTCAAGAACAGGGCCACAAGGTGATATCGTCGCTGGAGTCGGGGTAGTATTAATTTCTTCCTCTGGATTAGTGGTCAATCGGGCATATTCTCTTACAGAACCCTGTTCAAACAACGTAGCTGAATATAACACTCTAGTCATCGGACTCCAACTCACAAAAAAGTGGGGATCAAGTACCTGGAAGCATATGGTGACTCATAGATGGTTGTTCACCAGATCCGAGGTTCATACGAGGTTCACAATGAGGACCTGATTCCCTATTATCAAACAGCAATGGCCATTATTGTAACCTTAGAAGGATTCTTTATAGAGCACGTTCCTAGGCTCCAAAATATTGAAGACGATGCTCTAGCAGGTCTCGCCGCTTCTTTGGCACTTACAAATAATACTCACCATCTAGTCGACATAATAGGCCATGAACTGGTCTGTCCCAGGAACAATCTTCAACTGGGTTCGAGTTACTCTGCACAGATAACCAACGACATACAAGACTGGAGACGCCCGCTCGTCGACTTTGTAGGCTATAGAATTTTGCCAGAGAACATGAAGGAAGCAACTTCAATCAGAATACGCTCCCTCAGATTCTTCTATGGTACAGAGACGAAAATGTTATATCGACGATCCTACAATGGGCTACTATTAAGATGCATGTCAAATGCAGAAGCCAAAGAAGCTTTGTGCGAAGCTCATGACGGCATTTATGGGGGTCACCAACCTGGCCCGAAATTGCAAGATCGTCTCCGCCGGATGGGTTATTATTGGCCCACAATGGAAGCAGATGCAGTTGACTATGCAAAGAAGTGCAAGGCTTGCCAGATCCATGCAGATTTCATAAATCTGCCATCTGAATTTTTGCACCCGATAATAGCCTCTTGGCCATTTGAAGCATGGGGAATTGACATCATTGGGCCAATCACCCCGCTGTCGTCTAAAGGGCATCGGTTCATACTTGCAATCACCGATTACTTCTCCAAATGGGCGAAAGTTGTTCCGCTGGCAGAGGTTAAGACATCGAACGTGATTAGCTTCATAAAATATTACGTCATCTACTGTTTTGGACTGCCATGGAGGATTATTCACGACAATGGTCCGTAATTCGCAAGCCACGCTTTCTATCGATTTTGTGACAAGAATCGGATTCAGAACATGGCCTCGACAGCATATAACCCATCGGCTAACGGTCTGGCAGAAGCTTTCAATAAAACCATAATCAAGATCCTCAAAAAGTTCGTGTCTTCAAACAAACGCGACTGGAATGAAGAGCTTGGCGAGTGCTTATGGGCGTATCGTACCACAATTCGGACGGCTACAGGAAATACACCGTTCTCCTTGGTTTACGGGAGCGAGGCAGTCCTCCCATTGGAGACTCAGATCCCCTCGCTTCGAGTGGCCCTTACTTACCGGTTAACGTCGGATGATAACTACCGTCGACGGCTACAAGAGTTGGAAGCATTAGATAAGAAGCGTTTACAAGCTCAACAAAGCATAGAGCTCTACCAAGCGCGCATCTCCCGGGCTTTCAACAAGAAAGTCAAACAGAGAATATTCCAAGTCGGCGATCTCGTCTTGGCCATTCGTAGACCAATGGTCATGACTCACAAGACCCCCGACAAATTCCAGCCTAAATGGGAGGGTCCGTTCATCATCGAGACCGTATTCTCCAATGGCGCGTACCGTCTCGCAAAACAAAATAGAGACTTGCTCATGATGCCCATCAACGGCAAGTTCCTCAAGAAATATTATGTCTAAACGACATCTTCCAACTATCTCCCAGATTGTGAGTTATGTACCCTCTGGTATCGCTGAACTTACACTCTGACCACAAATCTCCCAGATTGTTGAGTTATGTACCCTCAGGTACCACTAAACTTACTCTCTGACTGCTCCGAATGGATTCATATCTCCTCTCCTGGTCATATCTATGAACTCCCATATTCAATGCTTTTCTCCACCAAGAGTTTGCTTCAAAATCTATTACCCGCACCACCAGTGCGCAGAAGGGTAATAGGTCCATAAAACTTATTCTAATCTATTACTCGCACCATCGGTACACAAAAAGGGTAATAGGTCCACAAAATTTTCTAACGGAAAAACAACCACGTCCATATTACCTCTGAGTTGTTTTCCCATCCATCACAAACAAATCACCTGATGCATAGAACTTCCACGTTGTTAGTACCTCTGAGTTGTTCTGTGTACCCTTATTATGCCTACTCCTACCACGTCCTCATTACCTCTGAGTAGGGAGGCTCTACTTTAGACCCATATTTACCATGTCCTTATTACCTCTGAGTAAATATGTCAGTTTTCTCTCCACTTATTATCAGTACTCGCATCGCTAGTACACAAAAAGGGTAATAAGTCCATAAAAATTATTATTATTCTAATCTATTACTCGCACCATCGGTGTACCAAAAAGTAGTAGGTCCACAAAATATTATTCAAATCTATTTGCTCGCATTTTTAGATGCACAAAAGGGCAATAGATCCACAAAAATCTTCCAGTGGGATGACCTTTATCAAATACAAATGATGTATTAGGCCCTCTAGTATAAGCACCACAAAATACCACAAATAAAGAATGGAGTGAACATACTCTGCTTACTCAAAATCAGTTACATTAATAGGACTACATCGACAGCAGAAAACAAAGAAAGGAAAATCTGGCAATACATAGTTTGGTCAGTTTGACAGCACTTCATCTTCAAGCAGTTTCGTGGCCCTCGAAAGAAGTCATGTTTTACTGCTGAGAAGTAAACAAAGCTGTTGAATCCCTAAGGAGCTGCCTGGAGGAGGGAAAATATAGCATGCTACCCTCCCCTCTGTATTGCGGATGCCTTAGCCCCGCTCCCCCGAAGGACCATACCTTCAAAACATCATCCCTGATGGTGGTTTCGCCTACTTGGAGAGCCGTGAAGGCAGGACGTTCATAACGATGCCTGACCACCGTCCAACTCTCCGAGGTATAAAGGCCCTTCCTACCACCTGGGGAAGACTCTTCCGAAGCATGAAGAGTCCTGAGTCGTTTGATGTGTATGCCAAAAGGGCGTGGGGAAAACTCTTCCGAAGTATGAAGAGTTTTGAGCTGTCTGATGTAGGTGTCAGAATGGTATATTTTCACTCTATTGCCGACACCGGTCCTGGAAAAGTTTGCTAGCCAGATCCCTACAAAACATGGAAAAAAAAGGGGGGACTTAGCACAAAAAAGAACCCATGCGGCCCAAAGTCATGAGGTCGGCTTTATGAAGTACTCTTGCAGCTCAGTCATGAAGCACTTATGCGGCTCAGTCATGAAGTGTTCATGCAGCTCAATTATGAGGCATTTATGCAGCTCAGTCATGAAATACTCATGCAACCAATCATAAGGTACTCATGCGGCTCCGTCATGAGCCAATTATGTGGCCCAGTCATACAGTGTTCATGCGGCCCGATCATAAAAATGCTCATGCGGCTCAATCATGAGGTACTTATGCGGTTCAGGCATGAAATGTTCATGCGGATCAATCTTGAAGCACTTATGTGATTCAAGTTCGAATGAGCAGCGGTTATGCGACCCAGCCTATGTGGCCCTATCATACAGAACACATGCGGTCCAAATGAGATAGGGCATGCATCGACCAGGCTTAAAGCATAGAGACAATATATGACAGGCCCGTGCATGAAATATACGACATGGCCATTCAAATTTTTAGTAGTCGTCTTCCCACCGTCCTTACTCTTGAGAAGGGGTTGCACGTCGTGATGAATGGAATGAGCGTCTACTGCTCTCGACGGAGAGACAAGTCCCCTCCCTTTGGCCGCCGCACCAATCGACTTGGAAGCCTTTGGAGCCATAGCAAAAAGTATGATAAAATTGAAGGAGAAGAAGGTGAAAGAGGAAATCTCTCTCCGAATGACCTCTATTTATAGAGTTGCTGAAAAGTGCCTCTTCAGTTCTCGAGATCATTTAAGATAATGACGACGTTTGGGGACTTTATCCCTAAATAATCGTCGGCTTATCTTGAATGAGCGCCTCTTCGATTCTCGAGATCATTAAAGATAATGTTGACGTTTGGGGACTTTATCCCTAGTAATCGTCGGCTTTATCTCGAAAAGAGATCTACAATCGAATCAAGAAAATTAAATACAGCAGTGACAGCTGGCATGTTGATGGGGTCTCTCTGCGGCTCAAGATTTCCCTGCAGCTCAAGATTTTCCTGCGGCTCGAGATCTCTCTGCGGCTCGTAAAATCCCTGCGACTTGAAGACTCCCTACGGCTTGACATATCTCCATGCTTCTTATTC
The DNA here is from genome assembly GCA_029216955.1 of Iris pallida. Classification (NCBI taxonomy): domain Eukaryota; kingdom Viridiplantae; phylum Streptophyta; class Magnoliopsida; order Asparagales; family Iridaceae; genus Iris; species Iris pallida. The sequence continues at coordinate 14,425,091 of JANAVB010013000.1, forward strand.
AAAGTATTCCAAATTTGTAATTTGAAAACTTTGAAGGGGGTCATGTAGAAGCATGGAAAATATGGGGTTCATGCGGATCTCAAATTGTCGCATATAAACTTCGGGCCAAACAAGTTCGCATAAAAGAAAGCCGCATGACAGATTCAGTACCTTATGCGGCCCTTCGACAACCAGCTGCAGAAGAAAGATATACGGCCAAGAGGATCAGTTCGTCTGATAAAGCTGACAAGTTCTGTCAAAACTGACAAAAATGATAGCTCTGACACTTTGACAAAAAGATAAGATGTGAGACGTCACCAAAAGCAGTGTTCATACGCTTTCATGCGGCCAGAAGGAGTGTCACTTAAGCCGTATGAACCTTATGCGGCTCAGACATATGCGACCCCAAAATCTCCGAACTTCATGCGGCCAAGGGCGACTGTGACCCAAGTCGCATGAGCTTTATGCGGCCAAAATACAGAATCTATGTGGCTTAAATCCTTAAGCTGTATGCGGGCTAAGGAAGCTTGCGACTTAAGCCGCAGAGCCTTATGCGGCCCCACATGGTCGAAAACTAAGAGACTCATGCGGCTCAAAATAATTCCTACGACAGGACACGTGGCAGGATGACCAAGTCTTAACTACCCAGATTTGCTGCAACAAAATCCCAACAAATCGACAGATGGCAGCCAAAGAGCGAGTCTTTACGTGCTAATCAGCCACGTGGCCACAGGCCATCTATGCGGCTCAGCATATATACCACTATAAATAGCAGGGTGCTATACCCCTGGAAAAGGCTGGCAACCTTCGAAAAGCAATTTTTTCAAGAGCTAAGGGCTGCGTCAGATAGTCCAAGGAGTAAGGCAGAGTTGATACACTTTTTCGAGCCTCTACCGCCACCCCCCAGAATCAAAATTAAATAATTGTACTTAGATTGTTTTCTAGGATTTCTTTCTAGACTTTTTTTTGTACAAGCGAGTTTACAATCAATTTCAGTGTTTCTGTAATACATGTCTTTGATCTTTGATTTTTTTTATGGCAAACACATATATGAGTACATATCTATGTACATTATAGATATAACATACATGTCATGTACATATATATACATTGGCATATAGAGAGGGGCTCACACACATATATATGACTCTTATACCCCCACAACACTCTCACATCTATACCATTTCCTATACATTATCTATCTATCTATCTATCTATCTATCTATCTATCTATCTATACATCATCACATCTATATATATATACATGTATATTCCTCTCTAGGTAATCCTCATATCTTAATCTGAATAATCAACAACTAACTAATCAAGACTCTACTCTAACTCACCTTACTAACTGAAACCTAGATAAATCATCCTCTAACACTCAACATATATCTATAATATCCTAACACAACTACACAAACTTAAGCCTAAACCACATATATAACCTCACAAATCCTAACAAGGCTGCACATATGTACATGGACACAAAGGGGCTGCCTAGTGCAGCCCCTACTACTGCTATATGCTACTGCAGCTCTACTGCTACTACTCATGCCGCAGACACTGCTACTACTAAATATTAATATTGCTGCTGGTTGCAATTGCCAAGCCAAGCCAAGCCAGGGCAACCAAAGCTCTGCTACTGCTGTTAATGGTCTAAATGCTAATGCCTAATACCTCGTGACTGAATCAATCATTCAACTAACTCAAATATACATATATATATATACGTACTTACATATCTATAGAATCAACTAAAACATATATACATTAAAATCAATACGAACTGGACAAATAAAAGGGGGGTCATGTGAAGCTACAAGCAATGGAAATGGGGTCTGTGTGTGTGTCACATGGTATCAGATGTGTCCAACAGTAAACATAGTATGTGTAGTATCTAAATGTCAAGCCAAGGTGTCCAAAGTATCACAGGGTGATGTGTCAACATAGAGCATGTGTCTGTGTCAATGTGAGTGAATTAGTGTCCATGTGCAAACCTGTACAAACGTGTGGAGTGAAGTGCCAAATGATGTATCCAACTAGTGTCAGGTGTCCATATAGGTGCCCATGTAGTGCCCCGTCCCTACATCATGCCCCGTTGTCCGTCCACGGGGTGCGCGAGAAAGGAACACTGTCGCTATCGACTCGGTCGGGACCGATAGGTCGGGATCGATCGAATCGATCGAACGGGAACGGTTGAATTAAGATCCATTCCACGTTATGGAATGGCTTCTTCGGAACCAAGTCCCATATTCAGCGGGTAGCGCCTCGAGGATTGACTCTGCGGCTGAGTCGGAAGAGACCTCCCGTTGCTCTACTTTTCATGCCGCTTGCGTTGGTTTTGGCTTTGGTTTTCTGAATACGTTTTCGTAAATGTTTTCGATGGTTTTCATGGTTTATATTTTGAACTCGCATCTCCTATCGAACTCTTGCATAATACAGTGTTCTAATCGATTGCTTGTGCGATTTCAGGTGATCGCGTAGGCGACGTCTAGCGCAGCCAACAAGTCCCTCGCCTCAAGCAAAGACTCAAGGTGAGTGGCTGACCTCCTTCATCTCGACCCTCTATTTCAAAAATGAGAACTTGGGTAATGGTAATGAAATGGGATGATTCGCTTGGAAAACACGAGTCCTATGTTTGAGTAGAGAAAAGATGAATTGTGTAGAAAAGAGATAGTGATGGTAAGTTTTATGTCGTACGGTACGCTCTGCCGGAGGAAATCTTGGTGTAACTTAATGCTTCTTATGAAAATATCTAGGATGGCTAGAAAGACCACTAAAAGCAAGTTGTATGATTTTATCTAAATTCTTGAACCAAATGAGAGCCTGGAAATTAATTAGCCACTCGCCAGTACATGTTGATTGTACTGATCCTCTCTCTCTCTACAGGTGTGATAGATCGGAAAGAGCGTGCTACGTAAAGGGAGGCAACGCTCGTGTGTTTTGAAGCTTCATCCGTGCATCGAAGCTTGGATCAAACCTTTTTGAAGACTCCGCTGTTGAAGATCAAAGACAGATGGAGCGCCTTCCTACCATCCCAGGTGGTTTTGTAATTTTGGTTGTATAATCAAGGGATGAATGTATGTAATGGCTATCTCATCGACGTTCACTTTGTAATGGAGTCAGTTTGTAAAAAGCCCGTGCGGCGCCCTAATATCGAGTCTATAAAATGATGTTCATTATTAATAAAGCTTATATTTCTTTCTCTACAATGTGTGTTTAATTTACTCTGCGCATTCTCTTGTTGTTGTGTTTCGGATAACCTTATGACTATGCCTTGTGCGAGCGCAACTTAGGCTTGCACGGCATCACGCCCGGGGGACGACTATCGATTCTACGGAATCGGGGCGTGACATAATGGTATCAAAGCACGGCTTTACGTCCTTGGCCTCTAGTGTCAAGTTTTCAGTCTCAAATCGTTGGTCTCGTGTCGATGAGATATGTCATTCCATACGAGGGAGTCCGTAATAAGTTTTGTGACTAATATATTTTTACCTTCAAAATCCCAGAAGGTGCGGCGGTGAATGTGGCGAACGAAGAAAGTGCTTCGAGCGGCTCGAGTAGCTCGAGGCCCGGACCCTCTAACGATGCCATGGAACGGATGTTGTGCATGCTGGAAGCACAACAACAACAAGCTCAGGAGAATCAACGCCTGAATGAGCAACATCGACGGGAGACTGAGGCACATCGACGGGAGGTAGAGGCACGCCAGACCCAGTTCGAGGCCCGATTCGACGTATAATTCAAGTTGCAGCAGAAGCAGCTTGATACTCTTCAGCAAATTGTCCAGACAATGGTAGCCAACAACAACAACTCCGCGACAACTCCTGCCGTGACCGAGCCTGCGGCCAGACAAAGTAAAATCGAGCCGGAGGTACCCGAGCTTATGCCTGCGAAACCAAGTTCCAACTTCGATGTGTCAAAATTCACAAAGAGCTTCTGTACTTCCTTTTGCGGTACTAAAGACCCTTCGTTGGCGATCGATTGGCTGGAGGAGTTAGAAGACCGGTTCGAGCTTCTGGGTGTCGATGAGTCCAAGAAAGTCGTATGCGCTCAACTTCTACTCCGATTGAACGCGCACGACTGGTGGGCCGTACAAAAGCGAGCAATCAGACGCGACAACAAGACGGCAGCAATATCTTGGGCCACCTTCCGAGAGGCATTCGAGATCGAGTACCTTCCCGAAGCTATTCGACAAGAGAAGGAGAATGAATTTATGCAGCTAAGGCAAGGGAATATGACAGTACGGCAGTACGCAGCAGAGTTCAACAAGTTAGCCAAGTTTGCTGGAGAATACCTGCCCTCCCTGGCGAGTCGTGCACGACGGTTCGAAGTGGGCCTACGACCATCTATCTCCACCCATGTGTCTGTTCCTAAATACCAAACGATGGGGGAGTCTCTCAACCACGCCCTCCGCCTTGAAAGCCAATACCCTCCAGGTGCTACCGGTGCTGTGCATACCTACAATCACAAACGCCCTAGCCACGCGGGAGGAAACAACGTGACCAAGCATCCGAACAACGGGCCCCAAGGTGGATATCAAGGGCGTAATCCATGGTACTGCAACCGATGTCACCGTGTCGGTCACACGATCGACGACTGCCGGATACCAGAGGATGGATGCTGGAACTGTGGCAAAAGGGGCCACATACGTGCTGAGTGTCCAACCAGAAGGCCGAACCCAACGGCACCCCAATAGCACCATCCAATGGCGCCCCAGCAGCACCGTCCAGGGAATCAAGTCCCAGCGCCTCGAGCCCATCAACCTGTACCACAAAATGGCCAAGACCGTCGCCCCAATGCCCAGGGTTGCGTCTATGCCATGACTTGAGATGAAGTGCTTGCGTCAGATACTGTCGTGACAGGTATACTTAGTTTCAATAATGTGCCTGCTCGTGTACTATTTGATTCAGGTGCTTCGTATAGTTTTATATCGGCGGACTTTGCCACCGAGCACAAATTTTTGACAATATCACTAGATCTCGACCTTAGAGTAAGCACACCTTTGGGCACACCGATACTCTCTAATTTAGCTTGTGTCGACGGGATTATCTGTATCGGCGGTCAAAAGATCGGTCTTGACGTGATAGTCCTAGACATGAAGGACTTCGATATCATTCTGGGAATGGATTGGCTCGGGCCATGCAACGCAACCATAGACTGCGCTAGAATGACGGTCACCTTCTGCATTCCAGGGGTGCCTGAATTCTGCTTTTCGTGTGGTGAGGCGTCGTCGACCTGCATGCTAATTTCGGCGGTTTCTGCTCGGAGGATGCTGCATTCTGGGTGCGAAGGCTATTTGGCGTCCGTCCGAGACATGCGACAGGATGGTGCAAACGCGGGTCAGACCGACGTTGTGGCAGAATTCCCCAATGTGTTTCCGAACGAGCTACCCGACATGTCCCCCGATCGAGAAATCGAGTTCAGCATCGATACATTTCCCGATACTCGACCGATTTCCAAGGCCCCGTACAGAATGGCTCCCGCCGAGCTGAAGGAACTCAAGGTCCAGCTACAAGAGTTACTCGATAAAGGGTTTATTCGGCCTAGTGTTTCACCGTGGGGAGCGCCCGTATTGTTCGTGAAGAAGAAGGATGGGTCCATGCGTCTGTGCGTCGATTACCGAGAGCTGGACAAAGCCACCATCCGGAACAAGTACCCATTGCCCCGTATAGACGACTTATTCGATCAACTGCAAGGCGCCTCAGTATTTTCGAAGATTGATCTCCGCTCAGGCTATCATCAACTCAAGATCAAGTCAGACGACGTGCAAAAGTTCGCCTTTCGCACTCGATACGGCCACTATGAGTTCTTGGTGATGCCATTCGGCCTGACGAACGCTCCTGCCGCCTTCATGGATCTGATGAATCGGGTATTTCGACCCTTGATAAATTTGTGGTAGTCTTTATTGATGATATTCTCGTCTACTCGAAGGACAGGGCACAGCATGCAGAACATCTACGGGCCGTGCTCCAGACACTTTAAGAACATGAGTTGTATGTGAAGCAGAGTAAGTACGAGTTTTGGCTCAGCAGCGTATCCTTTTTTGGTCACATTATTTCGTCCGAAGGCATTGCAGTCGACCCAAAGAAAGTGGAAGCTGTTGCTGATTGGAAGCGGCCTGCGTCTGCTAGTGAGATTCGAAGCTTTCTTGGTTTGGCGGGATACTACCGACGCTTCGTGAAAGACTTCGCGAAGATTGTATCGCCACTGACTCGCCTCACTCAAAAGGGAGTCGTGTATGAGTGGTCGGATGACTGTGAAGCTTCATTCCAGGAGCTAAAATAGCGACTAATTTTGGTACCTATACTCGCACTTCCGGATGGGCCAGAGGGTTTTCAGATATTCAGCGATGCTTCAGGCCATGGCTGGGGATGTGTGCTCATGCAGCGAAACAAGGTGATATCCTTCACCTCCAGACAGTTAAAGCCGTACGAGAAGAACTATCCTACGTACGACTTGGAGTTAGCGGCAATTGTGTTCGCGTTGAAATTGTGGTGTCACTATCTATATGGTGTGGCGTGTGCGATCTATACCGACCACAAGAGCTTCAAGTATCTCTTCACTCAGAAGGAATTGAACTTGCGACAGAGGCGTTGGCTCGAACTGATCAAAGACTATGACTTGACGATCGACTACACTCCGGGCAAGGAAAACGTTGTGGCGGACGCTCTGAGTCGAAAATATCTTGCCTCGCTATCCATCAACTACAGATTACTACAAGATCTAGAAGAAATGGGCATCGATCTCCGAGTTCGATTCAGAGATATACGGTTGGCGCAGCTGCAGTTAGAGCCGAGTTTGCTGGAAAAGATCATGGCCGCTCAGAAGGATGATCCGTACCTGAAGAAAGTGCACGAGCGAATTTTGACAGGTAGTGCGACCGACTTTACGGAAGACAAGACCGGCATGCTGAGATTGAATGGCCGACTATGTGTTCCTGATGATTCAGAACTACGAAAGGAGATAATGTCGGAGGCGCATCATGCAAAATATACCTTGCATCCAGGCAGTACCAAGATGTATAAGGACCTTCGCACGACCTTCTGGTGGCACGGAATGAAGATAGATGTGGCACTCTTCGTATCGCAATGCATGGCCTGTCAGCAGGTGAAAGCTGAGCATCAGCGACCGGGTGGAGAGATGCAGAACCTTGCTATTCTCGAGTGAAAGTGGGATCACGTCACTATGGATTTTATTGTTGGCCTGCCGAAGACACCACGGGGGAACGACGCCATCTGGGTCATCGTCGATCGATTAACCAAGTCAGCGCACTTTATCGCCATCAAAGTTACTTGGAGCGTTGATCGCCTGGAGCAGATTTATCTTGACGAGATAGTACGGCTGCACGGAGTTCCAGTATCCATCGTCTCTGATCGGGATTCACGGTTCATGTCGCGATTCTGGAGTAGCCTTCAGTCGGCGCTGGGTACCAAGTTGCAGTTTAGCTCAGCTTACCATCCTCAGTCCGACGGCTAACGGAGCACGTTAATCAGATTCTCGAAGACATGTTACGGCTCTGCGTAATTGACTTCAAATCAAGCTGGGACGTCCACCTACCGCTGGCAGAATTTGCATACAACAATAGCTACCAATCCAGCATCCAAATGGCACCGTATGAAGCTTTGTACGGCCGGAAGTGCAGATCGCCCATTTGCTGGGATGAAGTCGGGGAACGGCAGATACTCGGCCCGGAGCTGGTGGAACAGACTGTGGAAAAGGTCAAGCTAATTCGGGAAAGACTGAAGATTGCACAGAGTCGGTAAAAGAGCTACGCCGACACCCATCGAAGACCGCTAGAGTTCCAGGTGGACGATCACGTGTTCCTAAAGGTGTCGTCCATGCAAGGAGTTACTCGGTTCGGCGCGAAGGGAAAGCTGAGTCCAAGATTCGTTGGGCCGTTCGAAATACTGGAGCGGGTCGCCCTAGTGGCCTATAAAATTGCCCTACCACCGACGCTTGAAGGTGTGCACAATGTCTTCCACGTCTTCCAGCTGCGGAAGTACGTGCACGACCCTAGCCACGTGGTAGATTTTGGCCAGCTGGAGCTAAAGTCCGACTTATCCTACGTTGAAGAGCCAGTTCAAATCTTAGAACACAAGGATAAGCTTCTGTGAAGTCGAGTGATCCCTCTTGTTCGCGTACTCTGGAGGAACCATGCGGCGGAAGAGTCGACATGGGAACTCGAGTCAGAGATGAAAGAAAAGTTTCCTTCATTATTTTCATAGAGGTAGGTTATGTTCTTAAGTTTCGAGGACGAAACTTATTTTTAGTTGGTTATGGTGTAGTGCCCCGTCCCTACATCGTGCCCCGTTGTCCGTCCACGGGGTGCGCGAGAAAGAAACATTGTCGCTATCGACTCGGTCGGGACCGATAGGTCGGGATCGATCGAATCGATCGAACGGGAACGGTTGAATTAAGATCCATCCCACGTTATGGAATGGCTTCTTCGGAACCAAGTCCCATATTCAGCGGGTAGCGCCTCGAGGATTGACTCTGCGGCTGAGTCGGAAGAGACCTCCCATTGCTCTGCTTTTCACGCCGCTTGCGTTGGTTTTGGCTTTGGTTTTCTGAATGCATTTTCGTGAATGTTTTCGATGGTTTTCATGGTTTACATTTCGAACTCGCATCTCCTATCGAACTCTTGCATAATACAGTATTCTAATCGGTTGCTTGTGCGATTTCAGGTGATCGCGTAGGCGACGTCTAGCGTAGCCAACAAGTCCCTCGCCTCAAGCAAAGACTCAAGGTGAGTGGCTGACCTCCTTCATCTCGACCCTCTATTTCAAAAATGAGAACTTGGATAATGGTAATGAAATGGGATGATTCGCTTGGAAAACACGAGTCCTATGTTTGAGTAGAGAAAAGATGAATTTTGTAGAAAAGAGATAGTGATGGTAAGTTTTATGTCGCACGGTGCGCTCTGTCGGAGGAAATTATGGTGTAACTTAATGCTTCTTATGAAAATATCTAGGATGGCTAGAAAGACAACTAAAAGCAAGTTGTATGATTTTATCTAAATTCTTGAACCAAATGAGAGCCTGGAAATTAATTAGCCACTCGCCAGTACATGTTGATTGTACTGATCCTCGCTCTCTCTACAGGTGCGATAGATCGGGAAGAGCGTGCTACGTAAAGGGAGGCAACGCTCGTGTGTTTTGAAGCTTCGTCCGTGCATCGAAGCTTGGATCAAACCTTTTTGAAGACTCCGCTGTTGAAGATCGAAGACAGATGGAGCGCCTACCCACCATCCCAGGTGGTTTTGTAATTTTGGTTCTATAATTAAGGGATGAATGTATGTAATGGCTATCTCATCGACGTTCACTTTGTAATGGAGTCAGTTTGTAAAAAGCCCGCGCGGCGCCCTTGTATCGAGTCTGTAAATGATGTTCATTATTAATAAAGCTTATGTTTCCTTCTCTACAATGTGTGTTCAATTTACTCTGCGCATTCTCTTGTTATTGTGTTTCGGATAACCTTATGACTATGCCTTGTGCGAGCGCAACTTAGGCTTGCACGGCATCACGCCCGGGGGATGACTATCGATTCTATAGAATCGGGGCGTGATAGCCCACGTGACTGCAAGTGCCACTGAGGTGTCAAGTGTCCAAAACAGTATCAGAATTGTGTCACAAACATGGTGTCAGCACAGTATCAAAGCTAGGCAGAGGCACAGCCTCGTGTAGAGGTATCGACTAGCCTAGGGACTCGTGTGTCCATCCACAAGTGTCGTGGTCATGTTAGTAGCTAGGTGGGGTGTCCGGGTACATGTTAGTGTGTCTGTATTGAGTCCTAGTCGTGTCATGTCCAAGTTCGAGGGTCGTATCCGAACCAACAATCATGTGTGTGCGTGTTAGTATAAATTCGATGTGGGTTCGATTCCTCATCGAATACCCAACCATATGTCCTAAAATTTCATGTGTGTAGTGTCAGTGAATGCCCCCATGTGTCCACCAAATATGGTGTGACGAAGTGTCATGTCGTGTCAGATCTGAGGGTATGGTAGCAGGACATGCACTACAGCCCTAGTACCATATCCCCGTGCCCAAATACAGTATCTAAAATATCCTAAAATTGACTCAGCTGATTTGATATGCAATATACACCTAATTAGCTGCACATACATGTAATTAGTTTTGTAATTTACAAAAATTTATTTCTTTGAGGCATTTCACCAAATACTTTACATAGTACTCCGATAATCCTCCGATACACACCCCAAATGTATTCGATTTCCTACTAAACTTGGCCTAAAGCTAGGGGTCCCTAAATGAATGCATCTATGAAGAGAAATCATAATATTAAAGGGTTTAGAGGCCATTAACTATTGAGAGTTGGAATCTCAAAGAAACCTTCTAGATCTAGATCTCTACCAAGCTCCAATGGTCAATTGCTCCCAATCCTTGCTAGCTAGCCAATAGAGACCTCTTCTACAGTAGGGGAGTGATTTGAAATTGATTAGGCTCAATTTGGAGTTGATTTGGATAAAAAGGGTGAATTTGGGTAAGAACTCTAATTAGGGTTTCAAGGGGGCAATAAAAAGAGGCAAAGGAGGCTAACATGTGTTTATATAGGGAAGGGAACCCTTTGATGGAAGCCAAAGGTTGTCTCTAGTCTTAGGGTTTAGTTCTAGGTGATTTAGAGGCCTCTACATGCATAATTCAAGGCCTTCTAGCTAAAGGCCCAAGCTAAATATCTAACCTTAACAAATATCCTACTCTTAATTTAATATCTAGATATTACTAACCTTATCATGTAATGGAAGCTTCTAATCTAATATCTAGGCTCATGACTAATATCTAGGTTAGGGCAATTCTAGGTTAAGGTCTAACATAACACTTAGCACATTATCACTTGATCAAAATCCTAATTAATTCAAAAGTCAATTAATTCAAAAGTCACTTGACCAATCTAATCATATGGTTAGGTCCCCATGGTCATGGTTAGTCTCTAGGCTAAGCAGTTCTAGGGTTACACTATCAAAACACCAAAATCACAATGCTCTAATTTAAATAGTATTAAATTAATTAAAACTCATCAAAAATCACTAACATGATTTAAATTCTATTATTAAATGGCCAATTTTACAAAAGTTCAAAATTATCCTCATTTTAGAAAAGTGGTGGTTACACCGACTCACCAGGTAGTACTACCTCAATGTCCATCTCATGAAGGTGACGCTGTTCCGTCAAGAAATAGACTCTGGGTCTCCTGCTCAAAGCGTTTGCAACGACGTTTGCCTTCCTCGGATGATACTAAATATTGATATCATAATCCTTCAGTAACTCAAGCCACCTCCTTGCCGTATGTTCAGATCCTTCTGGGTGAACACATACCTCAAGCTCTTATGATTAGTAAAAATCTCAACTTAATCCCATACAATTAAAACTGCCATAGCTTGAGGGCTAACCCAACTGCTGCTAACTCAAGATTATTCGTCTGATAGTTCTTCTTCATGGTCCAGAAAGAGATGATAAACTATACGAAGATGTTGCCTATGCTACTTCTCAATCTGACAAGATCTAAGTTCTGCCTCGGATATATCTTGTATTCTGGCTCTGATCTGATGGTATCTGAACCAGAATTCAATCTTCGAAAACACAGCTGCTCTACTAAGCTGGTCGAACAAGTCATCTATCCTGGGCAAGGGATACTTGTTCTTCATGGTCACCGTATTAAGTTGACTATATTCAATGACCATACGCGATGAACCATCATTCTTCTTCATAAGAAGGGCTGGAACCCCCCCCCCCACCAATACAATCTACTAGCACGAATGAATTTCTTGATCCTAAGCTCTTCAATAGACTGATACAGCACCAACAACTCTGAAGAAGACATCATATAGACTCTCACTGACACTGGCTATGCTTACGAAATCAAATCAATATATCACTCAATCTCTCGAACTGGAGACAAACCCAGAAGCTCATCGAAATATATGTCTGGAAACTTACAAACCACCATGGAAAACTGCACCTCCTCTAGAACTGCCATCAGCAAGACCACTGAAGAAGACTCCACCTCATCTCTTGAGAATGATAACTTCTCACCACTAGGAACACGAAAGATAACCTTGACAATATGGCAATCTATCAAAGTGTGTCGAGCACTTAACAAACCAATACCTAGGACATCCTCATAATCGCCTAAAGAAAACTCTATCACCCTCGTGGGAAACTTTCTTCCGCATACTATTACTCTATATGAGGCATAAACTTGATCTACTCCTATGAGACGGTTTACCAATAAGGATATTCAATCTCACAGATAATCTCCCAGGCTTCCAACTAACTCGTGTCGTAAATCATACAGATATAAACGAATGCAAAATACCATAATCAAATAATACTAAAATTGAGTGAGAGGGAAATAGAATAGTACTAGTAACCAACTCTTCTGCTGCTAATTCCTCCTCAAAAGAAATAGTGTAACCTCGGACCTGCCCTCTGGACACTGGACCCCTCTACTGTCGACCTCTCCATCTACGAACTTGAGCCTGAGCCTGAGCATACTGCTGAGGCCACTATTCACTACACCAAAACATGGTTTTTCTAACACAAATTAATTTCAAATCCCAACGCTTTTCTACTGTTACAAATTCCTAACACTAAAAAACTGTTAGCAAATAAAAAATACGTTAGGATAAGTACCCAAAAATAAATTTTAATATCGGTAACGTATAATATATATTTTATAACACTTTAAAGCGTTGGAAAACATAATAAAATAAAAAGAACTCTGCCGTGTGCAAATCACGTGATATAGAAAGTGTTATTTGGGGCAAATGTGTTTGTTTTCATCTCATTCTCTCCCCGAGCCCTAACCTCTCCGCCTCTCCTCCCCTCCTCTCACCGACGGCCTCTCACTCTCTCTCTCCCTCTCCTCCTCTCCTCTCACGGCCTCATCCCGCATCTGACCCTCATCTCTCTGATATTTTATCATCCCGCCGCCATTGATTCGACACCTCCAACAATGCTACGACTTCGATTCCCACAGCACCTCCCACAACGCTATCGACCATGATTTGCTACTCTCCATTGCTGCAATGGCGGTCGCCACAAAAAATCAAAACAAAAAGAAGGTACACTCGATTGATAGGTATTTTGATTAAAGAAATGTTAGGGTTTGGGTTTTTTTTGGCAAATTTTTTTGGAGTTGTTTTGGTTAATATGTTGCTTAAATCTTTCACTTCACTCGATAGATAGGTAAGACTCGCTTTTCTTTACTCTTTAGGTTTTTTTATGGGTTAATCTTCTACTTCACTGTATTATTTGGATGTTTGTGTTAGCTAGAATGTTTTTATTGTTAACATGAAATCAAATACACCACCAACTGGCTACAGAGTTACATGTATGCAAATTAATGAATTATATATTATTCAAACTTTGGTGTATATTCACCCGTAAAGTAATAACCAACATCATACTTTAAGGTTTATGACCATTATACTTTCATACAATTTTTTGTAATTTTTGTACTTATGAGTTTTATATATTTTAGAATACAGCCAATGTTCTTTAATTTTGTGAACATGTTTAGAAATACTTGTCTATAACTATGAATTGAAAACCCAACCTTCTTTAATAAGGTAGGAGTCACAGACACTCCAAACTTGGTGCTAGTTGATGTCGAATCGTGTCGTACTTATAGGACACACCAAGAATACTCTAAAACTCATTAGGACATGCCAAAATATTTATCTTTGTCATGTCATATAGGTACCCAGGCAACATAGACTAATCAGCCGTATTAAAACAATTGGATATCACCAATAATTTAGACAGTTATTCGTACGTCAGGCAATGGACACTCCAAATACATTAGGACTCAAAATTAGTTCGTGTATGTAATACCTTTTATGTATCATGTTGTGTTTGTGTCTGTAAACACGTAGCTGGCATAATTCATGAGCTACAAAATATTCTCTTGTAGACCACCAGAATTAATTATGAATATAATATGTAATTTCTTGTTAGTAGAGAATGTTGATTTATTTGTCTACATTTGATAGAGACGTGCTATCCACACTCCTGATATGCCCATATAAATTATCCACTTATTCTGTATACATTTGGCCAACAATAACATGAGAGAAAAAACAAGGAATCCGATAGGTATCAAGAACACTTTGCGCAAAATAGGCGGGTTGGATTCATTGATTAGAGGCATTGTATAGTTGTGCCACCAGTATTGTGAATTCTTGGTTATTGAGGATTGAAAAACTACAATCTTAATGGAATTCAAGCTAAGGAGCACAGACCAACTGAAGTGGACTAGGACCTTTATTTTTATCATTAGTCACTGAGAGATCTTCTTTTTCTTTCTTCTATTGTTTCCATTTTTACCAAATTCACTTTAGGTAAATAGTCCTAGACATCCAATGATATCCGTCATGATCCCAAAATACGATCAACATCCCTTAAAATTCAATTGATGGATTATTGAAATTATTACTAAAGGTTGTGTAACCCAATACTTGAGGTCTTTGGTAGGGGAAATGGAGGTACTGGGTTTGAAAACCATAGCTTGAGCTGCTATATAGTGAGTAAACAATATCTCTTTGGTAACTACAACCAAGTTTAGGAACTAAATAATGTACATTGACATCGTGTCTTCATTTCCTTTTCTTTTTGTTCTAATTACTGCTAAAATTCTCAAAGATAAAATTTAGTAGGAGTATGTAATTTGGAGGAAGTGACAACTAGTTGCATTCTTTGCCTCCCTATGATATTCTTCATGTGATCTTCCAGGAAGCATTCCATGGCATGTTACTTCTACATACTAAAGTGCTTTCCTTCCTATAATCTATAGAGGAAATCATCAATAAGGAAGCCTTAGGTTCCTTATTATTGAGCACTCTATGTCTGTCCTTTGAGCTAGCTTTATCGCCGCTCCCACTTTGTGAAGCATTTGAATGGCTTATCTTTGCTAGAGGGAAAAAAACATAATTGTCTACTCTCATGAAAAGTAAAAAAGGGTTTAATTTGAGCTTTTCTAGTTGGCACGGTCACATGGTGCAATTCTTATGAACTAGAAGATATTTGACAATTAGAACAGGGCTGTAAAGTCTTGTTATACTTTACAATGTATGATCCTTCCTTGCCCAATGCCTTCTTTTGCTTTGGAACTTAGTTATCTCTTCAAATCCCTGTTGGAGTTGGTTGAATTGATCTTGCTTGATTAACAAAGTTGTCTCTTTGCCATTGACAACAATCATAATTTTTTGTGGTCATATTAAATTATTGAGGTTCTGGCCTAATTGCAGCCTTGTAATCAAGTGTTATATAGTCTGGCAAAGAAAGATATACTACATTACTTGACCATTCTAGCCATTCCATAGCTTAGTTATTGTTTCCTACAATCACCGGGGGGGTGGTCCAGTGGTAGCTGTAGGTACCTCTTGAGCCATTCCATTCTAGCAATTCCATCACTTGACCATTCTAGCCTCCTTCCTCTATATATACCCATCAAACCTATTAGGTACCTCTTGAGTCTATTTATGCAACATTAAGTCATTTGACTTTTTAATAAGAATATTGTATGTATAAATAATACAAGCATCAATATACATTGCACAGAAATTAATATAGATCAACTTTTGGAACTCTTGATAGACCCTTCAGATGTAACACAAAGTGTATAACCTAATTCTCTACACCCTTATGCATATTCTAATCTCTTAGGCCTTCTGGGACCATATGATTAAAATTATTCCATGTCTTAAATCCTTTTCTTATTGTTTATATCCTTATGCATATTATGATATCTTAGACCCTTTAGATTTTTCTTCTTTTCTGGTTAGTACATAAGCCTCCAAAACTCGGTACACTGCAGTAAGCAATTATATATATATGGATCAGGAAATGTTCCTTCTTGTGGAGTTGCTATACCTTTTATCCTGATTCAGGTACACTTGCTTCTCCCTCTTTTTGTCTTGGCATCACTTTACTTTTGTAGATTTTTTTACTTTAGAAAGCTAATTGGTATAATAGAATTTAAACAATTTTTTCTGAGATAATACTAAGTTTTGAAACCATTTTTCCTGAGTGGGGTACTACATTTGCGGGGATGTCTTGACAATGGGGCTTAGCTCTGCGAAACTTGACCTCTAAACCAAATATGGCAACGGGGATAGGCATCAATGCTATGTTTGCTTTGTGAAAACTACTGGCAGCGTAGCTAGGCTCCGCGAGGCTCCGAGTTAGAGATCTCATTTGCAATGAGGCTCGCTATCAGCGTAATTGTTGTGTGTTTAGCTGAGGTAAATATCACTTTATTTTCTTCATTCGGACTGAAACTCACTACTCAGTCTGTTTAAGATTGTACTCATTTTTTTCCTGAATTCTCTATAGTGTATCTTCAATTCTTGGTATGATGATGAGATTTGCATTATTTACTTGGCTGGATGTTAGCAAGGACTTGCATCTAAAAAACTAAAATATAATCAACATTTCTTATTCTATGCAATAGACTTCATTGTAATAACTTGTTTAAGTTGTGGAATAGAATTCATTGCTAATTGTGAATTCTTAAAAGATCAAAAACTGTTATGAATTTTTTTTACCAATGGAAGGCTTCAAGTGTTAACAGAGTTCAGTGGCTTGGGCCATATTGCTCGAGTTGTAGATTAAATACTATGTCTATCTCATTTTGATGTGTAGTTTTGCACCATTCCTTTGGATACTACAAAAGTCTGGCATCAACTGCAGAAGAAACCGGATGTCGAGATTGCAGTAGTTGCATCTAAAAAATGAGGAATGTTGGGAACTATCGTAATGATCGCTAGAGAAGGTATGGCATCGCTCTTGAAAGGCATCGTACCTGGAATGCATCGACAATGCCTCTACGGAGAGCTGAGGATTGGATTGAATGATCCGGTAACTTTTGCAACTTTCAATTTCATATGGGTAATAATTATTTAATATTCTACTCATACTCACAGTGCTACTTAGTTTTATTGGCAGGTCAAAATTTTGTTTATAGGTGATAATTTTGTTGAGACTATTCCTTTGTACAAGATAATATTGGCCGGGCTTACAACTGGAGATGTCAGGATGACCGATACCGTGTTGATGAAACAGGGCGTGCTATCACTGCAAGGGAATAAGATATTGTCAGCATTTATATTGCAAACATTATTTTAATTGTATTCTCATAATGTATGTTTGAGAAATTGTATTCTCATATATAATGAATACTGATTTGGTCTATACAGTCGACTGTACTGTTCAATATTTGCAACTATTTCGAAATTTGTGCAAGATCTAGTTGAATGTAATAATATTGATCCTAATTTTGTTTCTATTTTGATATGATTCAAGTTTTGCCTATCATGAAGAAAATAATTTTGATTTTTAGGCTCAATAGAGCCACAATTTTTTTAATATACTTTTTCCCATTCCTAACGGCTATAACTGTTAGAAAAGTTTTTCTTTCCTAACAGAAAAAACTGTTACGAAATATTTTATTCCCCACGGTAAAAAATTGTTAGGAAATTTATTTTTCCAACGGTTTTTTAGTGTTAGAAAATTTATTTTCCCAACGATTCTTTACTGTTAGGAAATTTATTTTTCCAACGGTTTTTTACCGTTAGAAAAATTCCCCACGCCGTACTACCAACGGTAAAAAACCGTTAGTAATAATTTTCCTAACACTTATAGTCGTTAGTAAATCACTGTTTTGGTGTAGTGATTGTTGGAACAATTGAGACTATGTCGGTAATGGCCTCTGAGCATGATGTTGTTGAACTGGTACTGGCACCCTGAACTACTGACCTGCTGGCTAGAAGGATGTTGATCCAGCCGAAATCCTTCTGGGACAAGCCCCTATCATGTGGTCTGATGCTCCACATATAAGGCACAAACCCTGTGCCCTATGACACTTTGACAAAACATGTCCTACCTTCCCACAATGAGAACAACCAACTGAAGAAGATTGCCTCTATTGCGGCTGAGGATACGGCTGAGATGACTGCTGATAGGTAGCCGTCGAAGTCGGTCCCCTCAGAGATCCAATCGTCAAAGCTTGAATTGTTGGAGCTGATGCTGACGATTGGAAAGAAGATTGTCACTTCTATTTTTTGTTATACATATTTTCAGTATATGTGTACGGATTTCTGACATTTGTCAGGTGACCTGTATTTTGCTTGTCTTGCTTAGCCTTATCTTGGTCTAATCTTGACTTAGTTTAGTTTTGGTTTGGTTAACCTTGGTTCGTTTTGGCTTGACTTAGTTTGGTTCGGTTGGTTTGAGATGAGAGGGTTGGTATACAAACCAACTTCTCTCTCTCTCTCTCTTTCTCTCTCTCTTTCATTATTATCATTTACTTCTCCACCTTCTTCTTCTTCTTCATTTACTCCTCCCACCAACCCAAGGCAATTACAACTTGTTCCATGGAGAACATAATGGATCTCCATATTGTTTGTTCTATTCTCTTCCTCTCATTATTCTAAGCATCTTTAGAACTTAAAATTTTTGGTTTTGATGGTTACATTTTTGTAGATCTAAGTTTTAAGAATTTTCTCATTTTTCTTGGTTTTGATCTCTTAAAGTTTGTTATTTCCGAAATCTATTAGTTCTATGTTGTGAGAAATTTTACTTTACCCAATTTTGGCTTTTGAACCGCTTTATTTCGACTTATTTTGAGGAAGTTATGGCATTCCTTGAGTTCATGGGTTCCCTATGCACTTCGGTGCTGATTTGGGGAAGATGAACAGCCTGTACCTGTGCACTTGCGCACAACTGCATAGCCTGTGCACCTTCCAGTGCACAGTCTGTGCACTTTCCTGTCCTGCACAGCTTGCGAACTTTCCTGCACTGTACTACACTGCGCATTTTCTTGCACTGTACTATACTGCACACTTTCCTGCACTGTACTACGCACTTTCCTGTACTGAACTGCACTATGTGCTTTCCTACACAGGCTGTACCTGTGCTTTCTTGCATAGGTTGTACCTGTGCTTTCTTACACAGGCTGCACCTGCGCTTCCTGCACAGACTACACCTGCATTTTCCTGCACAGCCTGTACTTTCCTGCATAGACTGTACGGCCTGCACCTTCCTGAATACCATTTTGTGCACTTTCTTGTACGTTGCCTGCACATATTGCTATGCGTACTTTGTGCTAGTTCCCTGTAGTTCTTAATGTATATGTTTGATCCTTGTATGTGTCTTATACCGGGCCTAACTTGCGATGACCCGACTTGATAACTTGTTAATAATATTGAACTTGACTTGAACATGATAACATAAACCCGTCTTGATAATCTTGATAGTGGTCCGTCGAGACACACTCCTGATAAGTAACAAGTAAACCTGACATGACAAGTATAATCTTGATTGTTGTTGCGACAGCTATTCTTGTCTTGCTAAGTATAACACTTATCTTGACACCATGGTTGATTTTCCTGATTGTGATTGTACAAGTTACCAGTCTCGTCTTGCATCATGACTAGGACATGGATTCCTGGTTACCACGGTCAAGGATTCATAATGAATCTGACTAGGTTAAACGACTAGATTGATCAAGTAGTTCATATAGAGAGATTTCCCAGTTACAGGCGATACCATTATCCCGGTCACACCTGTGGACTTGTAGCCTGCCGTCGAGTAGGGCACATTTCTAGCACACTGTTATGTGTTGCACTTCTTGAATCATAAGTACTAAAGCACACCAGTAATCTTGATAACTCTTGTAACCCCGCCTGGATAACCTGGATAGTCTCCAGGGCTTGTGACTGCGGGAAATATCTCAACTGTATTTTGTTAATAACTAGGCCTGTGATAACCCTAGTTAGCTATAATAGCAAGCCGTAGGACTTTATTAGCTGTGCCTGAATGATTATCTCATGATTAACCTAGGAATTATATTCCACCTCTTATTTTTCCTGATACAAGGAAGTTTGTTCACTTTAACTCTTATCATTTATGTTATTATCAATATGTTCTTTTATCAGTTCTCCTATTCTTTATTGATGGTTTTAGTTCATAAGTAGAGCCTCCCTTGTGGTACTTGCTCTTTTATGGGGTCTGGTCCAGCTGGTTTTGTATGGCCAGATTTTGGAGTGATACCCGAGGATCTAACTGCTTTCCAGCCAGATGGTGACCTCCAGGAGTAAATGTGGCAACGATTGGGTTTCTTATTTTGCTCTTCCACTCTATTGTAAATTATTTTTTAAGCATTTAGCCACTGAGCATGTCTTAGCTCGTGTTACAACTTTATTCTGTCTGCCTAAGGGTTGTAACATGATTGACAAATCCTAGGGTTAATCATGTATGACTTAACTCTTGCTAGTCTTCGCATTTTGTATGACTAACTTCATGATCATCTGAATATGTAATGTTTGGGACGCCTTACTTTGTGTAACTGCCTGTTTTTAAAAATGAGGGTAAATTTGTCATTTTTTATATTCTAATATTTTTGTGAATATTAATTTCATAATATTGTATTTTGGGGATTAGTTTAGTCGGGTTTGAGTTTCGTCTAGTTTTGACTTGTATTAGTGACCCGGGTAGTTTACACTCTAGTCGAGATCCCAAAGATTATTTAGACATGGCCCACAAACTCATCTCATTAGGCTAGTGCATTTAGACTAAACCCACATGACAAGTTTAGTTATTTAGAGATTAGAAACTTCACCCTTTTGACCCCAAACCTTTGTATGACTTAGATTAACCAAAGGGGCCTATTAGGGGCATATTAGACATTTTCCATTGGCCCAAACCTAACCCTTATGGAAGCCAAGAGAGGGTTCCATCTCCTTTTTATTTGCAAAGTAGCCTCCATTTCCATTTTAGTGTTCTTCCTAATCTTGAAAGCAAATCCCATTGATTCATCTCTCAAATCTTCTCTTTTCTCCACCAAATTCTCTCATTCTTGCAAAGAGGGGGAACTACAAGGATTGTGGAGCCAAGAGCAAGGAGAGGTGTCCATTTGCTAGAAGTGTCCGTTTCGGATTCGTGTCTTTTGGATTGTTCATTGGGAATCAATTCCCAATAGGTATCTCTCTCTAAACCTTCTCTATTTTATCTTTTCCTTGCATATTTGTTAGTTTTGAACCATAGGAACCACCCCCATGCATTAACCACCATTAGGAATGTTTTAGAGGCTCTTTTAAGTCCTCTTTAGGAGTTTGGGATAGGTTTGGTGTCCCCCATGGAGAGATTCCAAAGGGGGCACACCATGTGTTTGTATTTTTATCCCATAGGCTTATTTGTCTTCTAATTTAATATTTTCATGTGTTAGAGAGTAGATTAACCATGGTTAGGATATTTAGGTTTGTTCTCAATTGGATACCAATGTTTGAATCTATGTATTATGGCCTACAAACCCTATTTTTATGTAAAAATATCAAATATTGTTATATTTATGGATATGGACTGATTTGGGAGTTTTTGTATATATATATTGATATGTGTCTTGTGTGTATGTGATAGAATGTGGGTGTGTTAGTGTTAAGTTAGTGAGTTAGATAATCTAGTTAGTATCCAAGATAATATAGTTAGTATGTGTTTCTTTTGTCCAAAATAACCCAAATTAGTCATAATTTTCATCCACGTTTTTAGTAGCCAGAGCAACTTAGAAATGCCATAATTCCTAGCTCAAGATTCCGACTAATCTCCCGTTTTTGTTAAAAAGAACCATATCGAAGTTAGCTTTCCAAATATATATATTAATAGGCCAAAGTCATTCTAGAACTTTCTGTAAAACTGTTTGAGTATCAGCTTTCTGAAAGACGAAAGCGTATCAGTGTTTTCGCAATTCCTGGAGCTTCCGGATACGAAAATGCGATCCGTTTGAAGTTTCGGAAAGCTAATACGAAGGAATACGACATACTTCAATCCTAAATTTTAGTTAATAGGGCTAATAGGTGCATTATTGATTTTAAGTAAAAAACTGACTATATGACATAGACATTTTGTGTATCCTATGAGCCTATGTAGTATGGATATCAAGTGAATGTAGGGATCATAGGTTGTCAAGAATATGTATGATAAAGTACATATATATATATTATTATTAGGTAATATATGTTAGTATAGTGTGCATGTTTGAATGAGATAAGGATGTGTGTGGTTAGTAGAGAGAAGTGAGATTGATAGAGGATATGTGCTAGTGTGTGTTTGAAGTTGTGTAGATGGTAGTGTAGTGTGTGTGTGTTGTGAAGGTGAGAGAGTTGGGTGGATCATACCATCCTCTTTGACTTGAGGCTAGTATCGTTGGTTAAGTGATTTATGTTTTGGTTGAGTGGTAGTGTGTTTGTATATAGATGTGTGTGGGTGTGTTAGAAGAGAGGGGGTGAATTTGGTATATGTGTTTGCGTGTGTGTTAGTGTTGGAGTGGAGAGATTTAGATGTTATATGTATGGATATGTTTGTATGTTAGTGGTTATGTTAGAATCTATGTAGAGGTTAGAGTTATCTTAGAAGCTAGATAGTAGTATCTTGTATAAGTTAGATAGTTAGTTGTGTTAGTCTATGTTATTGTTAGTTAGATATGACATATGTTAGTTGGTTAGAGTTAGAGATGGATATATACATATATGTTATAGTTAGATATTAGTATCTTGGTTATCCATGGTTTGTATGTGTGTGGTTGAAGATTAGATGAGTTAGTATCCCAATAGTTAGATATCTTAGATTGTTAGATAAGTTGTACCTTGTATAGATTAGAGTTAAGTTAGATAGTGGTTAGTTTGTAGATAGGTAGTATCTTAGGATACTAGATATTGGTATCCGAGGATATTGTGATTTACCTTACTTTAAGGTAAAGGGATTTACCTTATCACAAGGTAAGGTAGTGAGTTTACCTTCAAGACAAGGTAATAGGGGGTTTACCTTCAAGGTATTGGATTTACCTTCAAGGTAAGGTATGGTTACCTAGATACTAGGGCTAGATACTAAGGTATTGGTTATCTAATGGCTTGGGGTAGATAAATAGATGCTAGATAACTATAGTTTGGGTATTAGGAGACTAAGGTATTTATACCTAGACTAAGGTTTTGGACTTCCAACCAAGGTAAGGGTATTGGGATACCAATAGGGATAAAGTATATGGTATCTTGGTTAGTATCCTAGGATAGCTTAGATATAGAATTTGTATCCTATATTAGAAATTAGTATCATAAGTTAGTGGATAGATAGTAGTCTAGAGATGTAAGTTGGTATCTTGGTGTTATAGGTTAGTATGTCATATTACCTTGAGTAGGATACTACTAGTTAGTAACATAGAATTTAGGATACTAGAAGTATATGTTAGATAGTTAGATGTATATAGCTAGTGTCCTAAATATATATTTTAGCATCTTAGAGATTAGGATACTAGTAAGTTAGAGTGTTAGATACAAGTTAGTATCTTAGATGGATAGTATCTTAGAGGGTAAATGAGAAGTTTAAGGTATTGACAAGGTAATGGGATTTACTTATAGTCTAAGGATAAGGTATTGGTAGGATGTTAAGATAGATGGGTAGATACTAGTCTAAAGAAATGGTAGGATCTATTAGCCTAGGATAGTGAGTTATCTACTAGTCTAAAGTAGATGGGGTGTTAAGGTATTACCTAGATATTTAAGGTATTGATATAAGATACCTATAGAGATAAGGTAAGTGGGTTATCTTGGTAGGTAATGACTAGGAATATGACGCTTGACTTAGATTTGACTATGTTTGATCAAGGTTGACTGTTTTGACTCAAAGTCAGCAGCAAGTCAACATTGGACCTAAATTATACTAGAAGTTGACCAGAGTTGATCAGTTGACCAAAAGTCAACTGTGAGTCAACCATTAACCCAGTTTGACGTAGATTGAATTAGAAGTTGACCAGCATTGACCAGTTGACCAAAAGTCAACTATAGGTCAACCCTTGACCTGGTATGATCTAGTTTGACTTGGTTTGACCTTGTTTGACTTTGTTTGACTTAGATGGACCTAGTTTGACTTTGTTTGACTTATCTTAACTTAGATTGACTTAGCATAACGTAGCTTGATCTAGTTTGACTTGTTAGAACTAGTATGACCTAGTATGACTTGGTGTAACTTAGTTTGACCTTGTGTGACTGAGTTTGACCTAGATTTGCATAGTACACACTAGAAATCATGCCTGCCACTTTTAAACCCTATTTAACTCATGCATATCTTATCTTTAGGTCTGTGACTTCACTGGAGCCTCAAGACATTGTTTACATTTTTACCAGATCTCAGGCGAGTACATTCTCTTATAACTTTTCCAATTTACGATAACTGTTATAATTCATGTACTTAGTACAGATATACTTGTTCTTGACACATTGGTCACACGGATTGGTATTCATGGATCCCGACATGAGATATTATTCCTTGTTATCTTGGTATATCCTGTGCAAGCCCCTTGTAGTTCTTGTACAGTATATGGACACCGATTCTCGAGGAGACTTGCTCCCTTCTCGTAGAATCCCGTGTCGTAACGTGTCTTGTTTGGATCCACTCTACCAGTCGTGGGCGGGGAGTAGTAGTTTAGATGTGTGGTCATTATCCGCCTTGTTTATTCTTGTAGACCTTGTGAATGCCAATCCTACGCTCCACGTATGATTGGATAGATCATTAGACCTTGTTCAGACCCAAGCCGGCCATATATCGAAGCTAGTATTCACACACCTAGTTAGATGATTCTTGATTCTTGTACATGCCATGATCAGTTTTACTTGTCTTATTCTAGCTCTAGTTTACAACTTATCTTGCCATGATACTTGCATGTACATTTCTATTACTCTTGTATATACTCTCTATTTACAGTCTCTTAGCATTTGTCATATCTTGTGAACTGTTGTTAGAAGATTGTGCTCGTCCCATCCTAACTAGATATGTTGACAAAATTTTACAGATTATGGCAAGGACGAGTGTCCTACCTACTATGGTCCTCATGACGTAGTGGGCGTAGACCAGGAGACCCTTGTCCAGTAGGGGTTAGTTCCAGCCGATGAGGCATTAGTGGTAGTTTTGCTAGATTAGTTTAGTACTGGACTTTTTCTCCAGATACACTTGGGCTTGTTATTATTTAGTATTTGTATTTGAGATTGTTGACTCTGAGACTTTGGACTTGTATTATTCTGTGTTGGACTTTCAAGTTAATATTTTCATATGTTGTTATCTTTATCTTTCAGTGTCATCTTTTCTTCTTAGAATTTGTGGTTGAGTATATTATATTGTCATTGCTTGTTCTCCGTTCGGAGTTGACCATTATGGACAGGTTTTGATATTATAACTGTTGTTCGATAGTAGACCTAGACAGCGTTCTACGCCGTTTCTGCATCGTAGGCTGGGATGTTGTCTCTCACTCGGGTCCTTAGTCTGGGTGCGGGTCGTGACACATTTTTAGTGGTGGCCCATTGAGGTCAGAAGTCACAAGTAGTGCGATGTCGTAGTGGTGCTCGACTTAGAGTGCTCTACGAGCCTGCTATAGGTTTAGAAGATATAGGCTATCGGCTAAGGATACTCAATTATAGTTAGGACTTCTTGAGAAGATTCTAGGGACAACCCTTGAGAATCTCATGATAAACTATCTCGAAATTTGATTCCAACTGTTTCTGTCTATTCTTCCTTGTCCGTGTTTGAACTTGATTCTTGGTGTTCATTGATTTTCTACCAGGATAAACCTCTGGACTAAGTTGCTTCGATTATGGAATCTAGAGTCTTCTACAGCCATATTAGCAAGCTTGGCGAAGACATAGGGTCTGATTTTAGATGTATTTCTCGGGTTGTAGGAATTTAAGGTTTTTGCAGCCAAGCATGCGGCAATGCAAAAATGTTAGATACCACGATCTTAGAGGTATGTACCTTAGTTGCGGACCATATGGTTTATTGTAGCCATACTTACTGGCATGACGAGGATTCCGATAACTTATTTCTGGGTAGACAGGTATGGTTATCAGATTACAGAATAGATACCCTATAGAGGGTACCCTAGTATAATAGAGTAGATATCAGTAGAGATGTTACTTGGGTATTTTGGAGAAGAGAGTGGGAGCTAGGCCACCTGTACCACCACATCATACCCCACACCAGCAGCAGAAAATACCCTGCCAGGGCAGTACTTTTGTGATGACGGTCAAAGAGACCCACACTGCAGGTGATGGATTAGAAGATTAGGTTTTGTTCTTTCCTTTTCCTGTTTCTTTCCACCCAATGATTGTTTGATTGCTTTCTTAGTACCCTTAGCTTGCATATGTGATGATCATGCTAGATTAATAGAAAATCCATTGGAGACTGCAATAATATGATACTGTAGAGACTAAAACCATGCATGTTTGTTCCCCTTCCCATAGAATTGCATGTTGAATAACTTTGGATAGAATTTAGTAGACTTTGATTGTTGTGGGCTTGACCTAGAGAAGAGTACAACCAGTTCGAATTTCGAGAAGGAAATTTTTTTAAGGGGGTAGGATTGTAACTGCCTGTTTTCAAATATAAGGGTAAATTTGTTATTTTTCATATTCTAATATTTTTGCGAATATTTATTTCTTAATATTGTATTTTGGGGATTAATTTAGCCGGGTTTGAGTTTCGTCTAGTTTTGACTTGTGTTAGTGACCCAGGTAGTTTACACTCTAGTCGGGACCCAAAGATTAGTTAGGCATGGCCTACAAACTCATCTCATTAGGCTAGTTTATTTAGACTAAAACCACATGACAAGTTTAGTTATTTAGAGATTAGAAACTTAACCCTTTTGACCCCAAACCTTTGCATGACTTAGATTAGCCAAAGGGGACCTATTAGGGGTATATTAGACATTTCTTATTGGCCCAAACCTAACCCTTATAGCAGCCAAGAGAGGGTTCCATCTCCTTTTTATTTAGAAAGTAGCCTCCATTCCCATTTTAGTGTTCTTCCCAATCTTGAAAGCAAATCCCATTTATTCATCTCTCAAATCTTCTCTTTTCTCCACCAAATTCTCTCATTCTTGCAAGAAGAGGGAGTTACAAGGATCGTGGATCCAAGTGCAAGGAGGGTTGTCCATTTGCTATAAGAGTCCGTGTCGGATTCGTGTCCTTTGGATTATTAATTCGGAATCAACTCCCAATTGGTATCTCTCTCTAAACCTTCTCTATTTCATCTTTCCGTTGCATATTTGTTAGTTTTGAACCCATAGGAACCACCCCCATGCATTAACCACCATTAGGAATATTTTAGAGGCTCTTTTAAGTCCTCTTTAGGAGTTTGGGATAGGTTTGGTGTCCCCCATGGAGAGATTCCAAAGAGGGCACACCATGTGTTTATGTTTTTGTCCCATAGGCTTATTTGTCTTCTAATTTCATATTTTTATGTGTTAGAGAGTAGATTAACCATGGTTAGGATGTTTAGGTTTGTTCTCAATTTGATACCAATGTTTGAATCTATGTATTATGGCCTACAAATCCTATTTTTATGTAAAAATATCAAATATTGTTATATTTATGGATGCTGACTAATTTGGGGGGTTTTGTATATATATATATATATTGATATGTGTCTTGTGTGTATGAGATAGAGTGTGGGTGTGTTAGTGTTAAGTTAGTGAGTTAGATAATCTAGTTAGTATGTGTTTCTTTTGTCCAAAACAACCCAAATTCGTCATAATTTTCATCCACATTTTAGTAGCCAGAACAACTTAGAAATGCCATAACTCCTAGCTCAAGATTCCGATTAATCTTTCATTTTTTTTAAAGAACCGTATCAAAGTTAGCTTTCCAAATATATATATTAATAGGCCAAAGTCATTCTAGAACTCTCAATAAAACTGTTTGAGTGTCAGCTGTCCGAAAGACGAACGCGTTTTGGTGTTTTCGCGATTCCAGGAGCTTCCAAACACGAAAATGCGATCCGTTTGAAGTTTCGGAAAGCTAATACGAAGGGCTACGACATACTTTAATCCTAAAAATTAGTGAATAGGGCTAATAGGTACAGTATTAGTTTTAAGTAGAAAATTAACTATACGACATAGACATTTTGTGTATCCTATGAGCCTATGTAGTATAGATATCAAGTAAATGTAGGTATCATAGGTTATCAAGAATATGTATGATAAAGTACATATATATATATTATTACTAGGTAATATATGTTAGTATAGTGTGTGTGTGTGTGTGTTTGAATGAGATAAGGATGTGTGTGGTTAGTAGAGAGAAGTGAGATTCATAGAGGATATATGCTAGTGTAGTGTTTGTGTTGTGAAGGTGAGAGAGTTGGGAGGATCTTGCCATCCTATTTGACTTGAGGCTAGTATGGTTTGTTGAGTGATTTGTGTTTTGGTTGAGTGGTAGTATGTTTGTATATAGATGTGTGTGAGTGTGTTAGAAGAGAGGGGATGGATTTGGTATATGTGTTTGTGTGTGTGTTAGTGTTGGAGTGGAGAGATTTAGATGTTGTATGTATGTATATGTTAGTATGTTAGTGGTTATGTTAAAATCTATGTAGAGATTAGAGGTATCTTTTAAGTAAGATAGTGGTATCTTGTATAAGTTAGTTAGTTGTGTTAGTATATGTTATTATTAGTTTGATATGACATATGTTAGTTGGTTAGAGTTAGAGATGGATATATATACATATATGTTATAGTTAGATATTAGTATCTTGGTTATCCATGGTTTGTATGTGTGTGGTTGAAGATTAGATGAGTTAGTATCCCAATAGTTAGATATCTTAGATAGTTAGATAAGTGTATCTTGTATAGATTAGAGTTAAGTTAGATAGTGGTTAGTTTGTAGATAGGTAGTATCTTAGGATACTAGTTATTGGTATCCTAGGATATTGTGATTTACCTTACTTTAAGGTAAAGGGGTTTACCTTATCACAAGGGAAGGTATTAAGTTTACCTTCAAGACATGGTAATATCGGGTTTACCTTCAAGGTATTGGATTTACCTTCAAGGTAAGGTATGGTTACCTAGATACTAGGGCTAGATACTAAGGTATTGGTTATCTAATGGCTTGGGATAGATAAATAGATGCTAGATAACTATAGTTTGGGTTTTAGGAGACTAAGGTATTTATACCTAGACTACGGTTTTGGACTTCCAACCAAGGTAAGGATATTGGGATACTAATAGGGATAAAGTATATGGTATCTTGGTTAGTATCCTAGGATAGCTTAGATATTGAGTTAGTATCCTATATTAGAAATTAGTATCCTAAGTTAGTTGATAGATAGTAGTCAAGAGATGTAAGTTGGTATCTTGGTATCATAGGTTAGTGTGTCATATTACCTTGGGTAGGATAGTTAGTAACTTAGAATTTAGGATACTAGAATGTTAGATAGTTAGAAGTATATAGCTAGTGTCCTATATATATATATATATATATATATATATATATATATAAAAAATATATATATATATATATATATATATATATATATATATATATATATATATATATATATATATATATATATTAGTATCTTAGTGATTAGGATACTAGTAAGTTAGAGTTTTAGATACAAGTTAGTATCTTAGAGGGATAGTTAGTATCTTGGAGGGTAAATGAGAAGTCTAAGGTATTGACAAGGTAATGGAATTTACTTATAGGCTAAGGGTAAGGTATTGGTAGGATGTTAGGATAGATGGGTAGATACTAGTCTAAAGAAATGGTAGGATCTATTAGCCTAGGATAGTGAGTTATCCACTAGTCTAAAGTAGATGGGGTGTTAAGGTATTACCTAGATATTTAAGGTATTGATATAAGATACCTATAGAGATAAGGTAAGTGGGTTATCTTGGTAGGTAATGACTAGGAGTAGGATGTTTGACTTAGATTTGACAATGTTTTACCAAGGTTGACTGTTTTGACTCAAAGTCAGCTGCAAGTCAACATTGGACCTAGATTATACTAGGAGTTGACCAGAGTTGACCAGTTGATCAAAAGTCAACTGTGAGTCAACCATTAACCCAGTTTGACCTAGATTGGATTAGAAGTTGACCAGAGTTGACCAGTTGACCAAAAGTCAACTGTAGGTCAACCCTTGACCTAGTATGATCTAGTTTGACTTGGTTTGACCTTGTTTTACTTTGTTTGACTTAGATGGACCTAGTTTGACTTTGTTTGACTTAGATGGACTTAGATTGACTTATCATGACCTAGCTTGATCTAGTTTGACTTGTTAGAACTAGTATGACCTAGTATGACTTGTTGTGACTTAGTTTGACCTGGTGTGACTGAGTTTGACCTAGATTTGCATAGTACACACTAGAAATCATGCCTAACACTGTTAAACCCTATTTAACTCATGCATATCTCATCTTTAGGTTCGTGACTTCACTGGAGCCTCGAGATATTGTTTACATTTCCACCAGATCTCAGGCGAGTACATTCACTGATAACTTTTCCAATTTACGATAACTGTTACAATTTATGTACTTAGTACATATATACTTGTTCTTGACACATTGATCACACGGAGTGGTATTCATGGATCCCGACATGAGATATTATTCCTTGTTATCTTGGTATATCTTGTGCAAGCCCCTTGTAGTTCTTGTGCAGTATATGGATACCGATTTTCGAGGAGACTTGCTTCCTTCTCGTAGAATCCCGTATCGTAACGTGTCTTATTTGGATCCAGTCTACCAGTCGGGGGCGGGGAGTATTAGTGTAGATGTGTGGTCATTATCCGCCTTGTTTATTCTTGTAGACCTTGTGAATGTCAATCCTACACTCCACGTATGATTGGATAGATCATTAGACCTTGTTCAGACCCAAGCCAGCCACATATCGAAGCTAGTATTCATACACCAAGATAGATGATTCTTGATTCTTGTACATGCCATGATCAGTTTTACTTGCCTTGTTCTAGCTTTAGTTTATAGCTTACCATGACATGATACTTACATGTACATTTTTATTACTCTTGTATATACTCTCTATTTACAGTCTCGTAGCATTTGTCATATCTTGTGAACTGTTGTTAGTAGATTGTGCTCGTTCCATCCTGACTGGATATGTTGACAAAATTTTACAGATTATGGCAAGGACGAGTGTCCTACCTACTATGGTTCTAATGACGTAGTGGGCGTAGACAAGGAGACCCTTGTCTAGCAGGGGTTAGTTCCAGCCAATGAGGCATTAGAGGTAGTTCTGCTAGATTAGTTTAGTACTGAACTTTGTTTCAAGATTACACTTGGGCTTGTTATTATTTAGTATTTGTAATTGAGATTGTTGACTCTGAGACTTTGGACTTGTATTTTTCTGTGTTGGACTTTCAGGATAATATTTTTATATCTTGTTGTCTTTATCTTTCAGTGTCATCTTTTCTTCTTAGAATTTGTGGTTGAGTATATTATATAGTCATTGCTTGTCCTCCGTTCAGAGTTGACCATTCTCGACATGTTTTGATATTATAACTGCTATTAGATAGTAGACCTAGACGGTGTTCTATGCCGTTTCTACGGCGTAGGCTGGGACGTTGTCTCGCACTCGTGCCCTTAGTCCGGGTGCGGGTCGTGACACATTTTTAATGGTGGCCCATGCAGGTCAGAAGTCACAAGTAGTGCGATATCGTAGTGGTGCTCGACTTAGAGTGCTGCTACGAGCCTGCTATAGGTTTATAAGATATAGGTTATAGGCTAAGGATACTCAATTATAGTTAGGACTTCTTGAGAAGATTCCAGGGACGACCTTTGAGAATCTCATGATAAACTATCTCGAAATTTGATTCCAACTGTTTCTGTCTATTCTTCCTTGTCCGTGTTTGAACTTGATTCTTGGTGTTCATTGATTTTCTACTAGGATAAATCTCTGGAATAAGTAGCTTCGGTTATGGAATCTAGAGTCTTTTACCGCCATATTAGCAGGCATGGCGAAGACATAGGGTCTGATTTTAGATGTATTTCTCGGGTTGTGGGTATTTAAGGTTTTCGCAGCCAAGCATGTGGCAATACAAAAATGTTAGATACCACGATCCAAGAGGTATGTACCTTAGTTGCGGACCCTATGGTTTATTACAGCCATACTTAATGGCATGACGAGGATTCCGATAACTTGATTCTGGGTAGACCGGTATGGTTATCAGATTATAGAATAGATACCCTATAAAGGGTACCCTAGTATAATGGAGTAGGTATCAGTAGAGATGTTAATTGGGTTTTTTGGAGAAGAGAGTGGGAGCTAGGCCACCTGTAGCACCGCATCATGCCCCGCACCAGCAGCGGGATATAACCCGCCAGGGCAGGGCTTTTGCGATGACGGTCGAGGAGACCCACACTGCAGATGATGGATTAGGAGATTAGGACTTGTTCTTTCCTTTTCCTTTTTCTTTCCACCCATTGATTGTTTGATTACTTTCTTAGTACCCTTAGCTTGCATATGTGATGATCATGCTAGATTAATAGAAAACCCGTTGGAGACTGCAATAATATGATTCTGTAGAGACTAAAAGCATGCATGTTTGTTCCACTTCCCATAGAATTGCATGTTGAATAACATTGGATAGAATTTAGTATACTTTGATTGTTGGGGGCTTGACCTAGAGAAGAATACAACCAGTTCGAATTTCGAGGACAATTTTTTTAAGGGGGTAGGATTGTAACTGCTTGTTTTAAAAAATGAGGGTAAATTTGTCATTTTTCATATTCTAATATTTTTGCGAATATTTATTTCTTAATATTGTATTTTGGGGATTTGTTTAGTCGGGTTTGAGTTTCGTCTAGTTTTGACTTGTGTTAGTGACCCGGATAGTTTACACTCTAGTTGGGACCCAAAGTTTAGTTAGGCATGGCCCACAAACTCATCTCATTAGGCTAGTGCATTTAGACTAAACCCACATGACAAGTTTAGTTATGTAGAGATTAGAAACTTGACCCTTTTGACCCCAAACCTTTACTACCAAAATACAGGCAATTAGCGACGGATATTTAGCGACGGATTTTTTCGTCGAAATTAGCAACGGACTTTCGACAAAGCACCGACGGATTACCGACGAGAAGCTGATAAATTTTTATTTTTAATTTAAGGGTGAGAAAAGGTCGCCAATCCGTCATTACAGCGTCGGAGAAATAGCGACGGATTTATGTCCGTCGCTATGTAGTCGAATATTTGGCGGAAAAGGTTGAGAAAAGTGGCGGGACAATTTTATGACTACGTAGCGACGGATATTCCGTCGGCAGTTATGTTAGTATAGCGTCGGCTTAGCAACGGATACTATCCGTCGCTAATCCGTCGCTAAATGTACGACCCTAACTTAAATTGAAACGACGGGGAGAATTTTTCATTCCCCCCAAATTTTTACTCTCTCTCCGGCGGCTCTCTCTCTCCCCCAAAGGTGATCCTCTTTCTCTCTCCGCGGCTCTCTCTCTCTAGGTAATCCTCTCTCTCTCTCTCTCTCTCTCTCTCTCTCTCTCGCGCGATGGTCAGGGCGGCGGGGGCGACGGGGGTGTGGGTGGCGGGGGCAGCGGGTCAGGGTAGCGGGTCGGGGTAGCGGGGGGTGGGGGTTGGGGTGGTGGGGGTGGGGATGGCCGTCGGCAGTGTGGGCGGCGGGGGTGGGGTACGTGTGGGTGGTGGGGGGGGCAGCGGGTCGGGGCAGCGGGTCGGGGGGACGGCGGGTCGGGGCAGCGGGGGGTGGGGGTTGGGGTGGCGGGGGTGGGGATGGCGGTCGACGGTGTGGGCGGCGGGGGTGGGGGACGTGTGGGTGGCGGGGGGGGCAGCGGGTCGGGGGGGACGGCGGGTCGGGGCAGCGGGGGGTGGGGGTTGGGGTGGCGGGGGTGCAGCGAGTCGGGTCTGGGTGGGGGACGGCGGGTCGGGGCAGTGGGGGGGGTGGGGGTTGGGGTGGCGGGGGGAGCAGCGGGTCGGGTCTGGGTGGAGGACGGCGAGTCGGGGCAGCGGAGGGTGGGGGTATCGGATATTTGGTATCAGAAAATAAATAATTAATAATAAATTATTTATATTTAGAAATATATAATTTATATATTTAGGCATAAATTAAGTATTTTCAGTGTTATTTCTTAGTAGTTTTAAAATTAAATGAAATAGTAGTCACCCTTGTCGATTGGTTTACATACAATAGATTGATTTTCTTTGTCGAATTGACCAGAAAAGAGACCCACAATGTCGGTATCGGATCAGTATCGGACTATTCCTAGGAGTATTGGTATCGGAGATAGCCGTAGTATCGGCGGTTTCGGATCGGAGTATCGGATATTTGGTATCGGAAAATATTTGGTGTTGGTCGGTATCGGATCGGAACGTGCCAAACCATATCGGTATCGCCCGTATCAGTGATTACTTTCCTATGTTTGGGTGCCAAAGGAATTGATGAGGAAAGGAAAGTGATTTCCAATGGAAGGAAAATTAGGGAGGAAAGTGATTCCATCTATCCAAGCAAGGAATCACTTTTCCATCCATCCATACTAGTGTATAGGAGTATGTAGTGGAGTATGACTACTAGCTAGTGTGTAGAGGAGTATATGGTTACTAGATCCTAGTGTAGAGGAGTATGTAGAGGTGTATGGCTACTAGTGATAGATATATGTGTATCGGTATTGGACTATTTCTATGAGTATCGATATCGTTTTCAGATTATTTATATGAGTATCGGTATCAGACTATCAGTACGGTATCGGTATCATTATCGAGTTCATAACCTGCTTCGCAAGAGAAGTATCTTACTGTTCTATCTCAGATCAGCCTGAGATAACTGGGAACATTAAGATACTTCTCTTGCGAAGTAGGTTATGAACTCGATACTTGTTCTGTATTCTCTATAGCTTGCTTTATGAACAAAGAGTTTATAGGAGTTCTTCTCCCGAAATACAACTCTATATGTTATTGCTTTCAATATCTCCTTTCCTGATGGAAAATGCAGCATTTATGTTACTGTAATTGGCCAATCACTCTCGTAAACATCAATATATAGGAGATTTTTTTTACTCTCTCGTGACTCTCTTGCAATGGTATTCTAGCTCGAGAAGAGAGAAATCCAAGTACAGTTGTTACTAAACCTTCCACTATGCTAATCCGATACGACAGATACATATCCGATACGACCGATACCTATCGGATATGGCCGATACCGAATCGATAAGGCCAATACGAATCCTAGCTATACGGCCGATACATATCGGATAGGATGATACCAATTCGCTAAGGTCAATACCAATTTGATACGGCCTATACCAAACATATAGACCGATACTAATCTGATGCGGTCGATACTAAGTACATCCGGCCTATATACCAGCGGATCCACCAGTTATATGATTATATACTAATTCTGTTTAGTTTGTCTTACGATACAGATTTTCACATCAATCTGTGATGGATCGTTATTTTGTTGATCGTACATGGATGTACAAACGACAACACGAGAGCAGAATAGGTGTGAGTGATGATTTTCAGGCAGGCGTGGAAGTGTTTTTTAAGTATGCCATGAGCAAAGCTCAGTACATGGACGGTAACAAAATCAAGTGTCCATGTCGTAATTGTCGCAATAGACGTTACAAAGAAGTGGTGACTGTGAGAGATCGTTTGACCCGTAAGGGTTTCGTACGTGATTACAGCCTGTGGTTATCGCAAGGTGAACTATATGCGGAAAGATAGGTTGCGAATGTTGCTGCTTATGCTTTTGATGATAATGCTGCAACGAATTTTGTCATCAAAGACGACGAATGCTCTGTTGATTATGGAGACCTGCAGAACCTTACACGAGATATGGTGTACGACGCGGTAGGGCCTAATTTTGATCCGGAGGATCCAAATCCCGAGGCGAAGGAGTTCTATGATATGTTTCAGGATGCAGAAACTCCTCTATATCGTAGTTGTGAGACTCATTCCGTGCTGTCAGTGACGATGCGGTTGTTGAACATAAAGTCTGATTTTAACTTGCCACAAGCTTGCTATGATCGAATTATACAACTAATCAAGGAGGTGTTACCGAAGGAATCAAAAGAGCTTCCAAAAAACTTCTACAAGTCAAAGATGATGGTCCGACAACTGGGACTGGGGTACGAGAAGATAGATTGTTGTCGCAACGGATTCATGTTGTACTACAAGGAGAACGAGGACATAGAAAGTTATAGCTTCTGTAATACGGATCATTACAAGCCAGTCAGGAAAAAAGGAAGGTCAACTAGAAAACGACGTCCTTACAAGTATATGCATTACTTGTCGATCACGAAGCGCTTGCAGAGGATGTATATGTCCCAGAATATAGCAGAACACATGACGTGGCACAACGAAGAACGCACAAAGGACGATCGAGAATTGTCACATCCTTCAGATGGAGAGGCGTAGAAATATTTTGATTTACGTCATCCAGATTTTGCTGCAGAGCCTAGAAATGTACGTCTGGCGCTATGTTATGATGGCTTCGTCCCTTTCGGGCAGTCGAGATCACAATACTCCTGCTGGCCGGTCATTCTTACCCCTTACAATCTGCCACCATGGATGTGTATGAAGACTCCTTATATGTTCTTGACAGCTATCATACCGGGTCCCAAAAATCCGACGAAGAACATCGATATATATTTACAGCCATTGGTGGATGAGCTGAAACAGCTGTGGGAGATGGGCGTCGTGACCTATGATATTTCCAAGAAATAGAACTTTCAGATGAGAGCTTCACTGATGTGGACAATCAATGATTTTCTCGCATACGGTATGCTGTCAGGATGGAGTACTCACGGCACCATGTCTTATCCGATATGCATGGAAAATAGTAATACGTTCCGTCTTAAGCATGGAGGAAAAACTTCTTTCTTTGACTGTCACCGTCAATTTCTACCCGCGAGTCATCCTTGGAGAAAGAACAAGGACGCGTTCAGAGCTGGAAAACAAGAATTTTCTCATCCGCCTGCCAGATTGTCGGGATACGATATTTGGGAAGATGTAAAGGACTTACCCACTGTAATGGAAGATCCATCGAACAATCGTGTCGATGGGTTCGGACAAAGCCATAATTGGACCAAACGGAGTATCTTCTGGGACTTACCTTATTGGAAAGATAATCTTATAAGGCATAATCTTGATGTTATGCATATCGAAAAGAATGTGTTCGATAATGTCTTCAATACCGTCATGGATATTAAAGGAAAGACGAAGGACAATCCAAAAGCAAGACAAGACATTGTCGAGATATGCAAGCGTCCTTATCTGAACTTGATACAAAGGGGAGCTGGTGGATAATTAACTAAGCCGATAGCACAATACACATTGAGCAAGGAAGATAGATTAATAATCTGCAAGTGGATATCTACTTTAAGATTTTTCGACTGCTATGTGTCGAATTTGTCTAGATGCGTTGATCTCAATGAACGCAAGCTAATAGGAATGAAGAGTCATGACTGACACGTATTTATGGAAAGATTACTGCCCATTGCTTTGAGAGAGTTGTTGACTTCTGCTGTATGGGTTTCTTTGGCCGAACTATCTGCATTCTTCAGGGATATTTGTTCAACTAAGTTGACGGTGCAATACATGGTTGAACTTGAGGAGAAAATTGTCTTAACAATTTGCAAGTTATAGAAAATATTTCCTTCGGGCTTCTTCGACAGCATGGAGCATCTACCGATTCATCTAGCATACGAAGCCCGTGCTGGTGCATCTGTTCATTATCGATGGATGTACCCATTTGAAAGGTGCATAAAAATTAATATAATTTAAGTTGAATTTTAGTGGGTTTTAAAATTCATTATTAATTCTAAAGATAATTTGTCTCTCTAGATACCTACACCATCTAAAGAAGAAAGTTGGCAACAAGGCTCATATAGAGGCTTCGATATGTGAAGCATATCTTATCGAGGAGGTGTCAAACTTCTGTACCATTTATTTTGGTACTCATGTTAAGACAAATCAAAATAGACCTCAAAGGAATGACGAGGACGTTGAGAATGGAGGTATATTCAATATAAGGGGCAAGCCTGTTGGGGCTAGTAAGAAATGGTGGTTGACTGACGATGAGTATGATGCCGCTCACCGATATGTCTTGTTAAACTGTGACATACAAGAAGTGAGAGATTTGGAGAAGTAAGTGAGTACACTTGCACTCGTTATAATCTCTAATTTGGTGAAGTAAGTGACTACACTTATTCTTATTATCTCTAACAGTGTATTTAGAGATGAAGTCAAAATGAGGACACCCGATATTATCGACGAGGGACTTCAAAAAGAGGTTGATTGTACATTTTCGTCCTGGTTTTGCAAATACGTAAGTAACTGAGATAATATGTTATGCGGCTACTATTAAAATATAGGCATCTAAAATATTTAAATTATCAATATTTGTTTACAGGTTTTATTGCCTGAAACAACACTCACAAATGAGAGTGTTCGTTATCTGGCATTGGGACCGAAGAAGCAAGCAAAGACTTGGCCAGGCTATGTCGTTAATGGCTTCAAGTTTAAGGAAACTCAGAATGCTATAAATGTCGAATTTATCAATGACGGCTTCAATACCAAGGATTCTGGTGTTTGCATAAGAGGCACTATCTATGATGACGAGCCAGACTTTGACTATTATGGAGTGCTTCGGGATATTGTAGATTTACAATATACTGTCCCATATGATATGCATATTGTGATGTTCAAATGTGAGTGGTTCGATACAACACCAAATATCGGTTGGAAGATCGATAAACAGTTTGAATTTGTCGATATAAATCATCGCAGGAGGTATAGAGGGTCCGACACATTTGCGATAGCAAGTCAGGCTGTTTAAGTCTACTATACAAGCTACCTAAGGCGTCATAGAGATCGATTTGACTGGTGGGCAGTATATAAGATTAAATCTAGAAATACATTCAACGTTGGAGACCCAGCATACCAAGAGGACCAGATCGAAAAGTCCCAATACTTGGGACAACAGTCGGATACAATGGATATTGAAGATATTATTAAGAAAAATAGAAGGGAGGAAGAGGTTGATACACAAGACTTAGCTGTCAACCAGGGGAGAAAGAGGCGTCTTGTCCTAAATATTGAGGCAGAAGAAGAAGAAGAAGAAGAAGAAGATGGGGATGAGGATACAGATGAAATCGACGATGAGGATAAGGATGAGTATGATGATGAAGACGAGGCCGAGGACGAGAACGAAGACGATGACGATAATTAGATTAAATATCGTTGCATATTAAAAATACTTCCAATTACGTGAATTCAGTTTGGCCTCATAAAAGCAATTACGTGAATTTATACTTTTTTTCGTTCGATCATCTACTTATTGTATAATTTTCTTTTTGCAGATGGCACTCCTTGTCCTTTTCATCGCGGCGGTACTCGTCACCCTGCTGGTGGTATATATATTTTAGTTTAAAATTTTATATTCATTTACACTTATATATTGTTAATTATGTTTATGTGTTCTATTTACAGGTCATGATGGCTGGCCGTGGTCGTGCTGCTGGTGGTGGTCATGCTGGTGGTGGTGGTGGTCATGGTCGTGGTGGTGCTAGTAGTCGTAGTCACATTTAATCTTCCTGGGATGTGACCCCATCCAGCGAACCCGACCCGGAAGGTAACCTGGGCACAGACTCATCCCGCCGTCGATCGACAACTTCATCGAGGCATGAGTCTCCATCCGCTAGCGGATCCATTCTGCCATCGGACCCACCAGCGGATCCACCAGTTACTGCACAGTGGGCCCCGGAGTACCCCCATACTCGGTTCCATCCGGTTACTGGGGAGTACATGCGCGGACCCGCGGATCCTCCGACGGCACCAGAGAGGCCGATAGGCGAGTTCCGACGAGAGCTATAGCCCACGGGGTCCTCGTAAGTAAATTTAAGATGATTTATTAAATTTGTTTCATTTATTCAAGTTAATAATCTAATTGTTGCTTCTTTGTAGGTTTTTTTCGTTTAATGTTGCTAGGTCTCTAGGGAAAATTATCCGGGCTAACTTCCATGGCCCCAACCTCAACTTTTCGTCGGTGCCCCCAAACGTGAAGTACGTCTGGCTCGACGAGTTGAGGGTATATATATATCTTATGGTTAATTATTAGTTAATCTTTAATCAACCATTTTTATTTACGTGATAATTGAATTTGTATGTTAGACGGCGTTCTGGTGCCCCCCTTCCCCCATCGCGAGGACGCGATCCGCTGGACCTATAGAAGCGTTGCCTCGAAGAAGATACGGGATATGATTCATGACCTTAAAATGGGGCAGACGAGGCCGAATTGGATCCGGCAGGACTATTATGAGGAGGTCTTAGGATGTTT
Organism: Iris pallida; assembly: GCA_029216955.1. NCBI lineage: Eukaryota > Viridiplantae > Streptophyta > Magnoliopsida > Asparagales > Iridaceae > Iris > Iris pallida. The sequence goes on from JANAVB010013000.1 coordinate 14,465,224, forward strand.
AGATTTGTTCTCAATTGGATACCAATGTTTGAATCTATGTATTATGGCCTACAAACCCTATTTTTATGTAAAAATATCAAATATTGTTATATTTATGGATGTGGACGGATTTGGAATTTTTTTGTATATATATATATATATATATATATTGATATGTGTCTTGTGCGTATGTGATAGAGTGTGGGTGTATTAGTATTAAGTTAGTGAGTTAGGTAATCAAGTTAGTATCCTAGATAATATAGTTAGTATGTGTTTCTTTTGTCCAAAACAATCCAAATTCGTTATAATTTTCATCCACGTTTTTAGTAGCCAGAGCAACTTAGAATTGCCATAACTCCTAGCTCAAGATTCCGATTAATCTCCCTTTTTTTAAAAAGAACCGTATCGAAGTTAGCTTTCCAAATATATATATATATATTAATAGGACAAAGTCGTTCTAGAACTTTCTGTAAAACTGTTTGAGTGTCAGCTGTCCGAAAGACGAACGCATTTCGGTGTTTTCGCAATTTCGAAAACTTTCGGACACAAAAATGAGATCCATTTGAAGTTTCGGAAAGCTAATACGAAGGGCTATAACATACTTTAATCCTAGAATTTAGTAAATAGGGCTAATAGGTGCAGTATTAGTTTTAAGTAGAAATTTGACTATACGACATGGATATTTTGTGTATCCTATGAGCCTATGTAGTATGGATATCAAGTGAATATAGCTATCATAGGTTGTCAAGAATATGTATGATAAAGTACATATATATATATTATTGTTAGGTAATATATGTTAGTATAGTGTGTGTGTGTGTTTGAATGAGATAAGTAAGTGTGTGGTTAGTAGAGAGAAGTGAGATTGATAGAGGATATGTGCTAGTGTGTGTTTGATGTTGTATTGATGGTAGTGTAGTGTATGTGTGTTATGAAAGTGAGAGAGTTGGGAGGATCATGCCATCCTATTTAACTTGAGGCTAGTGTGGTTTGTTGAGTGATTTGTGTTTTGGTTGAGCGGTAGTGTGTTTGTATATAGATGTGTGTGGGTGTGTTAGAAAAGAGGGGGTCAATTTGGTATATATGTGTGTGTTAGTGTTGGAGTGGAGAGATTTAGATATTGTATGTATGGATATGTTAGTATGTTAGTGGTTATGTTAGAATCTATGTAGAGGTTAGAGGTATCTTAGAAGTTAGATAGTGTTATCTTGTATAAGTTAGATAGTTAGTTGTGTTAGTCTATGTTATTGTTAGTTAGATATGACATATGTTAGTAGGTTAGAGTTAGAGAAAGATATATATACATATATGTTATAGTTAGATATTAATATCTTGGTTATCCATGGTTTGTGTGTGTGTGGTTGAAGATTAGATGAGTTAGTATCCCAATAGTTAGATATCTTAGATAGTTAGATAAGTTGTATCTTGTATAGATTAAAGTTAAGTTAGATAGTAGTTAGTTTGTAGATAGGTAGTATCTTAGGATACTAGATGTTGGTATCCTAGGATATTGTGATTTACCTTACTTTAAGGTAAGGGGTTTACCTTATCACAAGGTAAGGTAGTGAGTTTACCTTCAAGATAAGGTAATAGGGGGTTTATCTTCAAGGTATTGGATTTACCTTTAAGGTAAGGTATGGTTACCTAGATACTAGGGCTAGATTCTAAGGTATTGGTTATATAATGGCTTGGGATAGATAAATAGAAGCTAGATAACTATAGTTTGGGTATTATGAGACTAAGGTATTTATACCTAGACTAAGGTTTTGGACTTCCAAACCAAGGTAAGGGTATTAGGATACCAATAGGGATAAAGTATATGGTATCTTGGTTAGTATCCTAGGATAGCTTAGATATAGAGTTAGTATCCTATATTAGAAATTAGTATCCTAAGTTAGTAGATAGATAGTAGTCTAGAGGTGTAAGTTGGTATCTTGGTGTCATAGGTTAATGTGTCATATTACCTTGAGTAGGATACTACTAGTTAGTAACTTACAATTTAGGATACTAGAAGTATATGTTAGATAGTTAGATATACATAGCTAGTGTCCTAAATATATATTTTAGTATCTTAGAGTTTAGGATACTAGTAAGTTAGAGTGTTAGATACAAGTTAGTATCTTAGAGGGATAGTTAGTATCTTGGAGAGTAAATGAGAAGTCTAAGTTATTGACAAGGTAATGGGATTTACTTATAGTCTAAGGGTAAGGTATTGGGAGGATGTTAAGATAGATGGGTAGATACTAGTCTAAAGAAATGGAAGGATCTATTAGCCTAGGATAGTGAGTTATCTACTAGTCTAATGTAGATGGGGTGTTAAGGTATTACCTAGATATTTAAAGTATTGATATAAGATACCTATAGAGATAAGGTAAGTGGGTTATCTTGATAGGTAATGACTAGGAATAGGATGTTTGACTTAGATTTGACCATGTTTGACCAAGGTTGACTGTTTTGACTCAAAGTCAGCTGCAAGTCAACATTGGACCTAGATTACACTAGAAGTTGACCATAGTTGACCAGTTGACCAAAAGTCAACTGTGAGTCAACTATTGACCCAGTTTGACCTAGATTGGATCAGAAGTTGACCAGAGTTGACCAGTTGACTACAAGTCAACTGTAGGTCAACCCTGACCTAGTATGATCTAGTTTGACTTGGTTTGACCTTGTTTGACTTTGTTTGACTTAGATGGACCTAGTTTGACTTACCTTGACTTAGATTGACTTAGTATGACCTAGCTTGATCTAGTTTGACTTGTTAGAACTAGTATGACCTAGTATGACTTGGTGTGACTTAGTTTGACCTGGTGTGACTGAGTTTGACCTAGATTTGCATAGTACACACTAGAAATCATGCCTAACACTGTTAAACCTATTTAACTCATGTATATCTCATCTTTAGGTCTGTGACTTCACTGGAGCCTTGAGATATTGTTTACTTTTCCACCAGATCTCAGGCGAGTACATTCTCTGATAACTTTTCCAATTTACGATAACTGTTATAATTCATGTACTTAGTACAGATATACTTGTTCTTGACACATTGGTCACACGGATTGGTATTCATGGATCCCGATATGAGATATTATTCCTTGTTATCTTAGTATATCTTGTGCAAGCCCCTTGTAGTTCTTGTGTAGTATATGGACACCGATTTTCGAGGAGACTTGCTCCCTTCTCGTAGAATCCTGTGTCGTAACGTATCTTGTTTGGATCCACTCTACCAGTCGGGGCAGGGAGTATTAGTATAGATGTGTGGTCATTATCCGCCTTATTTATTCTTGTAGACACAATCCTACACTCTACGTATGATTGGCTAGATCATTAGACCTTGTTCAGACCCAAGCCGGCCACATATCGAAGCTAGTATTCACACACCTAGAGATGATACTTGATTCTTGTACATGCCATGATCAGTTTTACTTTCCTCGTTCTAGCTCTAGTTTACAGCTTATCTTGCCATGATACTTACATGTATATTTCCATTACTCTTGTATATACTCTTTATTTACAGTCTCGTAGCATTTGTCATATCTTGTGAACTGTTATTAGTAGATTGTGCTCGTTCCATCCTGACTGGATATGTTGACAAAATTTTACAGATTATGGCAAGGACGAGTGTCCTACCTACTATGGTCCTTATGGCGTAGTGGGCGTAGACCAGGAGACCCTTGTCCAGCAAGGGTTAGTTCCAGCTGATGAGGCATTAGTGGAAGCTCTGCTAGATTAGTTTAGTACTGGAATTTGTCTCCAGATTACACTTGGGCTTGTTATTATTTAGTATTTGTATTTGAGATTGTTGACTCTGAGACTTTGGACTTGTACAATTCTGTGTTGGTCTTTCAGGATAATATTTTCATATCTTGTTGCCTTTATCTTTCAGTGTCATCTTTTCTTCTTAGAATTTGTGGTTGAGTATACGATATTGTCATTGCTTGTCCTCCGTTCAGAGTTGACCATTCTCGACAGGTTTTGATATTATAATTATTGTTAGATAGTAGACCTAGACAGCATTCTATGCCGTTTCTGCGGCGTAGGCTGGGACGTTGTCACGCACTTGTGCCCTTAGTCCGGGTGCGGGTCGTGATACTTTGTTTGTCTGATGATCTAACATCTTGTAACAATTATTTGCTTGCTTGAGATTGAGACTCTAGGCTTGTTCTTGACCATAAGAGACTGATGACTTGTAGATAAATCCTCATGAATCTAGACAGTCGTGACCGTATTGCGAGGTGGGTTGCACTTTAATGTACGTATCTGGATGTGTCTGTCCTCCGCTCTCTAGTATTCAGGTTCTGGGGTATGACAAAGATCCCCTCTGAATGTGAGGATTCTTCTGGCCTCCAAGCCTATCCCCAATCCTCTGGGAGGTATAATCATGCCTACTCGCTGCACTCATCTCAGCACCAAAAGTTCGGAACTCATGTTGCTCCCCTGTCAAGATGATCTCCATATGGAGCCTCTGCTGGAACCTCCTCTGCTGATCCAACTTGGTTGCCATTATAGAAGAGACAAACTGGCTAAGCATGTCGAACTTTGCCGCATAATTATCGACGGTCCTGCCCATCTACACTCAAGTAACACTCTCCGGCTGCACTAGCTGAACTGGCACTGCCGGTTGAACCGAAAGAACTGGCATCGTGTCGACTTGAGACTCTGCTCCCGAAAGCTAAGGTTGATCCTCCTGAATTAGCGGGACAAAAGGAAGCTGATCTACCATTGGCAAAACTCGAACAAGCTGACGGAAAGGATTAAGAACAGTGCCCTTGAAAGTTAAAGGACACAAGGATCAAATCAAGGGAACAGGAAAGATCAATGACCAAGGAAGATATCAGGTCAAAAGAACATGAGTAGATTAAATTATGAGGGATATCAACGAAGAAGATTTGTGACTAAGATAACTACCAGCAACCCCCACACATCTGATAAATCAGACCTACATGGGCCACCACTAAAACTTATGTCATGCCCCAGAACTAGAATACTGGCAAGTAGGGACGTATCAGGCTAGCTACGTATACCAAAGTACTCTAGTACTACGAAATAACGTATAAGCTGTATAGATGGGGGTCGCTACTACAATCCTACAGGCAATCCTAGGTCAAGAATCCTACGTATCTCAATCACAGATAGTAAACAATGTACAAAAAGTATGATCATCTGGAATATAGAACAGTAAAGCATCCCAAACTATCATATATCAATGATCATGAAGCTAGTAATACAGAATAAAGAACTAACAAGAGTAATAGTCATACATGATAAGCTCTAGCTATAGTCTAGAATACACACATCATGTCTAAACTCGTAGGTTAAATGTCAAATCCAAACATGACCTAAACTAGTGCCCGATGGCAAAAACCCTCAAAAGAATAATGTACATAACTAGTAAAAATAGAAAACTCACTCAGGTACTCTGATGCTACGGGTAATCACCATCGAGTGGAAGGTAAGATCCTCAGGCATCTCTACCATATCTGGCCAAACAAAACTAGTGAGGTCAGACCCCCAATAGCAAGTACCACAAAGGAAGCCAAACTATGAAATAAAACCAGCATGGAAATTATATAAACTCTAAAGTAAAGCAATAAAAATAGGACAAGATTAATGTAAAGGTACCATAGGAATATGAAAGAAAAATTAAACATATAAGAGAAAGCATGTGGATATGTAAGGGTGAAACTGAGCATGTGATAAATCCGAGCATGTAGGATAAGCAGTGAAACCAAGCATGTAGAAGGAATAATAGTATGTACAGGAGTAGTAGGAATCTAAATACTAAAATAAGATAAATTAGATCAAGACTAGACTAGACAGGAATGGACACCATCCATCAATCACGGCCAAGCAATAAATACGGCTTGATACATTAGCTAACTAGGGTTATCATAAACCTAATTAATAACATATGTATTTTGAGAAATTCGATCCAGTTACCTACCCTGCAGACTACCCGACTGATCCAGGGCAAAAGAAAAACAAGTATAGCAGACACACCATGGTAAGATACGTGTCCTAAAGAAGTTTCCCACTCGACGGTATGCTGGAAAAGTGCTCATCATGATAAATAGCTCCAAATCCCAAGTACATATATATATATATATATATATATATATATATATAAGACCGTAAAATAAGAGGTGCAGCTAACCGGGAAAGTCTCACCTCCTAATGATCTAGATAATCAAGCTAGTTGTCTAATTCCTAACATTTTCATTCAAGATTCTGGGTGTGACATTCCGCAGAATCCTTCCTAAACATGAGACATGAGAGACTAGACAAGACAAGCAAGAAAGTGCACTATAACAAGCCACAATAAGACAAGACAAGCATCAAGACTGGTGTACGCTACGACGAGCTACTATATCAAGCTAGACATGTACATGAATCAGGAGTGTGCCATGACAGGCCATTATCAAGCAAGCTAGGCATGTACATAAATCAAGAGTGCGCCATGACATGCCACTATCAGGAAGCTAGACATGAACATGTACCGGGTCCAACCAAGCATGACAAGACAAGACAGTAAACTGGGCATAGCATATACAGTGAAGCAAATAGCAAGAAGAAATCAGAAAATTATGTCAAATTAGGAAATAATCAACTTGGGTACTGGATCGGTATTCCAACAGTACATACCCGTACACCGTCGGTATGCCGATTTCTATAGGCAAAAACCTTATGTCAAAATCTAAGTGCCGCACCGGTATGGACCGGTACACCGTCGATATGTCAAAAAGTGTCAAAGTAGCTTTTCAACCAAAAAGAGGGCTCACAAACCGGTATTCCATTGGTACACACCGTACACCATCGGTATGTCGATTCTGGCTTTGAAATAATATTAAAGGCTTGAAACAAGTCCCGGAAACCAAAACTCGTCCCAAAAGTTTCTAAAATCAGTATAACCATGAAAACAATACTAGGTAAAGGTCGTACATAGCATGTATACTAAGTCTCATGGCAAATCACCTCGGTATCGTTTCCGATACGGAGTTTCCTACTATAAAAAATAACTAGACATAGAAAATAACTAAAGCCTAGCTCAGACCAAATTTTCAAAATGGGCAAAATGACCATAATCATGAGATAAACATACTTAGTAAAGCAAGTAGTAGGAAATACTGGACTATCAAGACAGTCGAAAAACAAAAACCACAGTAAAATAATAATACGTCCAGTAGTTCGACAAGATGTACTTGCCTAATAAAGCTCCAAGTCTAACTATTCAAATCAACCACCAAGAGGGGTTCAAAAACTACACTCTGAGGCCTCGAGACCAAGCTCTAAGCTTCCGAGGAATACAGAATGAAAACGAGAAGGAATGAAGACTGGAGAGAGAAATAAAAAATAAACGTAATCATATATATAAAGAAGGGGAATTAATCGTGATTGTACGATCGTGATCCATGACTCGATCAGGATTAATCTCAACCGTTCAGAAGAAAACCAAGAAACCAATGGATAATATAATGTATCATCACTATTCATCAAAATATCTAAACACTATTCATGAAAATATCTAAATACTTTTCATCAAAAATATCTAAACGATAATATCTCGAATCAAAAATATCTAGTATGCCGGTTTCACAAAAAATTATTAAAAATTAAGTTTTCTTCCGGTTCTCTGGAATCCGAAAGTACAGAATACAGTATAAAATACATATCTATATACAAATATAAATACTGTGGGACGAGTCTCACATCGTGCCTTCTCTTATCTTTTTCACAGAGCCATAACTCCTCTCTCATCATTCTTTTCTCATTCATTTCAACATGTACAAGTTCATCTGTACATGTCTAACATGAGACATGCTTATAAGGAAATATTCATTTTGTTGGAAATAAGCATAGCAACAATGTTATAATCCTAACATATGATTTATTTCTTTTACTTATATTTTGTTGTTATGGCATTGTTCATCACATAACATAACAAAAGAGTGGACTAGAGATATTTTGTTCGGGCGTGAAGATAAATGATCGTCCGATTAAAGAAACTCACTGAAATAAATTTTATTGGCAGAATGAGGGTCTTCACGTAGCATTCGTGTCTTGACTAAGCATCCTACATTGGCACCAACATTTGATTAGCATACTTCGATCTCTTTCTCTCAAGATTCAAAATGAATGCGAATTCGATGAAAGTGAAAATGAAAATCAATCATCAAAAACTAATACGAAAACACATTCATAAAAAATCAACCAGCAAAAAACATCCAACGAAAACTCTTGGACTCATTTTAATAGAATCTGGTCCATGATCAGTTGGAAAGGTTCATTGCATTTCGTCCATGATCAATTGATGCCGACAAAATTTCCCCAATACTCAATCAAGACTGATTCAATAAGTCACGAACATTACATGGTGAACCATAAGGAGCGGGGCACTACAGTATATATCATGATTATCAATTATAGGGTCCAATTATCCACAGGTAATTACAAAAGCTAGAATCCTTCTAAAAAAACCTAGAACTAATACATGTCATGATCGTCAATGGTGGGTTAAGCACAGGGAAGCAGCTCAAACATGAATGCAAGTGACCACATGTCCCCTAATTACGCTCATATCCATGGGATACAACATGGTCCCATACCACTCTAGGCTAGAGTCTCTAGCAAGTAATCTACAAGTACAAGAACAATCGAAGGCTAACATCGAGTCTGATTGATACCGACGTTTAATTGCACCCAAGTCTCACTCGAATACCAAGGGCACGATACAAAGCCAATATCACGGTAATACGATAAAAAATATAAAGTATAAACGTATATCCTTCAACATCCTCATTATCTACTTTAGGGCGTCGAGGTGAGTCTGAGCCAAGAAGCGAAACCCCTACCCCATGTTCCGTATGTAATCGAAATTAAACTTCCTAAAGTGTATGTAAGGATCCTTCTCTTACCCTTAGAGATTTCATGCCCCACTCCAAGAATTTGGTCGATCGGGTGCGTAAAAAAACATCCTAAGATATTTGATATACGAATATTCTAGTACCGACATTCATAATCGTAACCTGTAAGGTTCTAGGATAGGTTTACCTGGGACCATTAAGACTAAACATGATCTATATATATTTGAAAGGAAATTCCTCTAATTGACATAATCAGGAAAACCTCACTAAACTACTAGTAACAAGTACTAACCCATTGTAAGTATTAGCATACAAATATAACTTGAATAATATAATATAAGTGAGACACCAAAGTACTTGCCTTTAGCTCCACTATTTCTCTTTAGCTTCTCATCCTCCTTCATGATGAATAACAAGAACGTTCATAGCAAGTTGTAGCTTTGCTTAGCAAATAATAACTAGGTTATTATCAAAAACATTCAATCCCCTGAAAATAAACATTTAAGGGGGTGAAGGTATAACAAAAAAATGTTAATTAAATATGAATATTAGTGCTTTATGAAAGTAAGAATTAAAAATATATTTTGAGTCCTACAAACCCATGTACACATACCACTTAAAAGTTTACAACACAAACATACTAACTACAAACAACTATATAGCAGATAACCAAAACAACAACAACAAACTCTTCTATATGAAATGCTAAATGGATAATATTATGGGTCACACATGAATATTCTCTTAGCAATTATTATTGGAAAAGAAGTGCAAAAACCTTTTCCCAAACTAGAGAGTACCTGCGAGAGAACCGAGCAATACAACGCACGAACCAAACACGAAACACAATCCACGCAGACACAGAGAATTTTTAACGTGGAAAACCCTTACGGGAAAAACTACGGGACGATCAGAGTCGAACCCTTGAGAAGCCTTCACTAATGAAATAAAGGAGTACACCCTCAACAAACTTCTCATGATCCAATACGGATCCCCACAACACTTGGAAGCAAGAATAATTGATTACAAGGCTACGAAGAACAACGACGATGAGTAGAGATTACCCGAACACGGTCCTCCTTCGAAAACGGCCTTCAATCCTTCTTCTTCTTCTCTCCTAAAGTTGCAATGGCACTCTTGCCTCTTTTCTCTCTATTTTCCTCAACGTTGTATTATGATTAGGGTTAGGAAAAATCATGTATAAACCCCTTAATCCGCAGCAAAACCTGGACCGTAGGATACGATCCAACGGTATAAAAATACCCTAAAATTAGCCTCAGCCCGTCGACACAGAGTTTGGCCAAAACTCTGTGTTTTTGTGACAGAACAGTTCTGGAACCAAGGGGCAGAGTTCGGCCAAAACTCTGCCTCCCCTGTTCCAGAAAGTACTATGGTATGTTCCGAGCTTCTTCTTCGTCTCATAATGGCCTCGTCACCTCCCCGAGCTTCTCTGACACACAGACGGTGCTCGTCGTACTCTGGGGTCTTCTCCACATAGGTTGGGAACCCCTCCCACTCCAACATTTCTCTCCCTTCACAACTATATAGAGGAGGTCGTCATCCCGACGATCTGTCTGCAGAACTCAAACTTTACCCTTAGTAGAATTTTGGTGAATATATCTGCTCCGTTTTCATCTGTATGAACCTTCTCAAGCTTCACGTCCTTCTTCTCAACTATATCCCGTATCTAATGATACCGAGTCTCGATGTGCTTGGACCGGCTATGAAAGATCTGATTCTTCACAAGGTGAATAGCACTCTGACTGTCATAAAGCAAAGTATAATGCTCTTGCTTCAGCCCTATTTTCTGCAATAGCTTTTTCATCCACCACAACTCCTTGCAAGCCTCCGTCGCTGCAATATACTCCGCCTCTGTCGTCAACAAAGCAATACACCTCTGCAACCATGACTGCCACGATACCGCTCCACCAGCAAACATCATCACATAGCCCGAAGTCGATCGTCTCATGTCTACATCTCCAGCCATATCAACATCGGTATATCCGACCAGCTTCGACTCGTCACAACCAGAAGAAAGTCTCTAATCGGCAGTACCCTGAAGGTATTATAGAATCCACTTGACCATACTCTAATGTACCCTTCCAGGATTTGAAAGATACCTGCTAACTGTGCCAACTGCATGAGCGATGTCTGGCCTCGTACACACCATAGCATACATAAGGCTTCCTACAGCTGAGACATATGGAACCCGCTCTATATCTTCTTTTTTGTCTTCAGTAGATGGATACTGCTCCTTAGTGAGCTTAAAATGAGCCGCAAGGGGACAACTCACTTTATTCGACCCGTCCATCCCGAAATGCTGAAGTACCCGATGAATGTACTTCTTTTGGGACAAGTGTAGCAGCTTGGACTCTCTCTCTCTCGACTGATCTCCATCCCAAAAATAGTCTTTGTTGTGTCCAAATCCTTCATAGAGAAGGCCATGCCCATTTGGCGCTTCAACTCAGCTATCCTAGTGGCATTCCGACCCACTAATAGCATGTCATCATCATAGAGCAATAAAATTATAAAATCATCATCGACAAAGTACCTTACAAATCTACAATGGTCCGACGTTGTCGTGTATAACCATGCTCTCCCATAAATGACCCGAACTTCTTGTACCACTGCCTCGGAGCCTGCTTCAGACAATACAAGCTCTTCCTCAACCGGGAGACCAAATGTGACTTGTCCTTCTCAAAGAATCCCTTTGGATGCTCTATGTATAACTCCTCCTCAAGATCACCGTAGAGAAATGTCATCTTCACGTCCATCTGCTCGACCTCTAAGTCAAAACTGGCTGCCAATACTAGCACCACTCGAATAGACGACTGCTTGACGACTGGCGAAAAGATCTCATCATAATCCATGCCTTTTCACTGACTGTAGCCTTTAACTACCAGCCTCGCTTTGTATCGAGGGCGAATAGCTTCATCCGTCTGCTTCACTCTGAACACCTATCGATTATTCAAAGCTTTCTTGCCCTTTGATAACCGCACCAGCTCGTAAGTAGAATTGGCGTGTAAGGAACCCATCTCCTCTTGCATAGCCTGCATCCACTCCTGTCTGTGTTCGTCTTCCATAGCCTTTGTAAAACTTTCGGGCTCTCTTTCGTTAGTCAGTAGCACATACTTACCCGGTGAGTATCTCGTAGATGGTCGACGATCTTTGTCGCTTCTTTTCAATAGAGCCACTTGTGCTGGCTGTATACCAACAGCCTCCTTCTCTTCTGGAACTGCCTCCTCGGTATGCTCATCCTCCTGAGGGATACCTTGACCACCATCAGCAGGCTGATGATCAAGGTTGAGAGCAACTCTATGTACTGGCTCTCCCATAACTGGATCCTCTATGATGTCTTCTGGAAACTGTTCGAAGCGAAATGACTCTAACTCGGGCAATTCCTCAGCCTCAGAAGGCGTTTCGGAATCCTAAGTGTTGGTCATGATCTGATCCTCAACGAATACCATGTCCCTGCTTCTGTAGAGCTTTCTTCCTACTGGGTTATAGAGTCTATAGCCAAACTCATTCCGACCGTAGCCGACAAAGACGTACCGCCTCGTCTTCGACTCAAGTTTGGACCTCTCGTCCTTCGGTACATGCACGAAGGCCTTACAACCAAACACTCGCAGGTGATTGTATGACGGTTCTTTATCGTACCGTACTTTGTCAGGAATATTACCCTGCAAAGAAGCACTAGGAGATAAATTAATAACATAAACAGCTGTGAGAAGAGCCTCACCCTACTAACTACCTGGCAAATTTACTTCTAATAGTAAACACTACACCCTCTCCATCAGTTTCCTGTTCATGCGCTTCGCTACACCATTGAGCTGAGGTGTCTTAGGCGGAGTCTTCTGATGTCGTATCACTTGCTCTCTGCAATAAGCATCAAAGGGACCAATGTAATCGTCGTCATTGTCGGACCGAACACATAATAACTTCTTGCCCGTTTCTCTTTCAACAGAGGCCTGAAACTTTTTGAAGTGGGCAGCACCTGATCCTTGGTCTGTAAGACATAGACCCAAACCTTCCTAAAACACTCATCAATAAAAGTTACAAAGTAAGAAGCACCACCAATAGATTTTACCTTCATAGGACCGCAAACATCAGAGTGAATCAACTCGAGCAACGCCGGCTTCCTTGAACTTGGGTGACTTTAGAAAAATACCCTATTTTGCTTCCCAGCTAAGTAGTGCGTGCACTTCTCCAACTTTTTAGACTTGAGCCCTGGAATTACTTTCATGTTCACCAAGTAGCTCATCTCCTTCTTGCTGATATGGCCAAGCCGCCTATGCCACAACTCGGTAGATGCGTCAGAAACTGCGTTCACCTCTTGTGCCCCTGTGTGCTTCCCTCCATATAGTAGAGATCAGACTTCTTGCTTCCTCTGGCAATCACCATCGAAACTATGGAAAGCTTCCACTGACCATTCCCGAAGAGACCAAAGAATCCTTTGTCATCCAACCTTCCAACCGATACTAGGTTGAAACGAATATCAGGGACATGACGAACATCTTTGAGAATAAGAACTGCACCAGTCGTCGTCCTCAAATGCACATCTTTAATGGCAACCGCCTTCGACACATCTCCATTGCCCATCTTCAACACTCCATAGTCGTCTGTCGTATAAGTGGCAAATAGTTCCCTGTTATGAGATACGTGTGCTGAAGCCCCTAAGTCCACCAGCCAAGAATTATCATCGCAGGCAAGGTTTATGATAACCTCATCACCTATGACGATCACAACGCCTCCATGTATCGAGGTCGTCGTTGTAGTATTCTCATCTTGCTTCCCCTTGTCGTCCTTCTTCTCTCTCTTTCAAGCAAAATAGTTCTACTTGATGTGGCCCTTCTTGCCACAATAGTAACACTCCGATTCCTCGTACCGACCATTGGACTTCCCTTTGCTCTTGTCTCTGCCACCACCTAGACCCCTACTTTTGCCCCTTCTACGGCTCTCTGAAACTAACGCCTCTGAATGGTGGGATGTGGATGAAGTGCCCTGAGAACGTCTCCGTATCTCTTCATTCAGTACCCCGCTCTTGGCAAACTCTAGACTGACCACGCCTTCTGGAGCAGAAGCGATCATAGATACTCATACGGTTTCCTACAAGTTTGGCAATATACACAGCAGCCATAGTCCCTGAACCTCGTCGTCGAATTTGACTCCCATCGAAGATAGCTGGTCAACTATACCCTGGAAATCACTCAAGTGATCCGTAATAGACGTACCATCTTTATACCGCAGACCCATTATCGCCCGGATCAGGAACAACTTGTTTACCCCGGTCTTTTTTGCGTACAAAGATTCCAGCTTATCCCATAACGTCTTCACGTGCTCAATATTGGCAACGTGGTTGTACACGTTCTCGTCAATGAACTACCTGATATATCTGTATACCTGTATGTGCTCGAAATTCTAGTCCTCCTCGGATTTATCAACTGGTCGCTCGGAAGCAAATACGGGCAGATGCAGCTTATTAGCAAACATCAAATCTTTCATCTTGCTCTGCCAATAATAATAGTTGGTGCCATTCAGGTTCACCATGTGCACCGGCTTCACGTCCATCTCTCCTCTATGGTTTTTCTGTCAACTTCTGACACCCTTCTGAATTCCAAAACCTTGCTCTGATACCACTTTGTTGTGAAGGAAGCACGAAAACCTTTCCCCAAACTAAAGAGTACCTGTGAGAGAACCGAGCATACAATCCACACAGACACAGAGAATGTTTGACGTGAAAAACCCTTGCGAGAAAAACTACGAGACGATCAGAGTTCAACCTTTGAGAAGCCTTCACTAATAAAATAAAGGAGTACACCCTCTATAAACTTCTTCCGATCCAATATGGATCCCCACAACACTTAGAAGCAAGAATAATTGATTACAAGGCTACGAAGAACAAAGACGACGAGTAGAGATTACCCGAACATGATCCTCCTTCGAAAACAGACTTCAATCCTCCTTCTTCTTTTCCAAAGTTGCAATGGCACTCTTACCTCTTTTCTCTCTATTTTTCTTAATGTTTTATTGTGATTAGGGTTAGGAAAAATCATGTATAAACCTCCTAATCTGTAGTAAAACCTGGACCGTAGGATACGATCCAACGGTATAAAAATACCCTGGAATCAGCCTCAGCCCGTCGACACAGAGTTCGGCCAGAACTCTGTATTTTTGTGACAGAACAGTTCTGGAACCAATGGGGCAGAGTTCGGCCAGAACTCTGCCTCCCATGTTCCAGAAAGTACTCTGGTAGCTCCCGAGCTTCTTCTTCGTCTCCGAATGGCCTCGTCACCTCCCCGAGCTTCTCTGGCACAAAGACGACGCTCGTCGCACTTTGGGATCTTCTCCACATAGGTTGGGAACCCAACCCACTCCAACAATTATCCTATTTTTTTGGATTATATTATTTTTAAGGTTCGACACGGTGCTTAGGTTGGTCTTAAATTGGTTACGGATAAAGGAAATGTTATTCCTGAAACAGATCAATGATGGAAGAACAAAGGCCAGGAACATAGATTCTTGTAATCCTTTCAGAATACCTCTAGTTGATCCTAAAGTTGTAGTCGAGATTAGATATTCAAACAAGAGTTCCTCTCTGACTATTCTTGATTCCAACAAAGAACTACTTCTAGTATATTCCGATTACAACCAACAAAACAGAATGTTCTTCTTTGCAACGCAGTTGCAACCAGACATGACAGGCTTCTCGTTCTTCTTTGCAATTGCAGTTGCAAACAGATAGAATGGGTTACAACTTACAGAATACTTGAAGATGAAGAAGAATAATAAAACAATTCTTACTGGAGAGATAAAGATCATTGTTGCTCCAAGCAAGATTTGTCTGCCGCTATCTGCTCCCAGGGACCAGCAAGTTCACAATAAACTTCTGGAATGCTCGTAGTCAATTCTTTTATGACTCGAACGAACTCCCTCGACCCAATGGACTCCCTTTATCTTTAATTTTTGTGTGTGTCCAAAAGGAGGCCAGGGGCTTTATTTATAGAGGGATAAACACTCCATCTCTTCTCCTATCTGATGTGGGACTAAAATACCAACACTCAAAAATAAGTTTAATATTTTAAATCTTTTCGCAATCAGCGGAGTCGTGCGCCAGTTCGTGCCTACACATGTGCAAGCGTCCGTGCATGCGCTAAACAGTACTTTGTGTCCTTGAGCCCGTATCCTAGTCCGAGCAATAAAAAGAATATATGCTTTCTTTGTGGAGTTAATCCTTTATTTTGCTAGGAAAAATACCCCCACATGGCACCCATATGTGCCCCACCACACCCCATGTACATGCCTCAACACCTGCAAAGCATTATATTGAGATATCCACTTGGTGTAGCTGATGTGAGACTATTTTACACTAGTCCAAAGGCAAAAACACCAACAATTACTAATCTTAATTAATGCTAAATTGAGTTCAGAATCTTAATCTATACGTGATCAAGTTAGGAGCTTCCTTTCATAGAGACTTGGTTAAGGGTTGCAGCAAGTACAACAGCGGAAAGTCAGCTAAGCCTCACATGCACGATCTCTTTGCAAACCCTTGCTAAGAAGGTTTGCTGATTAGCTTTTATTTGTTTATTATATTACAACTATTTTAACCTATGTGACTCTAATGCTCTCCCTCCTTTCCTATGGTGCGGCCTATGAACCAATCAACAAGTTATACTATAATTATCTTCCAAGTATAAAAGTTTGTGTTTCTATTCATGTGCATCGAAGTACACAGCGTGATATCAAGATATCATATTAATGAATACATGTTGTAGTGAATATCCTTTAATTCTAAATAATCATGACTTGAGGATTCAATTTCACTTGTGAGTCCATCTGTCAGTATCATTTACATCCTAAGTCCAAGATGACCCCTACGTGTTTTACGGATATCGCGAGTTCATCGCTAACAAAGCATAATTCGATATCAAATACGTGAATATTCATAACTCTTTTGATAGAATTGCATTTAATAATTTTCGGGGAGAAATTGTTATCACTCATGTTTTCAAAAAACTCCTACAGAGTCTCCTTTGTATTTCTTCCTCCAAAGAATAGTTTATAATGTACTTTATTCCACCCGGAGGAACGCTCCATAGAATTTGTAACAAAAACCCTTCTCTAATAGATTAATATTGGAATTCATAGATGTATAACACAATATAACATAATATGAATTTCTAGATAAAAAAGACGAAATTTTATCGAAGAAAAGCACACCTTGCTATTTTGAGCCAAAATGCTTACACTACAGCTCCAAAACAACACATAAAAGTTAGAATTATCACCATAGGTAGCAAAAAAAATCGAGATATGTACTAAAGTATATATGAGTACTAGGTTCATTTTGAGGGTTGTTTTTTGACGTTTAAGGGTATTTTGGTTATTTGCTGAAAATGACCAAAAATACATTTATGACAACTATATTTTAAGGGTGTAATAGGTAATTTTGCACACAAAAAATTCTATAAATAGCCCAAAATTATGCACAAATATTTTCTTCCCTCTCTTACAAATTACAATCTAAGCAATATTTAAAGATTGAAGTAACAACTTTTTGGGTTTTGAAGTACAATTTTCTGGAGGCCAAATTGCAGTGTTCTTAAGGCTTCAACTTATGCGGAATTTCTTGAAGGCTTCAAGTTGACGTTTCAAGTAATTTTAATATTATAGAATATTTTTTCCTGATTTTAGATTTTTCTTTCCTCTCTCCCCCCCCTCTTTTGTTGGTAGGTAAATAAATTCCTTTTCTCTTGTTTTTCTTAAATTTTTTTAAAATATGGATGCTACTAGTTTTAACCACCCTTATGATTCAGAACAAATTTTTTCTTATTATGCTAATTTATTTAAAAATAATCATATTTTTGATTATGTGCCACAAACACAAATGTCACCTTCTGAAGTTAGAAGTATAGCTACAAAATATTGTAAATAGGAAAAAAAATCAATTTTATGGTAGTATTTTAAAAATATATATGTTACTGATAATGAGGGCGCACCGGTTTTATTTCCAAAAAACTCAAAGACCAATAGCCAAAGGTACACAGTGTAAGAAATGCATGAAAATTTTTTAAATTAAAAAATGATGGCACGGGCATTTTAAAAAGACACTATGAAACTTGTTATGGCAAGAACACACTGCATGCTAGACAGACACAAATAAGTGTTGGTCCTCAATAATTTTTTATAGGTAAATTTACTTATTCTGATGCTCGTGACAAAGAGTTACCAAAATATATTATTTGTGATGAACAACATTTTATCTTCTGTGAGAGTGATTGATATTATGATTATGCAAGTATTACTCTTAATTCTTTTATTAAAGTTTCTAGATCTTCTAATAAAGCAGAGGCTATCAAAATATTTTGAAAATAAAGGATAGCTTTAAAAGAAAGTTTCGTAAATATTATTAATTTTGCTCTAACTTCTGATATATGGACTAATAAACAAAATTACGCTTATATTTCCATCACTACGTATTATATAGATCCAAATTGGATGTTATAAAAACGTATTATTTGTCTATGACCTTTTAGAATTTTCATATACTGGCTCTGTAATCGATGGAGCAATAATACAATTTTTACGTGAATATGATATTCATACTAAAAAAAATTTCAATTTATTTTGATAATGCAACTAGTAGCACTTCTTATATTAATATTTTAAGTTCCAAAATTTTATCTATAGTAAAAGGACGTGTCACTCCCCGTTCCCAGAATACGCATTTTTATACAAGAATGTGTATTTTTATACATGTAGAACTCATATTTATTTATTTAGTATTTATCATGTATTATCCTGTATTTAAATTCCTTTAATTTTATGTTAATTAATTACCCGCATTTTATTTCCTGCAATTTTATTTCTGCAATTTATTTTTTGCTTTTATTCTCTGCTTTGGTCTTATTGGGTTCGGCCATGGAGGGTTTTCGGGTTCATGGTGGACAAACCCGGCCCACAACTCCCACCTACCACCATCCTTCCTATTTAAAGCATCCTCCTTCTTCTCTCTCCTTATTACTTCTCTTCACCATTACTTCTTCTTCTTCTTCCTCTCATCACTCTCTCCACCAACCACAGCAGGCAAGTGCAATCTTGCTTCTTGCTTGGAGAACCATTTTTATGGTTCATTATTCTTCCTCTCATGATCCTGAAAGAGTTTAGTGCTTGACATTTTTGATTCTGTGGCTTATTTTCTCTAGATCTAAGTTATTCATTTTCGGCTGTTCATGGGTTTTCATCTCCCAACTTAGCGTGTCTTCTGGCTGGAAACTTCGTTTTCTGGCTTGGGACGAAGGCTGAGTCACGCACACGTCTCTACGTGTCTGCGTGGATTTTGAGTCACGCTCATGTTCTTACATATTAGCGTGTATTTTTAGTCATGCTGACGTTCTCTTGAGCGTGCGTGTATTTTTAGTTACGCTAACGTTCTCTTGAGCGTGCGTGTATTTTTAGTCACGCTAACGTTATCTTGAGCGTGCGTGTATTTTTAGTCACGCTAACGTTCTCTTGAGCGTGCGTGTATTTTTAGTCACGCTAACGTTCTCTTGAGCGTGCGTGTATTTTCAGTCACGCTCACGTCTCTACGTGGCAGCGTGTATTTTCAGTCACGCTCACGTTCTCTTGAGCGTGCGTGTATTTTTAGTCACGCTCACGTCTCTACGTGTCAGCGTGTATTTTAGTCACGCTCACGTCTCGACGTGTCTGCGTGACTTTTCACGCTCACGTCTCTATATGGGTGCGTAGATTTTTGGTTACGCACACATCCATGAGTGCATGGATTTTTAGTCACGCACACATCCATGAGTGCGTGGATTTTAGTCACGCACACATCTTTGTATGAGTGCGTGTATTTTAGTCACGCTGTGCATGCCAGCGTGAATTACTTTTCACGCTCACGCTGTTATACGCTCACTCCTACTAGACTTGGCGTGACTTTTGGCCTTAGCATAGACTTGTTGGCGTGACTTTCTAACCTGGGTGTTTTTATTTGTTCTATAACTTATTCATTTAAGGATGGCATGATAATTCTCCTATTATATCCTTACGCCTTTTTGCATGAACTTGATAAATCATGATATGTTAATATTGTTAATACAAATTGTTATGTGGAATGTGTCATGTGTCTTGATTGATCCATGGATACCCAGTATGACTAGAACTTAACTCTGAGGAGTTATAGGCTCGACCCCATGTAATACTAATTGATTTTCATGCCTTGCCACCATTGATAATGATTGTGACATTGACTAATAATTGATTATGCGTTCCTAGTTGGAACTAAGAGACTGGTTAGTCGTCTTATTGAATTGAATGAATGAGACACGTTCATGTAATGAACCATTGTAATCGACTGGCTGATCCCGAATATTGACATGCAGGCACATGCAGGCTTCAAATTATTTATTTATTTAATTATTTATTTATTTTACAAAAATAGCATGTGTACTTTATGGTCAAGGCATGATTACTACATGGTTAGACTTGATTGTTGCATCACGCTATGTAAAACCTACAACCTAGCCGTACGGGTATCGTTGTAGAGTTGCGCATATCGTACCCCGTACGAAAGTACTCATTTGAATGACCATGATCCACGACATGGAACTTCACTCAACGCAGAGACCATTAAGTCAAATAAAATAACGATGGCATGGAGAGAATGGATTCCCGAGTTCTTACATGGCAGCCCTCTTGGGACTATTAAGTGCCCGACAGGCCGGCTGGTTCCCACAGATACTGTAAATCTGTCACACGGGCAGGAAACAGTATCTGCTTATATTATTGTACATACTATATTAACGGCGGGCGTCCCGCTGGGACTCGTCTAATTACATGATTGGCGCAATTGATTGATTGGATAGACTAGCCTTGCTCGCACATAGTAAGAACTGAGGAATCCCTATTTACATAATTCTAGGATAACTTGGGACTCACAATAGCAAGTCGTAGTAGTTGATTGGCCGTTCAAGATGATTTGTTTGTGTACTGTACCTACTCTGTTGCCTAACTGAGATGATCAGAATGTCAGGACATGACGGGCCAACTTCTGTCCTTGTTTGGTTGGGAGGTTGGTTCGAAGTGTCGTGATGTTATGTGAATCCTAGTGGAAAGCAGAGATCTATTATTATATTCTCTTACTTACTGGTTTAATCCTTCATATCATCCTTCCTTGTGGTACTTGCTATTAGAGGTCTAACCTCTCTGGTTTTGCATGGCCAGATTTAGAGCCGGTCCCCGAGGATCCAGCTTACTTCTACCTCCAAGATGGACAACACTAGAGGGATGGTCGCAGGAGGACTCGAGTGGGTTCCTTACTTCACCACTCGTTTTGTTACTTACTTTATACTTAGCCGTTTGGCACCGACATGTTAGTCGGATTGTCTTGTACTTACTTTTGCATAATTATAATTAAGTCAGACTGCAGCTGATAATAATTGTGTACACTTTGCTATACCATTTGGCTATGTTTTGTAGAGCCAGATCTCAAGAACATTTCGACTGAGCATTTGGGACGCCTTACTGCTTTTTTTTACATATTTTCTATTTCTGTTTCTTACTTGAATGATTGAGACAATAGATGTGAAGTGACCATAGTAAGACTTTCATGTAGTATGCACCCCCTCGTCTGGTTAGACAGCATTGATCATATTATACGGTATTCATCTACCCGTAATACGTAGCTGGCTGAGTCATTCTCCCGCTCTCCAGTATTCTGGTTCTGGGGCGTGACAAGGTTTTAGTGGTGGCCCATGCAGGTCTGATTATAGACTTGTGGGGTATTTGATTTATAGGATGTCTCAATCACACGTGTTTCCCCCTTGATCTCATAATTCGTTATTCTCAACCCTTGCTTGACATTCCGGTATCCTTTGACTTCATTGATCCTTCATGTCCGGTTGTTTGATTGTTCTCTTGTCCCTTTTCTTAGGGGCCCTTCGTCCGTATCGGTCAGAGCTGGACAGCAACAGCAGGAGCAACATGGACAACCTGACCAGGTTGGTCAGCAACAAGGGCCAGTACTAACTCAAGAGGCTACCCAGGAAGAAGTGATAGTGGAACCAGCAGCTGGATCGCAGTATCCGGATGTTCCACCACCACCAACAGTTCCACCTACCCAAGTGGACACACCAGCCCTTCTGGAGATCATGAGAGGAATGATGGCTACTCAGCAACATCAGATGTTGGCCCAGCAACGCATGCACACTCAGCTACAAGAGCAGAATGTGCTACTCAACCAAGGATTGCAGACAGCATTGGAAAGAGGGGCAAGGCCAGATTCAGGAGCATCAGCCAGGTTTTACAAGTACAACCCCCGCCGTTTCGAGGGCACGGAGGATGCCATCTCAGCAGATGCATGGCTTAAGGATATCGAGGCTATTCTGACAGCAGCTAAAGTGCCGGCAGAAGAACGTGTGGATCTCGTGAAGTTGTTACTTCAGGATCTCGTACGTGATTGGTGGGAATCAGAGGAAGTGGGCATCAGACGTCCTGTGGCTTGGGACAATTTCACAGCAAGATTTAAGACCAAGTACTATGGGGTTGTGGCGCAGTTTGAGCTACAACAGAAGTTTATCAGCCTCAGACAGGCAGGCAAGACTGTAGATGCTTATGCAGCGGAGTTTTGCAGATTGAGTAGATTCGCCCCAGAGATGGTAGCAACAGAGCGCCAGAGGGCCATGAGGTTTCAGCAAGGATTTTATCTTGAACTCTTGCAATTAATAGAGGGGCATAATTACCAAACTTTTGATGAAGTATTGACGGCAACTCGAAGGCATGAGATCACCATTCAGAGGCTTGCGGTAAGGACTGGGGGTCAGAAGAGATCCCACAGTCAGATTGAAGGAGGAGGGGGAGCCGCGCCCCGAACAACAGCACCATCCACTGGCATTCGTATCCACGATGTGGCGATACGAGGACCAGCACCACCACCCAAGCAGCAGCAACAGCAACAGAGGAAGAACCAGCAACCCCCGGCAGGTTGCACTTATTGTGGGAAGATGGGGCACACTAGAGATGTGTGTCGGACATTGAATGGACTGTGTCTGATATATGGAAATCCAGACCATCGGGTTACCATATGTCCCATGAATTTGAGGTCAGGAGGACCAGGGCAGCAGTTTCCTGCTCTGCCAGCACCAGGGGCAGGCCAGTATCGAGGACCAGCAGTGGCAGTAAGGCCGTTGGGACAGCGTCCGTTACTGCCGCAGGCTCAGATATTTCGACAGCAGGGACCGCCGATGCAGCAACACCAGCATAGACCACCCCAGCATCATCAAGGAAGGGGCCAGCAACAACATCAGGTTAGGCCGCAGCATGGAAACCAGCAAGGAGGTCGAGGGCAAGCATTCACTCTGTCCTTGGAGGAGGCATTGGCATCGGAAGATGTTGTGGCAGGTAACGTTCTCGTCGCCTCATATCCCGTAGTAGTATTGTTTGATTCGGGAGCATCCCATTCATTTATATCTGCACAATTTGCGACACGACTAGGAATGGAGTTCGAGGCATTGCCAGGGAGGTTGAATATACTCACTGGTAATGGGCTCGTAGGAGTTAGTAGAATTATTTTAGCCTGTAGCATTGTAGTTTGTGGGCATTCCTTACCCGCCCGGTTGATAGAATTTCCTGTCGGAAATTTCGACGTTATCTTAGGCATGGACTGGCTGAAAGACAGTCATACGACAATAGATTGTCGTAGAGGGAGTGTATCTTTTGATATTCCAAGCATGGAGCGGTTCACCTTAGTCAGATCAGGGGCAACTCAGCAGGAGCAGAGAGTAGTAACGGCAATGGAAGAAGTTCAGATTCCGAAGGTAGTTGAAGAATTTCTAGATGTATTTCCCGAAGAACTTCCAGGTCTACCACCAGTTAGAGATATTAAGTTCAGTATAGAATTGGCACCAGAAACTAAACCGATATCAGATCGAGTTTACAGAATGGCGGATTCAGAGCAGGCCAAGGTATACCAGCATATAGAGGAACTGAAGGAGAAAAAGTTCATCCAAGCTAGCGTGTCACCATAGACAGCACCAGTGGTACTTGTGGGAAAGAAGGATGGGTCATCCAGGTTGTGCATTGACTACATGAAGCTTAACGCGGCAACAGTGAAGAACAAGTACCCATTATCCAGGATCGACGACTTATTTGATCAGTTGAGCAAAGCTAGAGTTTTCTCCAAGATAGATCTTCGTTCAGGGTATCATCAGGTGAGGGTTCGGAAGGAAGACATTCCCAAGACAGCATTCAGGTCGAAGTATGGACATTATGAGTTCTTAGTAATGCCGTTTGGTTTGACCAATGCTCCAGCTATATTCATGGATTTGATGAATCGCATCTTTATGCCATATTTAGACCAGTTTGTCTTTGTGTTTCTTGACGACATTCTCGTATACTCTGCTAGTGAAGAGGAGCATGAAGACCACCTCCGAAAAGTATTGTAGGTTCTGAGAGAGAACCAGTTGTATGCCAAGCTCAGTAAGTGTGAGTTTTGGTCGGATCATATTTTATTCTTGGGTCACATCATATCAGGAGCTGGAGTAGCAGTAGATCCCAAGAAGATAGAAGCAGTAGAGAGTTGGCCAGTACCCAAGACCGTAGCAGATGTGCGAAGTTTCTTGGGATTGGCAGGATATTACAGAAGGTTTGTGTCAGACTTTGCAAGGCTTTCAGCACCCATGACCCGCTTGACCCGGAAGGATGTACCATTCGTTTGGTCGGCAGAATGTCAGGCATCATTCGAGACTTTGAAGCAGAAGTTAATATCAGCACCTATTCTTACATTACCAGTTGGACCCGGAGGTTTTACAATATATTATGATGCGTCAAGTAAAGGACTTGGATGTGTCCTTATGCAACATGGGAAGGTGATAGCGTATGCATCGAGGCAGCTTCGGGACCACGAGAAGAATTACCCAACTCATGATTTGGAATTAGCGACAGTAGTGTTTACTTTGAAGCTATGGAGGCATTACTTATATGGTGACCGAGTAGAAATGTACACAGACCACAAAAGTCTGAAGTACATCTTTACTCAGAAGGAGCTAAATATGAGGCAGAGGAGATGGTTGGAGTTGATCAAGGATTATGACGTGGAGCTTTAGTATCATCCAGGCAAGGCTAATGTAGTAGCAGACGCTCTCAACATGAGAGGCGGCGCATTTATGTTAACAACGCAGAGACATATCTTAGAAGACCTTCAGGAGATGGACATCGAAGTTATACTTCCTAGTGATGTAGGAGTTCTAACAAGTCTGCAAGTTCAATCCGACTTGGTAGGCAGGATCAAGGCAGCTCAGGCACAAGACCTAAGGATCCAGAAGCTTAGGGCAGAATGTGAGTCAGGACTCAGGAAGGAGATGAGGATTCAGGAAGATGGTACACTTAGGTTTGGATCACGTCTATGTGTGCCTAGTGGAGATATCAGACAGGAGGTTATGGCAGAGGCTCACAGTTCTCAGTATTCTGTTCACCCTGGAGGGACCAAGATGTACCAAGATATCAAGTAATATTTCTGGTGGAACGGGATGAAGAGGGAGATAGCTAGATTCATTTCCCGTTGCTTGGTATGTCAGCAAGTGAAGGCAGAACAACAGAGGCCAGCTGGGTTATTGCAACCGCTTCCTATCCCGGAATGGAAATGGAAGCATATTACAATGGACTTTGTGACCGGTTTACCGAGATCACCAAGTGGTAAGGACGCTATTTGGGTAATAATGGACCGACTTACGAAGGTAGCACATTTTCTTCCTTTCAGAGTAGGGCAATCTACAGAAAAGTTGGCAGAGTTATATATGCAACAGATAGTCAGGCAGCATGGAGTCCCTGTCAGTATTGTGTCGGATCGAGATACCTGTTTTACATCATATTTCTGGAAGAGCTTACATCATAGTCTGGGTACCAAGTTAAGATTTAGCACGGCCTACCATCCGCAGACGGATGGGCAATCAGAAAGAACGATTCAGACTTTAGAAGACATGTTGCGATCGAGCTTGCACTCTAGATTTTGGAGGGTCTTGGGAGAGTCACCTGTACTTGGTCGAGTTCTCATACAACAATAGTTATCAAGCCAGTATCCAGATGGCGCCATTTGAAGCATTATATGGTAAGAAGTGCAGGTCACCGCTTGCATGGGATGATATCGGGGAGAGGAAGATGTTAGGCCCAGAAATGATTGTTCAGACGGTTGAAGTGATTAAGGAAATTAGAGAGCGACTTCGAGTTGCGCAGGACCGGCATCGTCATTGGGCGGACCAGCATCGTAGGCCGTTAGAGTTCTCTGTTGGGGACCATGTATTCTTGCGGATCTCACCTACTCGTGGGGTCATTAGATTTGGCGTCCACGGGAAATTGAGTCCGCGATACGTAGGCCCCTTTGTTATCCTTGATCGGATAGGCGATGTTGCTTATTGTTTATCCCTCCCACCTTCGTTACGAGAGGTGCATGACGTGTTTCATGTATCTCAATTACGTAGGTATGTATCGGACCCAAGCTATGTCCTCGATCACTCTGAGCTGGTTGTTGGTACCAACCTGTCTTACGAGGAACAGCCTGTGTCCATTTTGGACCGAAAAGAGAAGATACTCAAGAACCGAACAATTAGTCTTGTCCGTGTTGCTTGGGGTCATTACTCCTTGGGAGAGTCAACGTGGGAACGTGAGGATGATATCCGATCACGGTATCCACACATGTTTGACTCACAAGGTATATCTCTTTCTGTATACCTTGATTGTCCTGATTTTTCATGCTTATCGCTTTATGGGTAGAACTACTTGATACCGTGGATTGATGGATTTACATATATAGTACTTGCTTTTGATATGGTAACATGATTGCTTGCTCACTAAAATTGCTTGTATTAGTTTAGCTCTGATATTTCTACCTGCTTGGAGTTAAAATTCCGAGGACGGAATTTTTCTAAGGTGGGTAGAGATGTCACTCCCCGTTCCCAGAATGTGCATTTTTATACAAGAATGTGTATTTTTATACATGTAGAACTCATATTTATTTATTTAGTATTTATCATGTATTATCCTGTATTTAAATTCCTTTAATTTTATGTTAATTAATTATCCGCATTTTATTTCCTGTAATTTTATTTTTGCAATTTATTTTCTGCTTTTATTCTCTGCTTTGGTCTTATTGGGTTCGGCCATGGAGGGTTTTCAGGTTCATGGTGGACAAACCCGGCCCACAACTCCCACCTACCACCATCCTTCCTATTTAAAGCATCCTCCTTCTTCTCTCTCCTCATTACTTCTCTTCACCATTACTTCTTCTTCTTCCTCTCATCACTCTCTCCACCAACCACAGCAGGCAAGTGCAATCTTGCTTCTTGCTTGGAGAACCATTTTTATGGTTCATTATTCTTCCTCTCATGATCCTGAGAGAGTTTAGTGCTTGACATTTTTGATTCTGTGGCTTGTTTTCTCTAGATCTAAGTTATTCATTTTCGGCTGTTCATGGGTTTTGATCTCCCAACTTAGCGTGTCTTCTGGCTGGAAACTTCGTTTTATGGCTTGGGACGAAGGCTGAGTCACGCACACGTCTCTACGTGTCTGCCTGGATTTTGAGTCACGCTCATGTTCTTACATGTTAGCGTGTATTTTTAGTCACGCTGACGTTCTCTTGAGCGTGCGTGTATTTTTAGTCACGCTAACGTTCTCTTGAGCGTGCGTATATTTTTAGTCATGCTAACGTTCTCTTGAGCGTGCGTATATTTTTAGTCACGCTAACGTTCTCTTGAGCGTGCGTGTATTTTCAGTCACGCTCACGTCTCTACGTGGCAGCGTGTATTTTCAGTCACGCTCGCGTTCTCTTGAGCGTGCGTGTATTTTCAGTCACGCTCACGTCTCTATGTGTCAGCGTGTATTTTAGTCACGCTCACGTCTCGACATGTCTGCGTGACTTTTCACGCTCACGTCTCTATATGGGTGCGTGGATTTTTAGTCACGCACACATCCATGAGTGCGTGGATTTTTAGTCACGTACACATCCATGAGTGCGTGGATTTTAGTCACGCACACATCTTTGTATGAGTGCGTGTATTTTAGTCACGCTGTGCATGCCAGCGTGAATTACTTTTCACGCTCACGCTGTTACACGCTCACTCCTACTAGACTTGGCGTGACTTTTGGCCTTAGCATAGACTTGTTGGCGTGACTTTCTAACCTGGGTGTTTTTATTTGTTTTATAACTTATTCATTTAAGGATGGCATGATAATTCTCCTATTATATCCTTACGCCTTTTTGCATGAACTTGATAAATCATGATATGTTAATATTGTTAATACAAATTGTTATGTGGAATGTGTCATGTGTCTTGATTGATCCATGGATACCCAGTATGACTAGAACTTAACTCTGAGGAGTTATAGGCTCGACCCCATGTAATACTAATTGATTTTCATGCCTTGCCACCATTGATAATGATTGTGACATTGACTAATAATTGATCATACGTTCCTAGTTGGAACTAAGAGACTGGCTAGTCGTCTTATTGAATTGAATGAATGAGACACGTTCATGTAATTAACCATTGTAATCGACTGGCTGATCCCGAATATTGACATGCAGGCACATGCAGGCTTCAACTTATTTATTTATTTAATTATTTATTTATTTTATAAAAACAGCATGTGTACTTTATGGTCAAGGCATGATTACTCCGTGGTTAGACTTGATTGTTGTATCACGCTATGTAAAATCTACAACCTAGCCGCACGGGTATCGTTGTAGAGTTGCGCATATCGTACCCCGTACGGAAGTACTCATTTGAATGACCATGATCCACGGCATGGAACTTCACTCAACGTAGAGACCATTAAGTCAAATAAAATAACGATGGCATGGAGAGAATAGATTCCCGAGTTCTTACATGGCAGCCCTCTTGGGACTATTAAGTGCCCGACAGGCCGGCTGGTTCCCACAGATACTGTAAATCTGTCACACGGACAGGGAACAATATCTTCTTATATTATTGTACATGTTATATTAACGGCGGGCGTCCCGCTGGGACTCGTCTAATTACATGATTGGCGCAATTGATTGATTGGATAGACTAGCCTTGCTCGCACATAGTAAGAACTGAGGAATCCCTATTTGTATAATTCCAGGATAACTTGGGACTCACAATAGCAAGCGGTAGTAGTTGATTGGCCGTTCAAGATGATTTGTTTGTGTACTGTACCTACTCTGTTACCTAATTGAGATGATCAGAATGTCAGGACATGACGGGCCAACTTCTGTCCTTGTTTGGTTGGGAGGTTGGTTCGAAGTGTCGTGATGTTATGTGAATCCTAGTGGAAATCAGAGATCTATTATTATATTCTCTTACTTACTGGTTTAATCCTTCATATCGTCCTTCCTTGTGGTACTTGCTATTAGAGGTCTAACCTCTCTGGTTTTGCATGGCCAGATTTAGAGCCGGTCCCCAAGGATCCAGCTTACTTCTACCTCCAAGATGGTCAACACTAGAGGGATGATCGCAGGAGGACTCGAGTGGGTTCCTTACTTCACCACTCGTTTTGTTACTTACTTTATATTTAGTCGTTTGGCACCGACATGTTAGTCGGATTATCTTGTACTTACTTTTGTATAATTGTAATTAAGTCAGACTGCAGCTGATAACAATTGTGTACACTTTGCTATACCATCTGGCTATGTTTTGTAGAACCAGATCTCAAGAACATTTCGACTGAGCGTTTGGGATGCCTTACTGCTTTTTTTTACATGTTCTCTATTTCTGTTTCTTACTTAAATGATTGAGACAATAGATGTAAAGTGACCATAGTAAGACTTTCATGTAGTATGCACCCCCTCGTCTGGTTAGACAGCATTGATCGTATTATACGGTATTCATCTACCCGTAATACGTAGCTGGCTGAGTCATTCTCCCGCTCTCCAGTATTCTGGTTCTGGGGCGTGACAGGACGACTTTTTCATGTTAGATGTGCTTGTCATATTATTAATTATATTATACAAGAACGTCTTCAATTCTTTCAAGTAAATTTATAAAATCTTAAATTATGTACAAAGTTCGAACGCTTCTGCAAGTAGGCAACAAGCTTTTAAAATTTTATGTGTACAATATGGTATAACTTTTAGGAGATTTGTTAAGGATGCACCACATAGATGTAATTCTACTTATTTAATGTAGCAAAATTCTATTAGATTTAAAGATGTTATTACTCATTATTGTAATGTTAATCCCAGTTTTGATTATCAAGTTACTGAAAATGATTGGTTAATTTCTAATTCTATTTATGATTTTTTAGAATTATTTTACAATGCTACATGTATTTTATCTGGAGTTTATTATCCAACTTCTTTTCTAGTTTTAACAAAAAATATTAACATGTCTAATTTATTTTTAAAATATAGAATTGTTCCTGGTTTTGATTATGTTGTTTCCAAAATAGAACTTTTTTTTTGAAAATATTAGGTGAAATATCTCTTATATATTGTTTGGCTTCGATTTTTGATCCTAAGATTAAATTAGATGGCGTATTTATATTATCAGACGATTTTAATGACAAGATAAATGTTGACGTAGGTAACTTAGAAGTAAAAAATTAGATATGTTTTAGATTCTTTAATTACTTTATATGCAGAAAAAGTTGTATCGAGTCGATCCGGTACAACTATTCAAGTTCGTAATAGTAGCTCCGATTTTATGTCTAAATTATCACATGCTAAAAGTGTACTGCAAAGAAGAATAAAAACAATCTTCCTTACCAACTCAAGAATTTTAGTTATATTTAAATTCTTATGAAGAGGATGAAGATGAATCTGCATCTTATTTTTAAATTTTAGAATGGTGGAAAAGACATGAAAAAAAATCCTATACGTTCTTCTATAGCACGTGATATACTAATAGTCTAGGTGTCCATGGTAGCATTATAATCTTGTTTTTAGTGTAGGTTCAAGGATGTTAAGATATTTTGGAAGCTTGCGTCTGCATTCATGATTGGATTTGTGTGAAAAACGAACTCAAAACTCAAGAAATGAAATTGTCGACATCACTGAGCTGGAATTTCAGTCTTTTACTTTGGAGGACACTGCTGAAGGAGGATGTGAGCAAAAAACTTGGACTAAAGACGAACGACGAAAAAAAATACTTGTACATTTTATTACAAATTTTATGAAAATAAAATATCAATTTGTAACTTTCAATTTTGTTTGTTAGTTAATGTTATAGCAGATTTAAATTATATTGACATTAATAAAAAAAAATTATCAACTTTTTCTTCTCAATTTTTGTTGTTAGTTAATGTTATAGCATATTTGAATTATAATAATATTAATATATATTTTTCCCCAATTTCTTCTTCTAAATTTTTGTTTCCATTTTTTTTTGAAAACACCGAGCCAGCCCGGACATAACACTAAATCGGCTCGGCTCAGTCCAGTCCGGTCTGCCCATGACCAGGTCATGGGCCTGGACTGGATTTCCCAAATTTATTTTTGGACCGGACCGACCTGCTTGCTCTACCGGGTTGGGCCTGGCCCAGCCCAAATTCGGTCAAAGCTATTTGACCCGGGTCGCAGTCCGGCCCGGCCCATCTCACACCTTCAGTTTGGTATTGCTTATTGTTCTGTCAAAAACAAGAAATGTAGTAGTCATTCTAAACAAATGAACTAGTTTATAAAGAAAAAAAAAAAAAAAAAAAAAAAAAAAAAGCAAAAATGGAGTGTCTGCAGTTGGGAGTTGTAATATTTACAACATAAAAAAGAAAAGAAAATCAAGCGCAAATCAAGAATTAACCTAGACTCATCTACAAAAGTGTGTAACACAAACATAACATGACAAGCAAGAAAACGCATTGAGAAAAAGAAAGGAAAAAAAAATAAATAATAAAAGGTGAGGAGCTTTTGTGGCTGTGCTTGAAAAGCACCCCCATGGACAGGACAAAGAAGAACACTTCATCACCGATGCCGGTAACCTTACTACCGGATGGGAAAGAAAGGAAGGAGGAGGAGAGTGGACACATAACGGTTGTCCGTCACTCGAGTAACGGCTATAAGTACAGCCATAACTCCATTGTCTCCCTCCCTTTTCTTCCCCCCCTCCTTCCTCCCTCTATGCCCTCCTCACAATAACACCACCAACAAAAGAAAAAGCTTTTTCTAGACACGGAGAGAGAAAAAAAAAAGGAGCGGTTTTTCAAGCTCATCTGTCGTCGGCGTCGGTGTCGGTGTCGGCGGTTTGATTGCGGAGAAGAAGAAGTGGACGCAGGACTGCATTAATTGAGAGAAAAAGTAGCGAGCTTGATTCTTCCAGAGAGAGAAAGCGAGCGTCTTTCATGGCGTATGCATCGGCGAATTCCCGATCGAGCCATGACTCCTCTGGTTAGTTTCTATACAACTTTATTCTCTTGCTCCGAAACTGTCTGTGCTCAAAGGGGTTTCTATTAGAACTTTCTTCTTTTGTTCCGAAACTTGCTTAATTTGGGCTTCCGATGGCTTCTTCTCCTCCTCCATTGTCTGTGCTTAAATGGGTTTCTTCTACTTTTCTCTTCTCGTCTCGAAAGTTTTCTTCTTTTATGGTTTCTTTCGGGTTTCTTCTTTTGTTCGGAAAACTTGCTTAATTTGGGCTTCCGGTGGCTTCTTCTGCTCCTCCACTTCCTGTGCTCAAATGGGCTTCTTCTACTTTTTGTTTAGGTTGCTCCTTTTTTTGCTTAAAACTGTGATCTTTGGGTAAAAAATGTCTCTCTTTTTTATGCTTATGATGGGTGAAAAATTGAAGGTTTGGGAGGAGGTGGACTGTACGAGGAGCTATGGAGAGCCTGCGCCGGGCCTCTGGTAGAGATCCCGGAGGTCGGAGAGAGGGTCTACTACTTCCCACAAGGACACATGGAGCAGGTGTGAATGATCAAATTTCAGTCTCCTCTCTTCTCTATGTGAGCTTTGATTCTTTTTCTTCTTAGAATTGTTTGTTTGATGTTGTGATTGATGGACAGTTGGAGGCGTCAACGAACCAGGAGCTGAGCCACCAGACCTCCATGTTCAACCTCCCCCCCAAAATCCTCTGCCGCGTCGTCAACATCCAGCTCAGGGTTAGCTATTGCTCTCTAGCCTCTCTTCTTGTATTTAGAATTGTTGTTGTTCAGCTTGTCAATGGAGCTAGTGAGTACTTATGTTGTTCTTTTCGATGTTTATTATTAGGCTGAGGTCGAGACGGACGAAGTCTATGCTCAGATCACTCTGATGCCGGAGTCTGATGTAAGAAACTCAAATTGTTGTTGAACATGTATACTTGTGTAGAGATTGTAAATTTTTTGGATGTGAACTCTTTATGGATGTGAACTCATTTTGTGTTTCGGTTGGAAATTTTGTAGCAAACCGAGCTTAAAAGCCTCGAGGCGTGCCAGCCGAAGCCCCGTAGGCCCCCGGTTCATTCCTTCTGCAAGATCTTGACGGCTTCTGACACGAGCACGCATGGTGGCTTCTCTGTTCTCCGGCGGCATGCCAATGATTGCTTGCCTACCCTTGTAAGTTCCAACTTTCCTTACTCTTCAATTTTTTTTTTTTTTTTAGTTATGTGTTTGATGATCAATAGGCATAGCTGGGTCTTCTTCTCATGTTAGGATATGTCCCAACAAACTCCAACTCAGGAGCTGGCTGCCAAGGATCTCCATGGCTTCGAATGGCGATTCAAACACATATTTAGAGGTTTCTATCGTGAACCTAGTTTTAGGAAACTTTTGGGGGGCTTTTCTTTGTTTGTATTCACTTGTATAACATTGGATTGACAGGTCAGCCGCGGAGGCATTTGCTTACCACTGGCTGGAGCACTTTTGTTACTTCAAAGAGATTAGTTGCCGGTGATGCATTTGTTTTCATGAGGTATTTCTCGGAGAAACGATTTTTTTTTTGCTCTTTATAATATCTTTTTGTATTTTTTCTCGCACTTGTATTACGTTGGATTGACCTGAGCGAAATTTATGTTTTACTATGTTATTTAGAGGTGAGAATGGAGAATTGGGGGTCGGAGTAAGACGCCTCACACGGCAACAGAGCTCGATGCCGTCTTCTGTTATATCGAGCCAGAGCATGCACCTCGGAGTTCTTGCAACTGCATCTCATGCTGTTTCGACCCAATCTCTCTTCACAGTGTACTACAAGCCTAGGTTTGGAACGATCTCTATTCTTTGTATCGGATGCCCATTATTTCCTTTCCAGTGTATCAATTTTCTGATAAATGCATCTTTGTGGTGTGTATAGGACTAGTCAATTTATCGTTAGCGTGAATAAGTACCTGGAATCTGTTTCTACCGGATTCACAGTAGGGATGCGATTCAAGATGAGATTTGAGGGGGAAGATGTTCCAGAAAGAAGGTATGTTTCCATATCCTATGTGGACTTTATTGGAAGACAATTACTTGTCGTACTGCGATTGTATATTTTCATCGACCTGATGTTGTTCTTTCTCAGGTTTACTGGTACTATAGTTGGAGTTGGGGGTTTTTCTTCGCATTGGTCTAATTCTAATTGGAGATCATTGAGGGTTCAATGGGATGAGGCTACAAATATTCAAAGACCGGAGAGGGTTTCTCCGTGGGAATTGGAGATGTTTAGTTCCTCCGTGCCTAGTATGAACATTCCACATCCAGTGTCGATGAAGAACAAGAGAACACGTTCGGCAATCGACCTTGTAGCACTTAGCAGAGAGGGTGAGCTCTTTCTTTCCTTTACGAATTCTGTGCAAACATTCAACACCTTGGTTTTTATTTTCTGAAGTTTTTACTTAATTGGAGTTTAGATTCTACCTCGGGGTTCTGGTATCCTGGTTCGAACCAGTCCCATGATTCAAGTGCAATCAGCAGTGTCGATGCTCTGAATTGTGATACAAAAGTTGTCTGGGCTCCGAAGCTGATAGAACACAAGGGCAATGGTTGCAATAATTTCCAAAACAACCCTTGGTTGAAGGATCACCATTCTTCACTTCAGAGTCCACTATCTCCACACAATGACTTCTCTCTGAAGTTGTTTCAGAACAGGAAGGTCAAGACGAAGGCTAATAACCTACCCACATGGCCAATCGCTCCGGACTTGACGTGGGAGGAGCCTGCTTTGGAGTCAGTTAACTGGACAGAGAAACAGAGTAAACCTGATTCTAATAGCGGTTGTCGATTGTTTGGTTTCCAACTGTTCAGTCGCTCTAACAACAATGTTACCTATGCTGAGAAGACAACTGATGAGGACGAGGTTATGGTAACCCCCTCAGTAGAGGACTCTGAGCAGGCTTCAGTGCTTTCAAAATCTTCTAAGGAGCAGAAATCAAGACCACAAGTATCTCCAAAAGAGGTCCAAAGCGAGCAAAGTAGCTCTTCCAGAAGTAGAACCAAGGTGAAGGCTAAAGGCATACGGTCATCATGGTTAATTTCACTTAACAATTATGGCTTTACTAATCTTCGGATGGGCAAACAGGTTCACATGCAAGGGATTGCGGTGGGACGAGCTGTGGATCTTACAGGCCTAGAAGGCTATGACGAGCTAATAATGGAGCTAGAGGAGATGTTCGAGATCAAAGGAGAGCTACGACACAGGAATAAGTGGGAAGTTGTTTTCACCGACGATGAGAATGACATGATGCTAGTGGGAGATGACCCTTGGCAGTAATTCTCTACCCAGCCTAAAAGTTTAAAATCTTTCCTTGTTCACTTAAAGCGTTTTTTTTTTTTGTTATCTATTGATTAAATGGTTGGTTAACTGTGACTATTTTTCAGGGAATTTTGCAAGATGGTGAGGAAGATCTTCATCTATACCAGTGAAGAGGTGAACACCATGAGGCCTAAGAGAAAGTTCTCTTCTACACAAGTCGAGTGTGAAGGAGTCATGTAACCAAGGAATTTGGAAGGAGCCCGGAACTAAACTGTACTTGCTTCATCTTCTTTTGTACTTTTGGTAGCTGTGTACTAACTCAGGGAGCAAATGAATCTCTGATAAGTAGCTGATTTGAGGAGGATACGGAAAATTCTGGAAACAAACTTCCTAATTTTTTTTTTTTAGTTTTCATTTAGCTGCGGTTTCGGACCTGATCAATATATAGCTAAGATTCATTCAACCAAAGGAAAGGAAATGTGTTAATAGATTTGGTGGTTTGGGTGGTGGTTTGGATTCTCTCCTGGAATGTAACCCTTGTAAATGCATCAAGATTTATATAAGACATTTCTTTGGCGAATGATCAATATATAGCTAAGATTCTTTCAATGTTTGTTGATAACATTTACATTTACTTGATGTTCTTTGAGTTACTGTTTGTGTGTCGAGTTTTGTTGTTTAGATGTAAGTTTGTTAATGCATCGAGATTTTATATAGGAGGCGAATGTGTCATTCTTTTGGAACTTCTCCTTTCATGTTTTGTTGGTTAGTGTTGCCACCAGGAGCTGCTTGATGATGACTACGTTGATTTTGAGCTCGTTGTTTCCTTCTTTGAATCAGCATGTTAAAATGGAATCGATTCGTTGGGCAACCCTTTTCTTTCTAGGAATTGCAGGTTGGCCTTTTGTATTTGACACTCAAACAAGGACAATGTGCTTCGTGTTTTGCATCGATCAGGAGTTTCGGACAAGCTGAAGAAGACGAGGCAGTGCCCATTTGAGTGGAGACAGGGGGACAGGGCTAATTGCAGCCAAGGTGTAGAGCTTGGATTTATGTGCACACCCCAAGGAGAAATGTGAGTTCAGCTACCTACGAGGGTCCAGAAGACTATTTCAAGTTTCAACAATCTAGTTTGTTCAACCACGGAAACAAATTCTACTTATATTACATATATTGGAATAAAAAATT
This sequence comes from Iris pallida, assembly GCA_029216955.1. Taxonomy (NCBI): domain Eukaryota; kingdom Viridiplantae; phylum Streptophyta; class Magnoliopsida; order Asparagales; family Iridaceae; genus Iris; species Iris pallida. The sequence goes on from JANAVB010013000.1 coordinate 14,501,854, forward strand.
GAGTTAACAACCTCTACATATATTGAAATAAAAAAAACTAAGTATACAATCTCTACATATATGAGAATAAAATGGGATACATTTTGACATTCATGGGAGTCCATTTTTGTTCACCCATCAAAACTATGTGGGACGTTCACCTCCCACTAAACAAATGACACGTACATTTTCTGTAGAGAATAATTGTTGTATATTTATTGATTGGCTACTCCACTACTTATAGGGAGTTTAGCTCCTCTTCATACTACATTTTTCCAATGTGGGACTAAATCTCTTATTAGTTTTCAACACTCCCCCTCAAGATGGTCGATAGATATTAATCATTCCCATCTTGTTACATAGCTTCGACAGACTTAATGAACTAAGACCCTTAGCCAAACAGTCTGCCACTTGTTCTTCTGAGCGAACATGATCAATCTTCAGTATCCCTTGTTCCAGCTTCTCTTTGATGAAGAATCGATCGATCTCGATGTGCTTCGTTCTGTCGTGCTGAACTGGATTGTTAGCTATACTTATTGCAGCTTGACTATCGCTCAGAAGACGTAACGGTGCTCCCTTGTCCAGCTTCAACTCTGTCAGCAACGCTTTCACCCACAGCAATTCCGACACTCCTAAAGCCATTGCTCTGTATTCTGCTTCAGCTGTAGATCGTGCTACCACTGACTGTTTCTTGCTTCTCCATGAGACCAAGTTTCCTCCTACAAATATACAATATCCCGTGATATACCTTCTATCTTCTATGCAGCTCGCCCAGTCTGCATCGCAGTATCCCTCAACTTCTATACATCCATTCTTCTTGAACCATAGCCCTTTTCCCGGCGTCCTTTCAGATATCTCAAGATCTGAAACACTGCATCCATATGACCCGTTCTTGGATCATGCATGTAACGACTTACTACACTCACCGCAAATGAGATATCAGGGCGAGTGTGCCCCAGATAAATCAATCTCCCTACAAGTCGTTGATATCTTTCACGATCAACTGGCTCTCCTGCTTCTGTTCCCAACTTGCACTTCTGGTCAATTGGAGTGACTGCTGCTTTGCATCCCAGCATCCCTGTCTCCTTCAGCAGAGTGTGTATTTTCTCTGTGAGAGAACAATTCCTTGTTCGCCTTCACACACCTCGATACTAGAAAGTACCTCATCGCTCCTAAATCCTTCACTTCAAACTCCTTCGCGAGTTTTGACTTCAGCTTAGCGATCTCGACTTCATCATTACATGTGATTACTATATCATCCACGTATACAGCAACTATAGTGATGTGGCCTCTTGCATGCTGAAGAAAGATCGTATGATCTGCATTTGCTTGATGGTATCCCATGCCTGTAACAACCTTTCTGAATCTGTCAAACCAGGCTCGAGGAGATTGCTTGAGCCCATATAGCGACTTCTTTAGTTTGCACACTTTTCTATACGACGTCCCTCCGTCTGATTCTGTAGCGTAGCACCCTGGCGGGAGTTCCATGTACACTTCTTCTTGTAGGTCCCCATGGACAAAGGCATTCTTCACATCTAATTGGTATAGCTTCCACCCATAGTTTGCTGCAATGGAGACCAGAGTTCTTACAGTGCTCATTTTCGCTATTGGAGCAAACGTCTCATCATAGTCGATGCCATATGATTGTGTGTATCCTTTTGTAACCAACCTCGCCTTGTATCGTTCCACCTTTCCTTCTGACGTCTCCTTTACTGTATACACCCATTTGCATCCCACAGTTTTCTTCCCTTTGGGTAATGGAACCAGCTCCCACATCTTATTTTTCTCCAGTGCCCCAAGTTCTTCCATCATTGCAGCTTTCCACCTTGGATCTTTCTTTGCTTCCTGTCAACTTTTGGGCAACGAAGTAGAGTCTAATGATGCAATGAAGGCTCGATAATTCGAAGAAATGTTAGAATAAGACAGGTAGTTGGCAATCATGTTCATAATCATCAAAACGACTAGGAGCCTTACCCGCATTGATGCGAGAAGATCTTCTTAAGGGAGCAATAGGTGGTGGAGAGATCATACCATCAGAGTCAGAGAGATTCGCATCAGAATCAGATTGATTCTGTGCGGGGGCAACATCTTCAAGAGTTGGAGCAGGAGTAGACGAGGGACTTGGTACAGTAGGCACAGGGCAGGTACAGGCACAGTACTGGACTTCTGCTGTCTCCTTCTGTAGACTTGGAGCTCCTTTTCCATTGTCTGCTGCTCCCCATGTTTAACATATGTATCTTCTTCATCTTCTGTATCGGAGTCACTACTTTCTCCCCCTTTCGTCCAGTTTTTTACGACCGGGCATGGGACCGATCCGACTACCACAGATGGGCTTATTTTCTTCCCCTCACATCTAACACTCTCTGTGTTAGGTGTGTCACCAAAGGCTGAACCGTCATCCGAACCATAATATGGTTCCAGTTCTCTGAATGTAACGTCCATGCTTACAAACATCTTTCGCTCAACTGGGCTCCAACATGCGTATCCATTCTGAGTTGTCATGTACCCGACAAAGACACATTTAACCGCTCTAGGATCCAGTTTGCCAACTCCTGGCCTATTATCTTGGACAAAACATACACACCCAAATACTTTCGGTGAAACAGTGTACGTGGTTGCACCAGTAAGCATCTCCAATGGTGTCTTCCAGTCCAATACCTGAGATGGCATTCTGTTGATGAGATAAGAGGCCGTTAACACCGCCTGCCCCCATAAGTATTTTGGGACATTCATAGCCAGCATCATTGTCCGTGCGACCTCCAGCAGGTGTCTGTTCTTTCGTTCGGCCACACCATTTTGGGCCTGTGTGTAGGCACATGAATTTTGGTGTAGTATTCCATGAGTGGATAAATACTCAGCAACCTGCTTATTTGTATACTCCGTCCCATTGTCAGACCGTAAGCACTTAATTTTAGTGCCATATTGTGTTTCTACCCGACGATGAAAGTCGTGAAACGCCTCAAAGACGTCATTTTTATTCTTCATAAGGTAGACCCATGTCACGTGAGTATAACAATCAATAAAAGTGACGAACCATCAAAAACCGTTAATATCGGTTGTAGGACAAGGGCCCCATACGTCTGAATGTATCATATCAAATACAACTGAACTTCTATTTCCTGAACTCACATACGTGCTTATGGTATGTTTACCCAACTCACATGCATTACAAAATAACTTCTCTTTATTAGCCCTTTGGTATAATGACGGATACATTCGACTAATAATTTTAAAAGAAGAATGATCGACACGCTGGTGGTAGAGTAGAAATTCATCTTCTATACTGCGTCATGAATCTTCAGGTGGTGTGTCTGCTACCAGAGATGCCAATGCTTTGTCCAGTCCAGTCCTATCCAAGTACTACACCCCCTTATGCCATGTGCCAGTCCCTAGTCGTCGTCCTGTCCCCTTCTCCTGAAAAGTTACCGTAGGAATGTCAAAAGAAACTGTACAGTTAAGATCAAGAATAATGGTACTAATAGAAAGAAGATTGACAGGAAAAGACGGAGCATGTAACACATTGGTGAGAGTGAAAGAAGGGGTGCATGCGACAGTGTCTTTACCCATGACAGGGCTGGAGTTACCATCAGCAGTCTGAATGCTCTCCGGCGTCGGTAGGTGAGTATAGTCCTGGAACTCACCGCGGGACCCCGTAACATGGCGAGATGCCCCAGAGTCCATAATCCAACCTGGTTGGTGGACAGCTGCTGTAAGAGCACGCGCAGGAATACCTGTGCTGGTCTGGGCAAAGCAAGTGATATGATCCCCCGAGGAAGATGACGCCCCATGACTGCCGTCCGAACCCAGCTTCGTGCTGCGTAACCTCGCGAGGAACTCCTTCTCAAGAGGGGTTAACTCAGCCAGGTGATGTTCTTCCCCTTCTTCTGCCAGATTTGCTTTGTGGCCGCCAGAATAATTTCCCCTTCTACCAGCATAACCGTCTCTACCACCTCGACGTTCTCCGCGGCCCCGTCCACGATCACTCGACTGACTTTACAGGGGTTTTGGACAAAATCTGATGTAATGCCCTGAGTCACCACAGTTGTGGCAAACACCGGCCACAGAGGGAGGCTGATTGAAGGCGGCAAGGGCAGACTTGTCAACAGCGGCTTGCTCCCCCTGGAAAGAGCCCTTGTTGGGCATCAATTTCAATCGAACCTCTTCTTGCCATGGTAGCTATGGCCTCTTCTAAGATTGGAAGCATGGACTGTGCTAGGAGTATATTCCTTCTATGCTCAAATGCAGGGTTAAGTCCCTTCAAGAACTTCATCATCCGTTGTCGCGAAATATAATCCAAGAACTTTTGGAAATGTTTCGCAAATGCTGGTTCGACTTGTGCATCTTCCATCCCAAGAGGATCATAGTGATCCAGATCAGACCAGTATTTCTTCAACAGTGCGGCGTACTCAGAGATAGTACGATCGTCCTGGGCAACCCTATCAAGTTCATCCTGCATTTGAAAGATCTGTATAGGATTGCCTGAGCCTGAGTACATATCCTTCAAAGTCCGCCATATATCAGCAGCAGCCTCCATCGCCTCTACATTGCCCGACACCTGGTCGGTCAAGGAGGCTGTCAACCATCCAGCCACAACATTATTGACAATTTCCCAAATAGCAAACTCCTTTGAGGAGGGATCATCTGGCGCCTTGGTTTGGCCATTGACGTAGTCAACCAAGCCTCGTCCCTTGAGCGTCCGCAGTGCCTGCCGTGACCATTTTAAGTAGTTGGACGTTCATTCCAACTTCGTCTCCAGCTTGTCCAGCTTCTCCATTTTGTAGGGTGACGGATCCACATCAGTATGGATCACACATGGGGTTACCTCGGTTAATCTTTTTGATAAAATATTATCAACCAAGGCCTTCATCTCTTCTGTCGTCAGTTTACCACTGATCAAATCTATGGCATCTTCAACTGTGATTCGTCGTCGTCGTCGTCTTCGTCGGCTTCGTCTTTATGTAAAGTCTCCAACAGAGACCTTACGAATGCGCTGCTAACGTGGCTAACACTGGCGCACACATGTAGATCCTAATTTGCAGATCAAGAACGGAATACAAATAAAGCATTTGTAGTTCCGGAGGGCGTAATCTAGGAACATAAGGTACAAATAAAGCATTTGACAGCCATCAGTCTTCGAATAATCGTCCATATAATTGTGCTCGCAAATTAGGGTTTGTAGGGGGGTCGGCCGCAGATGTGGTCGGAAGAGAGAGGGAGGGGGGTGTCGGGGGGGGTGGCGTCGTTGGGGGGGCAGGGGGCGTCGGGGTTAGCAAGGGGGGCGAGGACAGCAGGGGGAAGGCGGGGGGCAGGGGGTGGGCGTCGGGGGAAGGGGGGCGTCGGCTTGGGGTGGGAGGGGGGCGACGGGGGGGGGGGGGCAGCAAGGGGGGTGTCGTCGACGACAGAGGGGCGTCGACGGCGGGGCCGGGGGGGGGGTGGGCGTCGGGGCAGGGGGGCGTCGGGGCGGGGTGGTTGGCTTTGGGCGGGTTGGGAATTTTTTTTTGTGGTTATGGCTCTGATACCAGGTAGAGAATAATTGTTGTATATTTATTGATTGGCTACTCCACTACTTATAGGGAGTCTAGCTCCTCTTCATACTTTATTTTTCCAATGTGGGACTAAATCCCTTATTAGTTCTCAACATTTTCATCTCACACAAATCATTTTGTAAGTGATTTTGTTCACCCATTAGTTTTGTGCCACGTGTTATTTGTTTAGTGGAAGGTGACCATCCCATTTAGTTTTGGTGGGTGAACAAAAATGGACTCCAGTGTTGTCTTATTTCTTGTCGTTCTTTCTTGCTATTTGTATGCATGGATTTTGGGTTCCATGCGACCAATTTCTGTGTTGGCCCCTACAGCTCATATGAATTTGAGGTTGCACCATATAAGAAATTGTCAATATTGCACTGCATCCTATTTCTTTTGACTGTAAGGAACACATACGATATTGGCTACAGAAAATACAAATTCCAACATTTGTAACAAATCTTTTGTATTGATTACAATGTCTTGCTAGCCTAGCAAAACTAACACTATGTATCATGATGCGAAAAATGTAATAGGACCTAATCCAAATTTGGGCCTTAAATGACATACCGCCAATATGTTTGATACGGAGAAATTTTGAGCCAAAACTTGCTCGTTCATATGCCTCTTCGTAATGGCCAACCTTTTTTTTTGTATTTTCAATAGAATTTTGGTCCCTTTTTTTAGTATTTTTTTCTAGTTTGTTTAGGAATTTTTATTAGAGTTTAAGTTATGTTTTCTTATAAATAACACATTGTAATTAGCCAAGTTTATAGTTATAATTTTGATTAATATTGAGAGTTTTCTATTGTGATTGTTAGAAAATAGAGATTTTAGACCCGTTATCTTGGATTGTTGCCTGATCGACTTTTTCGTATTTTATTAGGTGGTATCAGAGCCTCAACCTGTCTAGAGGAATAAAGAAAACCAATAATGGTGACTGTAATGCCCCGTTCTGCACGAGGTATTTGGTTGGCTTGTTGGATGCTGTCAGAATGTTGAACCGAGACTTATGTTGGGAATCAGGAGAACTGAAACTGATGCAGTCTCTCTTAGCTGGCTAGACGGAATGAGTGTTGGAACGTGGCTCGCTGGTGGAGCTACGCATAGGAGGAATGGGTGCAACCAGAATAAGAAGACCCTTTTATACAGGCAAGTAGAACTGTCCTCCTTCCTCCTTATTCCTGCATGCTTAATAAATAGAATAACGTGATGCTATGAATATGTCCCTAATGTCTCTTACCTTGAATGTTGAATAATTGTGATGCGATACTTTAGTTGCTAAATCAATAGAGTTGCCTATGCTGGAAATCGTTGAAATGAATAAGACATGAATATTGAACTGCTGAACGAATAATATTACATACTGCGAATGTAACTTGATGCCTGAGAATAAATTGATAATGTCCATTATGCTTAATGTTGATGAAATGAATGAATCACTTGAGTAATGAGATGCTGCGTGAATGATACATGAGAAATGAATTGAATATGCTATTGTTCCTATAAAATGAATAAAATGCTACAGGTCCTTTTGAAATGAATGAATGTTGTTTGTTCCTCCTTAGAAGGAACGAAATGAGAAATGTTGCAATGCAGCAGTGAATGATAAATGATGACGCTTGGGATCTTCGAGATCACCAAGTGAAATGATAGAAATATTGGAAATGATGAGTCGTTAAAAATGACATGGATGAGTTGAATGATACATTGTTGCCTTTACTCATTTCAATATTTTACCATGTGTTTTATGATCACAATCGAGTCGGACACGCATTCGCATGGTCAGGGACAACTTGTATACAAGGGGGTGACTGCTTCCTCGGACGGTACCCCGGGACGTTAGAGGACCGATCCGACCATATGGGAAGTGTAAACGTACTTTAAGGGTACGTGGTATCGGGACATTCCATTCGGGCTCGCAACCTGGTGGAATGGCACGCCGATTACCTTTCGAAGTCCTATATGGCAACGTCTGAAAATGGTGCACTAACACCAATGATCACGTTGTAAGGATGCACGCTAATGAATGTTTTGTGCATGAAAAGTAAGTGTAACAGTTAACCTATATTTGATACAGGTACGAGGGAGTTGGCTATCGGTAAGAAATTACTCAAATGTGATATACTCTATAATTGTGTTGGTTTAACTTGCATGCCTAACGTGCTAAATGAATGATGCTGTATTGTAGCCTTTCAATATGAGAACCTGCTTAACCTGTTAAATTCAGTATGCTAGAAAGATGGCTTGCTATAATCATTACTCAAAAGATAACATACATGCTATGTTGCTTGAAGTGAGAATTGTCATAGTATGTTTAAGCTATTAATGTTAACGATGCCTCCAAGATGTCTTTGCATGATAACACCAAGAATGCTATAATGATACGTCCACATGAGTATTGCTAAGGATATGTTTACATGCTTCACTATGATTATTGCCCATGAACTGTAAACTAAAGCTAAGTCTCAAATAGAAAGATCATTCTAATAAATGCTGCTTAAATGGTTACTTAAATGTTGGCTTAGGCGAGTGGGTTGGATTCTGCTCGTCAATACATAGATGATGTGCTGACCCATATTTTGTGGGCAGGTGCTCGTGCTAGGGATGTTCTACACACGAAGATTGGCTTGATTGGTCCTGCGGCATCGAAGATTTGTTGGGCATACAGAAGCTCTCCTTGTGCAAGATGATTTCTTCTGTTTATAAAGGGCATAATGTATGGAACATTATAATCAGTTGTACCAGTGAGTTGTAAGCCAAGTCGGTATATCGAGTTGTAATCCAATGTATCCAAGTATCAAATGTAAACTTTGTAGCATTGTTCAGTTGGCTTTCAATGTAAAGTGAGATTGGTTGTTAGCATTGTACTTCAATACAAGTCTTGTACTCTTCTTCAATTATCAATAAAGAGAATAAAGTTTTATATATCTCTGTGTGACTTCAATTTATTCTTTTATCTCCGCTGCTATAAAGAAGTGATGTATTTCTATTCAATAAAAAAGATTGTCCTTATTGACTTCAATTTATCTGCTTCTGTCGCTGCGGTGTGTTCCTATTTAAAGATAATCAATTATGTACCATCTTTTCCTTGTACAAGTGCAATACCAGACTTGTACAGCATCACGCCCAAGCGAGGACGATCGATTCCAAGAGATAAAATATGCGAATAAATGACTCTATGAATCGGGGCGTGACAAATTGGTATCAGAGCGCGACTTTACGTCCTTGGTCTCTTCTTTGATTCATTTCAAATCAAAGTTGCATCAACGATTAACCAAAGTTGCTTCCGCGATCACTTAACGTTGCTTCTGCGATTAAATCAAAGATTGCTTCCGCAATTATGATGTTGTTGTTCTATAATCATCCTATGTTGTTCGTGTCTGAAAGTTCGTTGACCCTCTTGGCTGCTCACTGGATGTTCCATACAATAAGTATATATACATTGTGATGCCCCTGAATGAATAATTGTTGTTGGTTTGGACACAAATAACCCAACAATGACTCGATGTCATAGTATGCTATATTAGGAATGTTGTTTGGAATGTGGGAATAAAGAAAAGTGGCTATGTATGTTGTAACAAGTTGAGAATTGCATATGATGTTGGGAAAGAATTGGGAACGAAACCATGAATGGATGAGTCCAACAGAATTACTGAATTGACTCATGTATGCTGGCTAGTGCTTTCGAGACCCTAAGAATGTTGGCTTGTGATATTGAGACCCCGAGATGTTGGCTAAGTGTGTGATCATTAAAGATCATGAATGTCTGGAATAGAATTGAGTTGGTATTGTTTAAGGATGGCTTCGTTTCTGAGTGGTATATTGCATCTACCACCTTAGAACGAGATGTATGTTGACCCTTTTCCATAGAATAGCAATGAGACTATCTGTGGGTATTGGATAGTGCCGAAACTTAGCTGGGAGTCATGTATTATTGCTGGATGACTCGAGTGTCCCTTGATGGTGATGTTATGCTGGGTAGCAAGATTTCTAGAAATTATAACGGGTGGCTTGGTCAGAAATTGTTTAGTCGAGTAATGACTCAGACTAGTAAAGACAGTTAGTATGCTATGGGTAAATGGATTTGACTAGAGAATGTTGTGGCTTAGAACATTTGAATGTTGATTTCAATTGATTGGATGCAAATCATATATAGCTAATACAAAGTAGGTTGCTAAGCTGAAAGTTTTAGAAATATTGTCGGTGAACCAAAGGAATATTATAAATATGTGTCTTGACCCTAGGGTGTAATAGATGTTAATCCATCTTGATCACCAAAGGATAGTTGTTGCATATGTGCATGCGTGCTGAGTTATTGAATTGCACTAGAATAAAAGTAGTGACTCTGAATACTGGTGTTGCCTAGAGGATGGTTAAGTGATACATAAATTGTCGGATTGAATGGGATAAACTACTCGACCCTTGCTGCATGAGATTTAAGAATGCCCGTAAGATACTTTGATGATTGATGAAACGAATGGGATTGAGAAATTGCAAACGTGTTGGATAATATCGGTATATGTGACTGTTGGTTGGGGTATAGTTTGCTGGCTTATGACTTAGTGGTTTGACTTTGTCATATATAACCGAATAGTACAATTCCATAATTATGTTAAGACTATCGGAATCGATGACCCTTGAATAGTTAGCCTTGGCTTATGGGTTCGTGTGGGTACAAAGGAATTGGAATAGAAATTGAATCATTGGGAATTTACTTGATGAAGTATTAGAACAAAGAAAATCGTATGTCGGGTTGGGATTGACCGTAATGTTGATAGATCGATCTTAGTCGATCGTTGGGTAAGTCTAAGAATGAGCCTCTGTGGGAATTATTTCCTTGAGGAAGACCCTGGATAGATAGACTTAACCCTAGCGACCAGTTGATGACTTACAAATTATTGGCATAGCCGACAATGGCGATTAATTATTCAGACTGAGTTGATACCCATAGGTTTGGGTAGAGTCCCTTAGAACCGTCGGTTGCTTGTTGGCCCTAAGAATAAGAAACTAGCATGATCCCTAGTAGCCGTCCACTCTAGGGAAGTCACCTGAATGATTAAATTTAGCTCTCAGTGTAGCTAATCGTAGAGATTGACTGAATAATAGGTGACCGTTGGCAACCCGTAGAATAACCTTGTGGTGCTGAACGAGAGATGGTGATGAGTATGACCTAAGAGAATATATGTTGTAAGTATATGCTACAACGTGTACCTTAGAGATGTTTGACCCTTGAGGATTATGTGTCGTCTTATAGCGGGAACTGGAATCGTGGGATGAGACTTGAGTTGTATGTATCGAGTAGTGAATTATCCCATGAGATGGAATTGACTGCTCATGACAGGAATGTTGGATCGGTATCTATAGTCGGGTAGCTGGATTAAAACCTTGACTGTTGCATTGAATTATTGTCACGACCCGCTCCCGAATAATCGGACATGAGTCGGACACGCTCAGCCTTCATCGTTAGACACGACGAAGTAAGCTGTACTAAACTAGGGAAATCTAACCAGATAATCATAAATGTATATAATCACAGCATCTAAAAAAACGTATCCCAGAATGATCACCATAATCCATAATTCTATGTATATAAATGTACGAGTCATCAAGAATGAAATGTACTATGAATTCTAAAACAATATCTAAGAGTAAAGCTAACAGTCTAAACCTGAAACCTCAAGCTAAGTCATGACCCATCCTGCTCAGCTAAGATCCCAGGCTCTGGCCCATATGGTAGAATGATATCCTGCAAGCATACCTTCAACTTATCCAGTCAGGAGTGAAGCAAAGTACAGTTCTAGGTAATGAACAAGACATCATGATATAAAAGTACAAGGGAACATGGTATGTAAAGCACAAGAAAGAACATGGTGAATAAAGTACATGAAAGAACATGGTGTGTAAGAACATGAAAGAACATGGTATCTCAGGAATCACAGGAACTAAGTACATAATATATCTCCTGAACATGTGTGTACAATATTTGAAATATAACTAAGTATGTGACCAGCTAGGGGTAAGCACACGAAAGCACATGAAGCACATGAAGCACATGAATGGTACGGCTTAGGACCCGCGTGCACGATGCGGGGTCTAAGCTAAACACACCTGAGTTGTTTCTTGGGTTTGGTCACATAAATAGTATATTTTCCCACCCCAGGTACAAGTAATAAGAACAAGGAACATGAGCACCAGAAAAATATGTCGTGTCGCAGTGTGTTAATCAAGGAAGCACATGATATAATGAAATGTACAAGACCATAGAATGTACTTACCTTGCTCCAGGAAAGTACGGGTGAAGATCGGGGCTAGATGTTCTCCTGTATTTAATAGTGATTTGATACAAGTTGGTTATGATTAATACTAACTTGTTAATTTAGTGAATACTACAATTTTATAACATAATTGTTGAAATCCTATAATGAATTCCTTAGATTATTTGCTACTCATCATAAAAATTATCAAGAATCAAATTGGAAACAATTACTACTTAGTCCCTATAACTGCACATTTATTATGGACTATCAATATCATGCATCAATTTGGTATGCTAGTCCAGCCCCTTATTCTCAATTTATTAGACAATAAGAAGCCCATGCTTTGGTTCTGTGAATATAAGCCCATCTATTTCAAGCAGCTATCACTAGTACTGACTTTCAACTACCCATAAATGAACACTTCACATATAGTCTTTTCTTCTTCATCTCCCAGACTGCATGGTACCCCACTCTTTGTCAACAAAGCCATTATGCTACTCAAACATGGTAGTGCAAAAGCTTCATGAAAAACATGAAATCATAAATTTCCAACTGTCCAGAGGACAAAACCAACACACACATCCAATCCTCATCCATACTCTAACATCAGGTCATTTAAACTTTAGAAAAGAGAGTTAAAAAAATACCATACTTTAAATTAAAGCTCAATCAAGGAAATGTACAGAACTCCCCCCTTAAGGCAATTTAGTTCACTCAAGGTAAACTTCACAGAATGAACAAGGTTCCAATGTTCATCACCATGAACCTGCTGCCTCAAAATAAATGGTTATAGAACCATTCTAACCAGTTCTCAGAACACACACACACACATCATCTCTAACATAAACCAGATATCATACACATTTATAATTTAAATCAAATAAGACTCCCGCCATGTTCTTCACTGGAAGTGCACCCGAATATCCCAGGTCATCATCGAACATGAGTCGACACCCCACACGAGTAGACACGAACATACTTCAATTTGAGCAGACTCAACGCACATCCGACACGAACCCGACTCATGAAGCAACCACAACACAGAGGAATTACAACAACATCTTAGCATATAAATAAGTAAAAGAGTCTCAAACAGAATTTACCTGAAGAATTGTTCCAGATTAAGACACGATTCCGCAATACGACCAAAACTCTAGATCTCTAGATTCACTGCAGTGTTCAAAGACAAATTCGGACAGATTCGAAAGGAAATAAAATTTTAAAATAGAGATCCAAGGATTCGTGAGAAGGTTTCAAAATCAAAATACCTAAATTAAATTTCTTATCAAAAGTGGAATTCGTTCCGATCCACGATCATGAACTGCTCATCACGAATTATCAAAATAGAAGATCAATAGTTAAACCGCTGGATCTCAAACAGATCCTTCACTTGTCACGGATCAACAATAGATCGGCCAAAACAAACAAAGCAATAGATCGGACAAAACAAACAAAGCAATAGATCGGACTTACCAGAATTGTGCTTGGGATTTGAGTCTAAAAGAGTGACCGAGATCAATAGGAGAGTTTGCTACTGAAAACTGGAGAGTTTGCTACTGAAATTCAATAATACAAGGGGAATTAGATCAACACTGCTTCTCCAAATTTTTAGAAAAAGCTCAATGATGGAACCTACCAGAAATCTCGTTCGAACGGGTCGGGAACGAAGGAATCTATCGTCGAAGAAGTCGAACTCTCTTGAGACACGTCCTCACTGGCCCGAAGAGTCGCTGCTACAACTTCGGTCGCCAAAAGCAGAAGGTCGCCGCCTCCCAATCGAAGGAGAAGAAAACTTGCGCCGTCGCCATCGTCTTCAGAGCTGTCGTGGTTGTCCCCGTCGAAGTCGTCGTTCGTCGCCGTCGAAGTCGCCGCTCGTCGATTAGGGTTGGCTCGAGGAAAATTTGGGGACGAGAAGAACAGAAAGGAAATAAAAGACTCTGATCTCTCTCTCTCTCTCTTCCTATTCAGATTTTTAAAGAAATGGATGGAACATTTACAAAAACCCCCTCCCGAAATATCTAATTGCAAAACACCCTCCCCGCTCAAATTTTTTTATAAAACAACCCTCCCCCTTTTCGAAAATTAAAAAATGTTAAAAATCAGTTAAAACTTTTTGAAAAAATGAGGGGACCACAAGTTGATTGTAACAACTTTTCAAATTTGAAAATTGCTCCCAATTTATTTTCCTCTAAAATATCAATCACCAAATTATTAATTAAAATAAATAAAAATTAACTATTTATTTGAAACCCAAATAAATCAATTGCTATTTTTAGAAATCAAATTTATTTTTCTCAAAACCGGGAAGTGGAGTTACAAATCTCCCTCTCTTAAAATAATTTCGTCCTCGAAATTCGAGAGACAAACAAAACAATTTTAAAGCAAAATCTCAAGAAGGTTCAAACATAATTCATTTTTATTGTATTAAAAAAATTCTCAATATCAAAGTACACTCAATCAAACAAACTAGGATAGCGCTCCCGCATTTCGTTCTCGTGCTCCCATGTGGACTCTCCCGGAGAGTGGTGTCTCCACATGACTCGAACAAGCGGTATAGTCTAGTTTCGCAGGCACTTCTCCCTCCGATCAATGATCTCCACTGGCTGCTCCTCGTAGGTCAATCTCGGACCCACCTCTAGCTCCAAAAAATCCACCACATGGCTCGGGTCCGGAATGTAGCGTCGAAGCTGGAACACGTAGAAAACGTCATGCACTCCCTCCAAGCTAGGTGAAAACGCTAGTCGGTATGCCACCTCGCCAATCCGTACCGTTACGTCGAAGGGCCCGATGAATCTCGGACTGAGCTTCCCGTCTCTGCCAAAGCGAATGACACCCCTAGTCGGCGAGATCTTCAGAAACACTCTATCCCCAACTGCGAACTCCAGTGGCCATCTACTGCTGTCTGCCTAGTGCTTCTGTCGATCCTGTGTAACTCTGCGACGCCCTGGGCCTTGAGACCCAGTACTATAATTACACACAAGAAGTTGAAATAACACGATCCAACGACCATCAAGAATGAAATTCCAATTACCACTTAGAGGAGCAAAATCATGAGGACACAACTGAATAAAATAAAATAAAAAATCGATAGTTTAACACAAGTGGACTAGGCCAAGATAGGAAAATCATGGTCAAATAGACATGATTTAATATCGAAGTTTAGACAAGACACAAACGAAGTATGGAATCAAAATCTGGCAATGTATAATTTAAGGAAATCAATGATCTAACGATAAAATGCTAGAACAAAAATTTAGCAAGGGTTGATTGAGGAGACGTACGCAATACTCAGGAGATATAGTATCAAATCAGGATGAACGTGCAAGGATCTGTGATTCTCGAAAACAAATAATCATATAAAAAGGGATATAGTTTCCATGGTGTCCGGGAACATATAGCTATTTGTCACGCCCCAGTACCGAAATACGGGGACGGACGTAGGCCAGCTACACCGTATAAGGTACGAATACACTATACGGCGATGACGGCTGTCAAGTCTTGCTGGGTATCCTAGCATGCAATCAATCTATGGCCTAAATCTGATCTCATGTCCACAGGCAAATCACAATGAAACAACATCAAGAGAGATAATCATATGGAAAGCAGGGAATACTCATATGATAATCAGAAAATCCACAATACAGAATAATAATGTAGACTAGTATACCTTCCCACAGTTCCTAGCATGGTCGGGAACTGAAGCACATCCTCCAAGTCGAGTCTGGAAGATCCACAGGGTCGGTCACAGGCAATCTGGGAACAATCCAGGGTTGGTCAGGCCAACCGCAGCAAGTACCAGAAAGGAAGGCTCAAGGACGGGCGAAGAAAACCAGCAGGATAAAATATGACAGAAATAGCATCTAAAAACAGTAAATAAGGTAAGGGATCGTGCGGTACCAACGCACGAATACATAATATAAGGCAGCAATCCAACTACTAATACGTAAGTAACCAACAATCATCACAGTCATCCTAACATACACTAATGCTTGCATCGCTAACTGGAACTCGTAGTCTGTCATCGGAACAGTAACTCACCCCTACATCAAACAAGAACAAGAGAATGAATTACCGCACCGGAACAGCGTTACGTGCCAGCCAGCTTAGCAAGCAACAAGCCATACAATTTAGGAGAATAAGCGGCCACTCAAAATGCCTACGGCTCTCTATGTGGAGGTTGGGTTACCCCAACAATGCAAGTATGGGAATCCTCAGATCGTGCCATCCCAGCAGGGCTAGCGAGGCCAAGTATAGCATGTAAGAAGAGCACCGATCCCTCGTAAGGCCATCGGGCTTTGCATGTCACCACCGGTCCCTCGTAAGGCTACCGTGCCAAGCATGCCATGTATATAATGTATAGTACATAAGTAGCTGGATATTGCCATCCACTAGTACGAATGGTAACAATATCCGTGGCGGCCAGCCTGCAGGTCATGACTAATGTCTGGGATAAGGCTGGTAATGCACGATCTCGGGATTCCATCCCCTCAATGTATCTACCAGTTTAAGTTGCCTAGATTAACCATACATTTATCCGGAATCACATGCCGTGGTCACATGATCATCCTCCTAGATGTCGTACCTCAGTACGAGAACGCTAAGTAAGAATCAACCTCGACACTTATAGTCCCAGTTGTGATCCATCCTTAGTGTTATGCAACAAACAAGCAAGCAATCCTAACCACGCTAAGACTATAGGCCAACTACCAAGGTACCCGTGCAGGTAATCATATAATATAGCTAGAATATCAAGATGGCATCACAATGCCATATAATCATGGAGGTAGCACCTCAAAGTGCCAATAGGCAAGGGCACCGCAGTGCAAGGTCAGGGCCAGTACCTCAAAGGGTAAGCTGGACTTATAGCACGGATACAGGTAGTCATGTCAGGAACAAGGACAAATCTGTCAGTCACATGAAATCATCTACCCATATCGTGGCATGGATATCAGGTCAAGTACAAGATCAGAACCTCTACCACAATATCATCTCAAACTTATATGGGAGCCTACAGCTCCAATCATCAAGTCGATCTATCCACCAAATCAATCTATCAAGTGTCACCCCTCCATGATGGAGTGAATATCACGTCAATAAAGACAACCACCAAATACCAAGCTCATCCCCCTAACAATGCTAGGCCTCTGACTCACAAGAATCCTCCAAGTCGATGATCACAAGCCACTAGAAAACAAGCCCCTCAACTACCAAGACATAGCAATCAAACCAGGTTCCCCAACTACCGGAATACACAAAGGTACCCAGTTTTGGGCGTTTGAAAAGTCGAGTAAAAATCATATAATAATACCCTCGATATTCTATTCGTTCCACGAGACACTCGCACCAATATCAAAATCCAAAAGTCCTCAAAGGCATATCTGATCAAATTAGAACATCACCAAAGAACTAGCAACACTATCTAAGAATCCACTTAGTCTACCATTATCACTATCTCAATATCATACCTCCTCATAGTCAATCCTCGAATAAGATCATAAACCCAACACATGGGTCAACACTAATCAACGCCGTCGGAAGATGGCAAGGATTGTGTGAACCACTCTGGATCAAATCCACAACCCTTAAACCAAACAAGGACCAGGGTTGCAGACCTTCACCCGAGTAGAACCGCTCTCCTTACACAATCCGGCAGACAGGACAAACAATGGGATAACAAACTAAACTGGAACACCATCTAAAAGAAGGGTCACGGGTCAAGAGTCCAATGGGTGATACCGTCGAAAAGGCAAGGATTGCGTGAACCACTCTTGATCAGATCCACAACCCTTAAACCAAACAAGGACCAGGGTTGCAGACCTTCACCCGAGTAGAACCGCTCTCCTTACACAATCCGGCGGACAAGACATGTCAAGACGCTAGGCGACTAATCTAGTCGGGAGTCTACCTAGCAGGCAATGAGATCAGGGATGCTATACCAAGATGAACATGCACGAATCCAGTCCAGCAAACCAAAGGAATGGTTCTGCCCAATCCTTCGAACCAAATTCCTGACTGGGAATTCTGGAAAAATCCGGCAGAGTCTCCTTTGTAATCTGGATGGGAGCACCCTACGAATTGGGGCTAAAACCACTCGGCGTAACCCGCCGCAGAATCGCACAATCGCGAACTCGCGGGCTGAGAACACTAAGTCTCAGCTACCAGTAGCACTAAGATGCGTACTGGGAACAAATCGATAGCCGAGAACACTAAGTCTCGGCCTCCAGCAGCACTACGATGCGTACTGGGCGCCAAGCCAACACATACAGCAAGAATCGCCATACAGGGCGCACCAAGACCCACAGTCATGTCCAAGCCACAAAAATAGTCACAGAAATAGTTAGCCAAGCCGTTACCCGATCGCGAGTCGGACACGGGGCATATGGGGACAATCCATACAAGTGAGTCGTGCTCGTGTCCTCGGAGGTGTGGATGACCCATCCGAGTTGTCCGATACGGTCTATCCCGATATCGGAATAAGCTATCCTAAGTTATTATCATGGCAGTTCTACTACTAGGCTACACTACTCATGGTTATACATTTACAATTACAGCAAATTAAAATGCAATAAAATCCAGGAGAGAGGGCAAGAGCCGTCGATGAGCAAGGGATACTTGCCTAGAGGGCTCGGCTAGGTAAGCAAGTCTTCGGCGATCTGGATCCAAGCTAGCACGTCCATCGAGGTCCTCAGAACAAATAATAAACAATCATTAGAATTACATAATAAAATAATAACGAGAAATCACGAAGAATACATGAGGCTATACCGTGTGGGTCCCACAAGTAGTGCAGGGATCTCGCACAAAAACTGAAGCACGTGGATCGATACGGACACGCAAACCGAGACGTACACGTATATCGAGACACGCACGAGAATCGAGATAACTCGAAGATCGAGATGAACATGAGACATAACATGCACGTAAATCGAGACGTGCATGTAGATCGAGAAAATCATGAATATCAAGATAGCGTGCAATTCAATACGACACGCAAATCAAGACGTGCACGCGAATCAAGACGGCACAAAGACCAATATGACACACAAATCGGAGCGAGCACGCAAATAGGTGCATGCACGCAAACCGAGGCAACACAAGATACAATATGACTCGCAAATCGATACGGCACGTAAATCGGTGCATGCACGTACCGAGGCAGCACGGGTCACGAGGTAGGCACAAAGGCCGAGACACGAGGATCGAGACAACACACAATCCGAGGTAGCATGGTGCTCGAGATAGCACGGGGCTCGAGGCATCCCGCTGCCCAAGGCAGCACGTGGATCGGGGTGCACAAAAATCGAAATAGCTCACACATCGAGGCACGCGAATCGAGATGGCATGCAACGCAAACAACGCGCGGCCCAAAGCGTCCCGTTGCTCGAGGTGTACACGAAGCTCGAGACGTGTCCCGAGGTAGCACGAAAATGAGGGGTGCGCACCCACCGAGGGTGCGCTGCCCAAAGAACACGCTGCACGAGGCAGCGCACTGCTCGAGGTAGCACGCTGCCTGAGACGTGCCGATCGAAGGGCTCACTCCCCGAGGAGCTCACAGCCCGAGGAGGGGAGAGAGGAGGGTGGCGGAGCTCACCAGAGGGGGACTTGGCCAGGTCGGGTCGGGTCGGACCACCAGCGGGGGAGGGTAGTCAGCAGCAGGAGCCAAGTCGGGGCGGCACTGCTGGCCGGAGAAGAAGGGCGGGGGAGAGGGAGGCCGTCGTGGAGCTCGGCCAAGTCGGGTCGGGGGCTTTCGGCGGTAGAGGAGAAGACAGAGAAGGAGAGACGAGGGCGGTGGAGCTCGGTCATGGCGACGGCGGTGCCGGTGGCGGCCATGGGGGCTCGGCCAGGCGGAGGAGAAGGGAAGAGGGGAAAAGTGGTGGTGGCACTGAAGATGACGATGATGGTGGCAGTGGTGGTCGCAGAGGAGGGAGCCGCGCTGGAGGGTGGTGGTCGCGGCCATGGAGGCGGTGGAGATAATGGAGACGACGATGATGATGGTTGTGGCGGCGCTGGAAGTGGTGGTGGCGATGATGGCAGCCGTCGAAGGAGGCGGGGGCGACGCCGGGGGTGAGGGTGGTCGCCATGGCGGTGGTGGCTGACGGAGGGCTCGGGGAAGAAAGGGGAAGGGGGCTGGCTTCTCCAGCAAGGGAGAGGAGAGGAGAGAGAAAGAGAGAGTGAGGGATTAGGTTTAGATATTTTGGGAAGAGGGGTAGCTAGGTAATTTAACAACAATAACAATAATAATAATAATAATAACAACCATGGGGATAGGATTAATCCTAACCATAAAGCTAACCATACTAACTACAATAACAATAATAATAAAATACCAACTAGGAAAATGTCAAGTCCTAACAACGAAGGCCAAATCAAGATCCAATAATAATAAATTTTAAATAATACGAAATTTTAAAATAACCAAAAATATTAAATACAGTCGGATGCCTATTTTCAAAATAGGGATCTGACACTATTTAAAATCACTTTGCTTAGAATCCCTACCCCGTCAGTATATATCTGACTGCAGTGGACTTTCGGCTCCGTGACTCAAATAACAATATGTCACCGAATAATCTGTCAACCTTATCCATTTTCCAACAATCATTGACGAAGCAACCCAAGAGATCAAGGTATGAAGAATATGACAAGTCTCGACAGTACTCAAAAACCTATGAACGTCTGAAATTACTTCAACTTAGAGTTCATGCCTCGCCAGTGCGCTACTGGCTGCAGTGAACTTTTAGTCTCCATAATCCAGCTAATGGCTGCAGCGCGCAACTGTCACGCCCTAGTAGGTCATCGAATAGTCTTTCAACTTTATCCATAGTAAATTTTAAGGAATCAAAATGAGTTTCAATAGTCAAAGTCAAGAAGATGGTGAGGTTATCTGACTATTAGAATACAAGCATTTATTACGTACTAAGAGATGACAAGGGATCCAATTAGTGAGTATAAAAGGCCAACCAGGAAGATTTAAAATTTCAGACATGGAACGAAGTTTCAATTTATAACGAAATTCTCAAAGGAATCCGGGATGATAACAAGATCCCGTATATGGAACGTAATCCTGGGTAGGTAACAAAGTCTCAAAGGTGGCATAAAGCAGGGTATCAGACAAAAGACAAAGTCTCAACATAAGGAATAAAATCTCGTGTCGGAAACAAGGTTCAACAACATCTCAAACAACAATAAAATCTCGAACAAAATCTCGAAGGGAAAACAACCTCCAATAGAATACAAGTTCTCAATTAGAAAACCAATATCAACAAAGTCGTGATTAGGAAATAAAATCTCGAATAGAAAATCTTGACGAAGAAACAAGACATCAAATAGGGAACAAGGGCTCATTGAGTCACGAGTAGGAACTGAAGTTTCAAAGTCTGAAAAATCTTGGATATATAAGACAAAATCACGAACAGAACAAAGTCTCGAAAATAGGAAACATGATCTTAAAATCTCGAATGGAATCAAGTTACGAATAGGAAAAGAGAATCAATGGGTGAATAGAAAACAAATATCCATGAAACAAGCGATACCCCAAATAGGGAACAAGATCGAAACAAAGTTGGGAACTGAAAATAGAAAAAAAAGTCATAAAAATGAATATGAAAACATGGTATTAAATAGCGGATATGTAACAAGTGAAATCTCAATAAGAGACAAGATCAAATAAGATCGTGAATAATAAAAAAAAATAATTCACGAATGCAAAATAAAATCTTATAGGGAACGAGTCAAAATTTCAAAGATAGAAGACGAAATCTGAAAATGAAATCTCGAATAGAAGCAAGATTCAAACAAGGTTTTGAATGGCATAAGTTGAATAGGAAGGTAATCCCGAAGTAAAGTCTTAAATATCAACAGAGTCTGAATAGGAAACAAAATTTGAGTAGAACCAAATCTTAAATTAGGAAACGACGCCATAGGAAACAAGTTATCGAGCAGGAAAAAACCCTCGAATAAGAGCAGAGTTACGAACAAGAATGGAAACAAACTTTCAAAATACATCTCGAATAGCGACCAAGATTTCGGAAGAGAAAATAAAATCTAATAATCCTTAAATAGGAAACAAGGAGGTTTTTAAGAAACAAACTAGGTGCAAGAGGAATCTAAGGAAAAACTGGATTATGAATCCTGATCCATGGTTTTCTCCAACCATGCAAAAGAGTCTTCTATCTTCAGTCTATCTTCAGTTTCTTCCGGGACTGAAATCTCTTCAACCTTCTTCAACTGTTCTGTCGTAGACTGGTCCTTGTGGTAGTGCTCCATGCTGTTGTTGAATCTGGAGAGACGGGTCCTTCTGTCATATTGGTGCTCCTCGTGCTTGTCCTTGGGCAATGTGGTCAGCGGTCTCCAGCAGTCCTTGACTTAGTGGGCAGGCAATTAGCAGTACAAGCATAGCCTTCGTCTTTTGTGGCACTCTTCGTAGTGGTGTCCTGAGCTGCGATAGAAATACAAATGATCGCCGGCTGAATCTGAATCTGAATCTCCCGCTGGGCTGAAGAAGCGTTGTCTGAGTGTGTGTTGACGCTTTACGGATCCACAGTAGTTGCTATCTTCATCATAAATCTTCATGTTCCTCCTGAGCTTCAGCTTCCCGTTGGGTCCTATTGTCTGTGCTATATTCTGGATCTCGTGGCTGGTGGCTCCAATCTTCAGAGGAGTCGGTTCCTCAAGAACTTGTATGCTCTTCAGTGGCTGCTCCATATTCTCGATCTACTTCTCGGTGCAAAGTATGCGCTCAGTGTCGGGGAAATCTAAGGTCTGAGAGTCTGGAAGTCAGAAGTCTTCTCTAGCTCGGGAAATGTATTTGCAAGTCTGGATTGGAAAAAGATGGCCTACTGGTGTCAAGGAACTCTTGAAACGTCTCCGTCAACTACGTACTCCCCATGGGGATAGTAGAATGATAGAAGGTAGTAGGAGCTCGAAACTCTCAAGTATAGGTGGATGGACTGTTCCGGTGTCGCGTGCTTTTGAACTATCTGAAAAACAGAAAACTGTTAAAATAACATAGACCTAAATACAACAAGTGTTTATAGAATATCAATATACCCGATGTACCCAATTTCCTATGCTGTGATTCAAGTTTCCCTAGTTTAAATCAAGTCCTCCAATAGTACTCTAATACCTAGGTACCATTAGGATAGACCTGCATGGGCCACCACTAAAAATATGTCACGACCCGCTCTCGAATAATCAGACACGAGTCGGACACGCCCAGCCTTCGTCGTTAGACACGACGAAGTAAGCTGTACCAAACTAGGGAAATCTAACCAGATAATCATAAATGTATATAATCACAGCATCTAAAAAAATGTATCCCAGAATGATCACCATAATCCACAATTCTATGTATATAAATGTACGAGTCATCAAGAATGAAATGTACTATGAATTCTAAAACAATATCTAAGAGTAAAGCTAACAGTCTAAACCTGAAACCTCAAGCTAAGTCATGACCCATCCTGCTCAGCTAAGATCCCGGGCTCTGGCCCATATGGTAGAATGATATCCTGTAAGCATACCTGCAACTTATCCAATCAGGAGCAGAGCAAAGTACAGTTCTAGGTAATGAACAAGACATCATGTTATGAAAGTACAAGGGAACATGGTATGTAAAGCACAAGAAAGAACATAGTGAATAAAGTACATAAAAGAACATGGTATCTAAGAACATGAAAGAACATGGTGTGCAAGAACATGAAAGAACATGGTATCTCAGGAATCACAGGAACTAAGTACATGATATATCTCCTGAACATGTGTGTACAATATTTGAAATATAACTAAGTATGTGACCGGCTAGGGGTAAGCACATGAAAGCACATGAAGCACATGAATGGTACGGCTTAGGACCCGCGTGCACGATGCGGGGTCTAAGCTAAACACACCTGAGTTGTTTCTTGGGTTTGGTCACATAAATAGTATATTTTCCCACCCCAGGTACAAGTAATAAGTACAAGGAATATGAGCACCAGAAAAACATGTCGTGTCGCAGTGTGTCAATCAAGTAAGCACATGATATAATGAAATGTACAAGGCCATAGAATGTACTTGCCTTGCTCCAGGAAAGTACGGGTAAAGATCGGGGCTAGATGTTCTCCTGTATTTAATAGTGATTTGATACAAGTTGGTTAGGATTAATACTAACTTGTTAATTTAGTGAATACTACAATTTTATAACATAATTGCTGAAATCCTATAATGAATTCCTTAGACTATTTGCTACTCATCATAAAAATTATCAAGAATCAAATTGGAAACAATTACTACTTAGTCCCTATAACTGCACATTTATTATGGACTATCAATATCATGCATCAATTTGGTATGCTAGTCCAGTCCCTTATTCTCAATTTAGACAATAAGAAGCCCATGCTTTGGTTCTGTGAATATAAGCCCAGCTATTTCAAGCAGCTATCACTAGTACTGACTTTCAACTACCCATAAATGAATACTTCACATATAGTCTTTTCTTCTTCATCTCCCAGACTGCATGGTACCCCACTCTTTGTCAACCAAGCCATTATGCTACTCAAACATGGTAGTGCAAAAGCTTCTCGAAAAACATAAAATCACAAATTTCCAACTGTCCAGAGGACAAAACCAACACACACATCCAATCCTCATCCATACTCTAACATCAGGTCATTTAAACTTTAGAAAAGAGAGTTAAAAAAATACCATACTTTAAATTAAAGCTCAATCAAGGAAATGTACAGAACTCCCCCCTAAAGGCAATTTAGTTCACTCAAGGTAAACTTCACAGAATGAACAAGGTTCCAATGTTCATCACCATGAACCTGCTGCCTCAAAATAAATGGTTATAGAACCATTCTAACCTGTTCTCAGAACACACACACACATCATCTCTAACATAAACCAGATATCATACAAATTTACAATTTAAATCAAATAAGACTCCCGCCATGTTCTTCACTGGAAGTGCACCCGAATATCCCAGGTCATCATCGAACATGAGTCGACACCCCACACGAGTAGACACGAACATACTTCAATTTGAGCAGACTCAACGCACATCCGACACGAACCCGACTCATGAAGCAACCACAACACAGAGGAATTACAACAACATCTTAGCATATAAATAAGTAAAAGAGTCTAAAACAGAATCTACCTGAAGAATTGTTCCAGATTAAGACACGATTCCGCAATACGACCAAAACTCTAGATCTCTAGATTCACTGCAGTGTTCAAAGACAAATTCGGACAGATTCGAAAGGAAATAAAATTTCAAAATAGAGATCCAAGGATTCGTGAGAAGGTTTCAAAATCAAAATACCTTAATTAAATTTCTTATCAAAAGTGGAATTCGTTCCGATCCACGATCATGAACTGCTCATCACGAATTATCAAAATAGAAGATCAATAGTTAAACCGCTGGATCTCAAACAGATCCTTCACTTGTCACGGATCAACAATAGATCGGCCAAAACAAACAAAGCAATAGATCGGACAAAACAAACAAAGCAATAGATCGGACTTACCAAAGTTGTGCTTGGGATTTGAGTCTAAAAGAGTGACCGAGATCAACGGGAGAGTTTGCTACTGAAATTCAATAATACAAGGGGAATTAGATCAACACTGCTTCTTCAAATTATTAGAGAAAGCTCAAGGATGGAACCTACCAGAAATCTCGTTCGAACGGGTCGGGTACGAAGGAATCTGTCGTCGAAGAAGTCGAACTCTCTTGAGACACGTCCTCACTGGCCCGAAGAGTCGCTGCTACAACTTCGGTCGCCGGAAGCAGAAGGTCGCCGCCTCCCAATCGACGGAGAAGAAAACTTGCGCCGCCGCCATCGTCTTCAGAGCTGTCGTGGTTGTCCCCCTCGAAGTCGTCGTTCGTCGCCGCTCGTCGATTAGGGTTGGCTCGAGAAAAATTTGGGGACGAGAAGAATAGAAAGGAAATAAAAGACTCTGATCTCTCTCTCTCTTTATTCAGATTTTTAAAGAAATGGATGGAACATTTACAAAAAAACCCCTTCCGAAATATCTAATTGCAAAACACCCTCCCCGCTCAAAAATTTTTATAAAACAACCCTCCCCCTTTTCGAAAATTACAAAAATGTTAAAAATCAGTTAAAACGTTTTGAAAAAATGAGGGGACCACAAGCTAATTGTAACAACTTTTTAAATTTGAAAATTGCTCCCAATTTATTTCCCAGTAAAATATCAATCACCAAATTATTAATTAAAATAAATAAAAATTAACTATTTATTTGAAACCCAAATAAATCAATTGCTATTTTTAGAAATCAAATTTATTTTTCTCAAAACCGGGAAGTGGAGTTACAATTATACCCTGACTCGGGTAATCGATAGTGGGTGACATCGGATTGTATCTTTTAGAAAAGATGAATTGCCTCGGTAAGAAATATTGTTGGATTTGGGAAGGAATATGATTGCATGTTGTGAACTCTTGATATGATTGGCTCTAAGTTGGACCCTTGACCGAATGTTATCAATATTATGCTTGGATATAGAGCTTACCTGAGTTGTCCCTGATGTTAAGTTTTGTGGCCTGGAAGATAGTGATTGTGGCAAGTGAATAAAGTGATAAGTCAACTGAAAGGATGCTAAGTCGGATTTGGAAAAAAGAGTTATATCGTGGCTGATCGAATCGTACTAACATGGAAGTTGGCTGAAGTACATATATTTTGGGGACGCCTAAAATATGTGTATGGATCCAGTCGAAGTGATAGGTTGCGACTGAGATAACATTATGGGAAGAATTTATCGCACTAGCGAAGACTTTGGCTGAAATGCATATGTTTTGGGGACGCCTAAAATGTGTGTATGGATCCAAACGAAGTGATATGTTACGACCAAGATAAAAATAAAAAAAAAATATTGGTGAATCAATGGGAAGTTACAAGTAATTGAAAAAGAGAAAGACAGATTAAATCGTTGACGGATTAAGTGGTACAGTTGGGTAGCTATTTCAAAATGATCGAGTATGATGAACTGGATATTGAATTGAAGCTGAATGAATATTGAATTGAAGCTGAATGAGTATTTGTTGTGACTAAGTGAATTAGTAAGATGAGTTGTTCTCTTAAGTTTTAAGGATGAAACTTTTTCTGAGTGGTATATTATGTAATGCCCCGTTCCGCATGAGACATTTGGTTGGCTTGTTGGATGCTATCAGAATGTTGAACCGAGACTTATGTTGAAAATCAGGAGAATTGAGACTGATGCAGTCTCTCTTAGCTGGCTAGACGGAATGAATGTTAGAACGTGGCTCGCTAGTGGAGCTACGCATAGGGGGAATGGGTGCAACCAGAATAAGAAGACCCTTTTATACAAGCAAGTAGAACTATCCTCCTTCCTCCTTATTCCTGCATGCTTAATAAATGAAATAACGTGATGCTATGAATATGTCCCTAATGTCTCTTACCTTGAATGTTGAATAATTGTGATGCGATGCTTTAGTTGCTAAATCAATAGAGATGCCTATGCTGGAAATCGTTGAAATGAATAAGACATGAATATTGAACTGCTGAACGAATAACATTACATACTGCGAATGTAACTTGATGCCTGAGAATGAATTGATAATGTCCCTTATGCTTAATATTGATGAAATGAATGAATCACTTGAGTAATGAGATGCTGCATGAATGATACATGAGAAATGAATTGAATATGCTATTGTTCCTATAAAATGAATGAAATGCTACCGGTCCCTTTGAAATGAATGAATGCTGTTTGTTCCTCCTTAGAAGGAACGAAATGAGAAATGTTGCAATGAATGATAAATGATGATGCTTGGGACCATCGAGATCACCAAGTAAAATGATGGAAATATTGGAAATGATGAGTCGTTGAAAACGACATGGATGAGTTGAATGATACACTGTTGCCTTTACTCATTTCAATATTTCACCATGTATTTTATGATCACGATCGAGTCGGACACGCATTCGCATGTCAGGGACAACTTGTATACAAGGGGGTGACTGCTTCCTCGGATAGTACCCCGGGACGTTAGGGGACCGATCCGACCATGGGGGAAGTGTAAACGTACTTTAAGGGTACGTGGTATCGGGACATTCCATTCGAGCTTGCAACCTGGTGGAATGGCATGCCGATTACCTTTCGAAGTCCTATATGGCAACGTCTGAAAATGGTGCACTAACATCAATGATCATGTTGTAAGGATGCACGCTAATGAATGTTTTGTGCAGGCAGAGTAAGTGTAACAGTTAACCTGTATTTGATACAGGTATGAGGGAGTTGGCTATCGGTAAGAAATCACTCAAATGTGATATACTCTATAATTGTTTTGGTTTAACTTGCATGCCTAACGTGCTAAATGAATGATGCTGTGTTGTAGCCTTTCAATATGAGAACCTGCTTAACCTGTTAAATTCAGTATGCTAGAAAGATGCCTTGCTATAATGATTGCTCAAAAGATAACATACATGCTAAGTTGTTTGAAGTGAGAATTGTCATAACATGTTTAAGCTATTAATGTTAACGATGCCTCCAAGATGTCTTTGCATGATAACACCAAGAATGCTATAATGATACGTCCACATGAGTATTTCTAAGGATATGTTTACATGCTTCACTATGATTATTGTCCATGAACTACTGTAAACTGAAGCTAAGTTCCAAATAGAAAGATCATTCTAATAAATGCTGCTTAAATGGTTACTTAAATGTTGGCTTAGGCGAGTAGGTTGGATTCTGCTCGCTTGTACATAGATGATGTGCTGACCCACATTTTGTGGGCAGGTGCTCGTGCTAGGGATGTTCTACACACGAAGATTGGCTTGATTGGTCCCGCGGCATCGAAGATTTGTTGGGCATACAGAAGCTCTCCTTGTACAAGATGATGTCTTCTGTTTATAAAGGGCATAATGTATGAAACATTGTAATCAGTTGTACCAGTGAGTTGTAAGCCAAGTCGGTATATCGAGTTGTAATCCAATGTATCCAAGTATCAAATGTAAACTTTGTAGCATTGTTCAGTTGGCTTTCAATGTAAAGTGAGATTGGTTGTAAGCATTGTACTTCAATACAAGTCTTGTACTCTTCTTCAATTATCAATAAAGAGAATAAAGTTCTATATATCTCTGTGTGACTTCAAGTTATTCTTTTATCTCCGCTGCTATAAAGAAGTGATGTATTTCAATTCAATAAAAAAGATTGTCCTCATTAACTTCAATTTATCTGCTTCTGTCGCTGCGATGTGTTCCTATTTGAAGATAATCAATTATGTACCATCTTTGCCTTGTACAAGTATAATACCAGACTTGTACGGCATCACGTCCAAGCGAGGACGATCGATTCCAAGAGATAAAATATGCGAATAAATGACTCTACAAATCGGGGCGTGACAGTGACAACAACGAACAACTCCTTACTGAAGAGCAGGGGTTGAATGCCTCTTTGTGACAGTCCGTCACTTGGAAGTCTCCCTACGGGATCTGATCCTATGAGTCTAGTGATAAGTGCAGGTGGTAGGCAATTATGAATTGTTGAGAAAACCAGTTCATCTGACATCATAGCTGAGCAATGCCCACAACATTCCGGGAGATGGAAAAGTACCAACGTGAGAGCACCGTATGTGAAGGTTCATTTAGATTCCTCTAATTCAAGCAAGGAGTTCAACGATTTTGCTAGGTAGGGTCGTGATGACGAGCGTGGGGGTGACATATTGCTTGACCAACATGAATATGATGGTCGGCGCAGTATCGTCGGACACGATCAATATGGAAACTACGAGTGAAATAATTTTTGCAGCAAAAAAGATTGATTCAACAATGACTACGCTTATCAACATGATTGTCATGGAGAAAGTCCACACTAAAAAGTAGATGACTTCAAGTTGAATCGAGTCTTTGATTACATGAAATCTATATAGATAAAAGGATAAAGTTGGTGGCTTGCATATTGAAGTCAGGGACATCATTTGGTGGGACGGATTAAAGGATAAGCATAGAAAGTAATAGAAGAGGCACATCATCTGTTGGGGGTTGATGCAAAAGAAGTTGAAGGCATACTTACGGCCCAAAATAACTACGAGCAGAACCTTTTTCATTATTACAAAAGGTGTGCACATGGCCAATTGAGTGTCAACAAGTACACTATGAAGCTTTTGCGTCATGCCAAATGAAACAATCTCGATGAGACCAAAAGGCAACATGTATCTTGCTTCATGGATGGAGTAGTGACAACGATTCAAGATAGTATTACAGCTAAATTTGTCTCTAACCTATGGTGGCCAAGAATCGAGTTTTATAGGTTGTCACGTCCTGTACCGAAATATAAAGAACGAGGGTATAACATGGCCATCTACGCACTACAGAATACATCAGTACCCTACAATACAGTCACGAGTGTTCCTAGATATGGTGGTATATACTACAATACATGTCATGTATGGTCTCACAAAACATTCTATGTTTCAACAAGTCAAACAAGAACAAAAATATAGAACATATAAGATAAAATAGTAAGGCGTCCCTGATGCTATATGAAAATGATCATAAAGCAAGCTATACAAAATGGAAGCTAGTATGCTGTCAAATAAACATGATCATATCGTCAACTGCAGTCTGAATATAATACAATCATGTAATAGAAAAGTCTTTTATAATATAAGGCTAACAAGTGCATGTCGGCTAAACGTCCAAAAGAACAAAATGATATATAATGAGTGTGAAAATGAAATCCACTCAAGCCCTCGGTGGTCATCCTACGGGTGCGTGTCGTTGGAATAAAAGTATGTTGGATCCTCGAGCTCTGCTACAAGATCTAGCCAAACAAAACCAGAGGGGTCAGACCCTAATAGCATGTATCACAAGAAGCACAAATGAATAAAATAAACCTCAATTAATAGCAGTATATACAAACTTGTTTCGTAGTCCAGGTCTATAGTCGATCATCAAAGCAGTAATTCATCCCTACACCAAACAAGGACAAGCGATACACCATTACCCTGTGACAGTCTTAGCCCCTAAACCACTAATGAGAAATATAGTATAAACACAATTAATTTAATAGACTACCAATCAATTCCAGCAAATTGCTAGATTTTATCTGGGTTACCCCAGTTGATGGAATATAGGAATTCTCATATCGTGTGATGCCGTAGTGGGAGTAGCCAAGCCATAATACTACACACAGGTAATAATGATTCCATGGTGCCACCACTTGGGAGCCTACCTAGTCGTGTAATCTTCGTAATGGTCACACCACTCCTATAGGATAGATACTAGTAGTAACAACAATAAATGTCAGATACTTTAGTGCACTAAAGTGAATGATACCATATTATTTGATGGATGGCCAGCAAATACACGATATTGGGATATTGTTCCCTTCCAATGAATCTATGTATTTTAAGTTACCTAGTTAACCATAGCAATTATATGGAATCTCGTGCCGTAGGCACACGATCATCCATCCTAAATGTTGTATTGTAGTATGGACATGCTGGGTGTGAATCTGTATTGGTTTATGAAGGTTCGAACCTAAATGTATCCATCAGAGTAGATGCAACAATTAGTATAAAATCTCATATCTAGCCACGCTACAATCACTGACCAACTACGAGAGCATCCGTACATAATAACAATATACATATATGATATAATAAAGCTAAAACAAGAAATCGTACCTCAGTGCACAGGTAGCGTACAAGCGGATTCAGCTGATTTTTGATGCGATGGTGTGGCATGTCTGGAGAGAAAGAAACAGACGCATCTTTGAGGGTCTAGCCACCAGTAAATATGCTATACAAAGAACATAGAAGCTGATTTAGATATCCTTGACCCTATGTGATTAAATTTTGTGCCTTGGGCAAAATTATAGTTTTGTAATGTTTGATTTTATCAATATAATTTATCTTCTTCGAAAAAAGAAGGTTGCTTAATGGAAACAGAGTATATCTTCCTTTTGGGTTTAAATGTAAAGATAGTTTGATAAAATTAATACACTTAGATGGGCTGGATACTTAACCCTAGTCATCTAGGTTAAATATCTATCTTTTAAAACTTAAAAAAAGAAAAGAAAAAGAAAAGGGAATAAAGATGCTAGCAAGAAGCAAGGAACTATCATGCCGTAGCTCGTTTGGTTGACGGTAAGGAAATCTTAACTCTTTGTTTTGTTTTTTGTTTTTTTCCCTTTGGGAATAGCAATTCCTATCAAAATTTATGAATCAATTTTCTTTCATGTTCCTTTCCTTTGACATCCAAACGCAAATATAGAAAAGGAATGAATTTTAGTTTCCGAAATCCTGATTTTGTGAACCAAACATGGCCTAAGCGATGCTTCTGGTCTTTCTACAAGTTATGAAGTAATCAAGGGGTTTGAGTTCTAAAATATTTCCCAAATAATTAGAGCCGAGGAGATACGTATTTGTGTTTCCCTCCTCGTCATTCAATCATGATTTCCTCCCTGCATTTACAGTCATAGACTCGATTATCACTATTTCTTTTCTTTTCATAATATCATCTCATTTAACATGCAAACCTTAGGAAAACCATTTCGGATACATGGCATTATTCTTTGATTTATCAAAAATACTATTTGGCTCCTAAAATATTTGGATAATACCATCTTCCATTATGTAACATATGGCATGATTGCTGACATGGCAGCTGACATGACAAAATTTAACATTAAAATTAAAATTAATATTAAATTAACATTAAATTAACATTAAAATTAACCTTAACATTAAAATTAACATTAACATTAATATTAAAATTAAAATTAATATTAACATTAGAATTAATATTAACATCAACATTAACATTATTATTAATATTAATATTAACATTACCATTAACATTAATATTAATATTAACATTAATATTAACATTAAAATTTTTTGGGTAATTAATTTTTGGGGTTAAAATTTGCCACGTCGGCTATTATGTCAGCTGTCATGTCAGATGTCACATAATGGGAGATGGCATCACCCAAATATTTTGGGAGCCAAATCGTATAATTGTTGATTTATTGCTTGATTTCCCTATAAAGTTTATCTAAGCCATCCCCCTAAATGTCGACAGAAAAAGTTTAACAAATGATTTGTCAGGATTTATCACTAGAGTTAAACAAACAATAGTTTATGAAACCCTCCTTTTGCTATGGCACACTATATCTAAATCTTATATTGCTCGTCGCCAAATTTCACTATCAAACACAAGAGCTACAGTCTGGAATCCAACACCATCGACACAACAGGCACTCTATTACAATTAAAAACAGCTTTCTTCACCGAATCGATGTCGCATGTCAGTTGCAAATGACTCTAAATAAACACAACCCTAATTGTCATTTTCGGACAGTGCTCAGCATTTGACGATTAAAGCTATAAAGATATATGTATATCATACCTTGGTTAGTTGGCTAGCTTGTGTTCCCCAAAACCAAGTAGATTGATGATGGTCCTGCCGGCCAGAGATTTCCAAATGCCCGGTCTTCGTGCGCGTGGTTGGTGTTAGAAATTGCTTGTACTTCATTTTTGATTTCTGCGAAGTTGAAAATGTCGTCGAGATTTGAATCGTACATTTAGCAGCACTTTTTTTAAAGTTGCATCGCATCGCATCGCACACAAGGACAACATTTGATGCATGCGGACATATGATATATGCAAGCTTTAATTGTATCTACTTCCACAGGAGTGATCTCTCGTAACATAAAGACAATACCTAATACATTCCCAAGGGATATCTAGTGCTTGAGTTGATCATCTTCTGACCTTAATTTTCTCTCTACACTTAGTTAATCATTTGTGTAAATTGTATATTCATTTATTCTGAGAAATAAGTGCATGCTCGGTCCCGCCGTGTTTAAATGATTTCACACCGACTTTAACTGACAAAACATAGCAAGTTTGCGTTTGTAAAACCATCTCCAATGGGGGTTTCTATCTTTCCTATTTCTGTGGAAGAAATTTATTTTAGAAAAAACTTCTCCCAATGATGGTTTCTATCACCATTTCTATCCTAGTTGGTAATGATGTAGGAAGGAAACTTTCTAGGAGGGTTTCTACATATAGAAACTCTCATAGAATTTCTTCTATCTCTCATGATAATTATTATTGGGCCCCACATCATTAAATTGGTCCTTTTACTATGTGACACATAAGATAGAAATGGACAACCATTAGAGAGCATTTTTTATATGTGTACAATTTCTATGTAGAAACTCTTCCAACTAGGATAGAAATCTTCTTAAAGTACAATGCCAAGTAGGATAAGAACTCAATTTTAGAAATCACCATTGGAGATGGTCTAAATGCTTATCACCTTTTAATACTTGAAGTATTGCTCGTACTTAAATTTTTGGTTAATTAGGCTTTGGGTCCCGTAAATATTTGAAAATTAGCGTTTAGGTCCTGAAATGTTTAACAGGGTTTGGATCATGATATTGAATCGTGTAATAAGTATTTTAGGATTAATTAGACACAGGATCGTGGAAACATTATTGTCATTTTGCGTTCTGAATGAATTATTCATGGCTGAAATGCAACTTGATACCCTCAACTATTCCAGTTGTTTAACTTAATACCCTAAACTTTTTAACGTGACAACTTGATCGATATCATCAACTATTGTCCAAACAAGAACAAAACTACCCTCCTTCCGCACCCAAACACGTACCCCTCTCCCCGCGACAGTAGCAGCGGTGGCAACGTGCACAAGGGGACGAGGGTGGTGCAGCCGGAGTGGGGGCAGCTGGGGCGTGGGGTGGGGTGGGGTAGCAAGGTGGGGGAGAGAAGGGGGGGTGGGGGTGGACGGGGATAATTTCGTCTTTTTAGGGTATCAAGTTGATGCATATCA
Organism: Iris pallida; assembly: GCA_029216955.1. Classification (NCBI taxonomy): domain Eukaryota; kingdom Viridiplantae; phylum Streptophyta; class Magnoliopsida; order Asparagales; family Iridaceae; genus Iris; species Iris pallida. The sequence goes on from JANAVB010013000.1 coordinate 14,536,441, forward strand.
AAGTTTAATATCATGTTGAAAAGCTGGTATAGTTAAGTATGAAGTTGAAATTAAACCTTTATTTATTAACATATTTTTTTATGGTCAATATGGGTCAACCGTGATCTCATGACCCATATCCTAAGTTGGACAATTTCGGGACCTAAATATTATTTTTTGAATATTTATGGAACCCAAAGTCTAATTAAGTTTTAAATTTTTATAGCACATGTCGCTGCTATCGAAAGAAACCTTTACAGAGATTTAATTATATATAACCTCTTTGTCTCATCTTTCTTTAAGTGTGTATCTGCGCTAGATTACTATAAATCAAGTTTACATCTATAATTAATTTAATATATAAGAAGCCTCTTGTTCCGATTTGATGTTTCTTTTAACTCTTTTCAGCAGGTTAATAAGTTGATCAACATTGTTAATTCAGACCATATTATTTTTTTTATTTTTTTGTGAAATCCCATGCATAAAAACAATTGGGGGGACTCAAATCTTGCCGGCCCCTCCGAATGCCCACTCTAATACCACTAGGCTAGAGAGCTCGGACATATTAAATGTTGGAATATAGCAAATGGCGCCTAATAGTATAGCATTATTCAATTCAATGGAGTTGGAAAATGAAAGAAAAGTTATTATTTTTCTATGTTTGGATGACAAAAAAATTGAGAAGGAAAGAAAAGTGATTCACACTGGAAAGAAAATTAGGAAAAAAAAATGGTTTCATCCATCCAAACAAACTCACTTTTTCACCTTTAAGTATTCATTTTAAAGTATATCGATGGAAATTGTTATTTCCCAAAGAAAAAAAAATACTATGAAATTGATTTCCTTCCCTTTCCTTTCCGGGAACCAAATGAGGCCTAAGGAGACGTCCATTCTTTTTCTTCTTCATAAAATCAGTTTAATGTGTTGTGCTTAATGTCTTATATTTCTATTTTCCATCTCAAGCAGAGATAAATGATGGTTGTGTTAAGTAGCCGACCTAAAACATTGTTAGCCTAAACAGATGGCCCCAAAATTTGCCATAAAAGCTTTGTTATTGTTGTTATGCTGTTTCTAAGTCTCTGTCACGATCACTCATTTCAAAATTTGAGAAGATTTTATTCATGCATCATTATGACACCAAAAATAGTGTATTAAGTAAATCCAGGACAGATTCCTTTTGTTCCCTGTATAATGGACTGGATAAATCTAATTTCTTGAAGGACAACTTTATCTGTAGGACCGTTTTCAATAAATATGCGAGTCTTGCACTTAACTGATAAGTGTTCATTCTCATGATCCAAGAGTGGTATGAGAATAGGTCCGTTTGTTAGTAGTTATAATTGTGAATCTCTTTGTGTGTGTGTTGCTAGAATTGTAAGAGGGTTGCTTACAAATTCTTGCAAGTAACATAAGAAAATAAGACAACAAGTTTTGCATATACAGTACCTTTCCTCCTCCAAAAGTGTACTTGTTTTTTCATTCCGTTCGTGGCATCGTCCTTGCTTCGTCATCCAGGATCCTTCAATTGGTATCAGAGCCAACGAGTGACGATGGCGGAATCAAGTTCTCCCCACCTGTCGTCGCGTGCAAGGATCGACAATGGCAGCGGAGGAAGCGGCAATGGTCGCATCATGGAGAGATGGGGTAAAGTTAAGTACCCGATGTTGACAAGGACCAACTACGCGGATTGGGCTCTCTTATTGATAGTCAACATGCAGGCACAAAGGCCTGTGGGAGGCGATCGAATCTGGGGTCGCCGACTACCGCGACGATAGGATGGCCCTATCCGTCATACTCCGAGCCGTGCCGCCGGAGATGCTGTGGACACTGGCAGTGAAAGACACTGCCAAGGAAGCGTGGGACGCTGTAAAGACCATGCGGATGGGGGTCGAATGCGTGCGTGAGGCCAAGGTGCAGAAACTTCCCACCGACTTTGAGACGATCAAGTTCAAGGACGGCGAGTCCGTCGATGACTTCGCGATGCGGCTTACGGGACTCGTCAACGACCCGCAACTACTCGGCGACGAGCTGTCCGAAGAGAAGGTAGTGAAAAAGTTTTTTCGTATTCTTCCACCCAGGTACACGCAAGTTGCCATCTCTATTGAGACCCTTGTGGATATCAAGACGTTGTCCATTGAAGAGCTTACTGGTCGACTTCTAGCCGTCGAGGAGTGGTATGATCTCGACGGCGACTCTAGAAGCACGAGTAGTCGCCTTCTCCTCTCCGAAGAGGAGTGGCTTGCACGCACGAAGCAGAGGAAGCAAGGCGAGGCCAACTCCGACGGTGACAGAAATAGTGGTCGCGAGCGCGGCAGGCAAAGAGGCCATGGCGCACTACACCAAAGTAGTCAATTTCTAGCACAATTCTTTTACTATTAGTAACGGTTATTACCGTGACACTATTACAACGAAAATAACCGTTACAATGACTTAAAAAGTATTACTAAAAATCTAATTTTGTATTTATATTATTTTTATAATTTTTGTAATGCTAAAAACTGTTAGGAATTATACAAAATTGAAATAGCTTACAAAATAAAAAGGAAAACTTCCCGCACTCATTTTCATCTTTCCCTCTATCACGAGAGCTTTCCCTCTTTTTACTCGAGCTCCCCCACCCCCTCACTCTCTCTATCTTCCTCTCTCAATCCCAAATATCGCCGAATAGCAAACCCGAAATCTGCACCCAGATCCGACGCACAAATGGTGATGGCTGGTGACTACAAGCGGTCGATGCTCCGGCTGGCCATCCTTTCTCGGCTCCTCGTCGTTGCCCTAATCTTCTTCTGGTGGTACCACTTCGGCCCCTACGACACCTCCCTTCCGGGCCTCATCGATCCCAGTATAGCATTGTCGTAGCGATCAAGCGGATCGTCGTATAGGATTCCATCAAGCGCACGAGTACGAGCATCCAACGATAAAGTGGTTTCGGTGATTCCAAGTAAGGTTTTCAATTTCTTTATGAATAAGTTATTTTTTGATTAATTATGATTTTTTTGGTTGTTATTCTGCGGTCGGGTGTGTAGTACAACAACATCAAGTTCCATATTTTGATTTCTTTAACTTGCCCTAATTTTTCACTTTTTTAAATTTAGGGTTTAGTTGAATCACGAATTGCACCAATTTAGAATAAATCTTAAAAAATCTTGCATACAAATTTGGTGAATTGATGATATGCTTTTTTTTATTGGCTACGCGTGTGAATTGATGATGTGCTTTTTTTTTATAGAACCAATCCACAACATAGAAGATGCAACTAATTATTCAGTTAAAGGAGATATTAGGATGTATGCAACTAGTATATCTTGAGCCTAGGAAGCACGGATAGTTCAAATTTTATGTCCATATGTTCATGTTGCATCATGTCAGATGTGTTGGATATTGCCACAAACACTCCAATTTATCTATAGAACCCATATTTTTATAAGTACAACTTATGTTTGTACTGTCAGATCAAAGTTGTCGAAGTGACACATGATGAAATATAATTTATTTGTTTCTTGTGTGTTGTACAAAATTGATAGACAAAGGTTGCAGCTATGAATTGATAATTTGTCCCATATTTTTTCTATATTAACAGACAAGTGATTTTCTAATAGTTGTTTCATTGGCTTGTATGGTTTAGTATTCTCCTTGATAGAGTTGACTAACTAATTTCTTCGTCATGTAATAGAAGATTCTGCTTGATTGCATTGTTTGCATTCTTTGTGTGATGGAGATTTGGTTTGCGTTTCAGCGTAGTTGAGTTGTTTTTTAATTTAGTTTATTTCTTTTTCTTTTAGTTTAATTTGGGAGTTTGATCTATTTAAGTCTATTTAAGTCAGAGTTTTGATGGCTTATGTTTTAGTTAGCTTACAATTTTACTTTATTGAGACAGTTGTTTCCCATATCTATAATCTATAAATATGATGTACACTAACCTAACTTTGATTGAATGAATCATTCATTTGAGATTTTATTTAAGAGATGCATGCAAATTACAAATTGGTATGCAACTAATGGGTGCTGAAAACTAGGTCTGAAGCCTAAAAGACCTTAATTCTAACCCTTCTTCTTCCCTAATCTATTATGAAATCAACAGCCAAAATTGGTTAATTTTGCATTTAGAAATAATCGATCTCTCCTGTCTTTCTGATTCTGATTCTGATGGTGTAGGTGAATTTATAATGATGGAACTTGCTCAAACTGTCAAGGATGTAGTTTTTGCATCACTTGTCCTTTTATGAAACTTACTAGACAAAAGCTATCGCCTTGTTATTTTTTACCTGGTATCTCTGTGTATCAAGTAAATTTGTGAATATACTTTGAGAGGGGGAACTAACTTTTCTGCACTCAAAGCTGAGTAGTTTTCCCTACCTAGATGGTTGGAGTTTAGCATTTATAGTTTAAAACTTTTACAAAATCTTCTATTGCTATGGTTGTTCGATAAATGTTAGCTCCACTATTTGTCAAGTGAACTTGCACCTTCATCTAGACTAAAGCTGAAGGGGCTTTCTTGAAAGTTCATAAGGGTGACTTGGTTATTCTTACAATGTTATTATCCTCATCAGGGGCCATTCATGCATTTCAGATATATATGTTGCATGTTATGATCAATACTCCAACCGAATTCCAATACTAGATATCCCTGAAGTTAAAGTCCAAATGAGGACATGAGATGTTATTCTTTCAATGCAGGTAGACCTGTCTTCGGATCGTCTATTGAAATTAAGGTACAGAAGATTCCATGTCATTCTTGTTGAGCACAAGTTCTATATTGTCTTGCACATGATTTACCTTTTGTAAGGATGTAATATGTTATATAGGACATGTTGATTGAAGCAGTAAATTAGATATGATCTAAACTATGTTTGATGCTACATTGCAAGTGTGTTCATCAGAGGGTGAATGCATGGATGAAGTTCCAGTTAGAGGTTGGCTATCGAGCAGCTGACATAATACCTCTTTTGAACATGACTGGGCACTTGGCAAGGTATGCAGACCTATACTACAATCAAACATTTTAGCTACCCATCTAGAAATATAAAGAATTTCTTTTGCTTGATTACAATCAAACATGTTTCCCCTCTCTTGTAAGTAATAGGCCTTATGGAAACTATCACAACACAATGGGCTTTAGTAAAGGAAACCTTAGGAGTTTTATGCTGAAAATTCTAGAAATATTCCCTCTCCAGGTGGAGGAGCATCCAAGTGGCCATGTTATAGTAAACAATGCTGGAAGTGATTTAACAAAGGGATATTACAGGTGACACTTCTTATAATAATTTTTCCATCTGAATTTTTAGCTATATAGTATCTTTTATTTTCTAAGCATCCTTTTCCATCTGTCTTAGGCAACTACTGTCATCTAAGTGTTGTATTGCCTCAAAAATCTCAGTTTGCATAAGTTAAAAAAGTAAAGATTTAAATACTTTTTCCCCAACTTACTGGGTCATATTAAAATTCGTATATTATAGGTAATGTATGTTTTTAATGGGAACAAAATGAAATGAAGACACTCATTATATTTGTATAGAGTTTATTTATATACTTGCATTCTTTAATTATTAGAGTTGTATACATGTAGGTTTCAAAATTGCAGAGATATAGACACTTGTTAATACTACCAACATATTAGTGACTTTTGCAAAATATGGACTTTTACAAAGCATTTAGACAAATAGTTTCTATTGGGTCACATATATTCTTAATTTTGTATATGCAATAATGTCTAGAAAAGGAAGAAAAAAAGAGAGAGTTTGGATGGGTAAGCATTATCATTTTTGTCATATGTTTGGGTGTAGACATCTTGGTTGTTGTTATCTTCATTTCTAATTATTTATTTAATAAATGTCCCAAACATTTGAGCCAACTTTAACATTATCTCCTTTCTTGTGTTACTTTACTTGGACTACGTACATATCATGTCTTACATTTGCGTTAATTGAAGCTACATCGAGACATGGATCAACTAAGAAATTTAGGTACTGTAAAAATTTATTTCACCTCCCAAATTTGGTTTATTTCAAGTTCTTCACTATATAATGTATCTACACTACATTTTAGTTATTCCTAAGGATTGTAATCTAGGGGTCTTCGGAAGTACCTAAGGACATCCTTACATTCACAGCTATATTTTAGTTTTATTTTTGCTCTAATCTCTATTGTTTAGCAAAAAAATTGGATTGAGAGAAGCTTTGGATGTGTATTAAAGCATTGTTACGTAGATTAGTCCAAGGAAATGTTATGGTGTTTCAACTTTATTCAAGAAGTTGACATCTTTCTTGGATGGCTAGATAGAATTAACTGTTTCTACTCATCATAGGCTCTCCTCTCTCCCCAAAGGCACAGATGCATGGTTCATTGATTTTATTCCTGGAGAACAATATGGATAAGAATTGGCAACAGAGCAAGTGAAAGTTGATGCATATTTCTTGATTTTGCATTTAGTCAACCTGTTGTGAGCCCACCTTTTCCAGCCCCCGTCCTCTCCCATGTATTTTTTAATGGTACAAATTAGTTTATTAACTATTTAATTTTTTGTGAGATTTTAAACTAATTTGTATGGTCCAAAAGGACTGATACAACAACGTTATTCCGAGACATTAGAGATGCTTAATAGCAGAAATTCCGATACTTCCTTATATATATATATATATATATATATATATATATATATATATATATATATTATAGGTAATATATGCTTTTAGTGGGAACAAAATAAAATGAAGGCACTCATTATAGGTACTGCATTAAAATACTTTTTCCCCAAAGGAGAACAACTACAGCAGTAGTAGCTGCAAGGCACTAGCAGCAATATGCAGCAGCAACCCGATAGGTGGAAGCTACAAATAAGAGCATCAATAGCTGCAAGTCTGTAGCAGGATGCAAGCTGTAATGCAATGTGTTAGAGTGTGTGTGGAATTGGGTTAGGTATTAGTGTCCAAAGTCAGTTTTTATGTGTAAACTTTTACATATATCAGTGGCTAGGTGTATTTGGAAGAGAGTGTTATTGTACATATATCAATGACTTTTGACTTTTTATAAATATTACTATTTTTTGATGTACATGGCCAACTTCATCTGGAATCTACCATGCAAAGTAAATATGAGTCTATGAGGTTGTGTGACCAGAACAGGTAATGCCTGCCATTGGTTCTTCAATTAAAATTTGATACTATTATTTCTTTTGTCAGGACAATGATCCAGATTTACCTCCTAAACTTGCAGCTGCAATAGGTCATCATAAAATTTCTATTGATAACCTGCATTATGGAAAGATAGAAGATGGCTGCAACAGGTCATCATGCAACAGGTCTTTATCTTCTAATATTCTGGCTATCTTGTATTGGCATAATATTCGATATTTCAACCTAAGTATCTATTAACTAGAACTCAGCTGTAAGTTACTACTTCTACTATTGCTACTGATTTCTGTGCTTGTAATCAGCCATAAGGGAGACCCATACAGGTTGAAACTGGTTTTGGTGAACGTCTTCCCTCTATAGATACTAGGCCACTACGCACCTGTGATGCAGATACAATTATAAAGGTAATGCCAATCAATTGTAGCTTCTATAGTGAGAATTTATGTAACCTTTAGTCCCTCGACAGATTTATGCATGGTACTTGTTTATTTAAGTTGTTGTTATGTACTAATCGTGTAAACTCCTTGCTGGTTCTTTTAGATTTATGGTTGTAACACTCAGTTTTCCAGATGAGGGTAATTTTGAAATTTTGTAATTATAATTGTTATTTATTGTTATTTGTTTCACATTATAATTTTTGGTGATTTTTAATAATTTTTAAACTATTTAAAAACTGGTTTAAGTCATGACTTGTGATTTTGATGTGCTGTCAGTGAAACCTGAGAGACTGTATGACCTAGAGCCTAACCATGTCATTAGGATGACTTAATTATCATTTTTAGCCTAGGGATAATTTGGTTATTTTGACTTATTTGAATTATTTGGTGATTTGTTGAATTGGTGAATTCTAGTTTGACTTTGACTTGTTGAGACCTAGTGGACTAGCCTAGAAGCTAACCCTAGCCATGGTAACCCTAGTCTAACTTGAGTTAACCTATTTTAGTCATTAGAGAATAGTTTTAGAATGAGAGGATTTGGTTTAGTGAATTTAAGTCATGGCTTATGGTTTCATGAAATGACTTATGGCTTAATTATTTAATTGATCATGACTTAAGCCCATGGGCCATATAGTGAACCCTAATCCTAATTTTTGAGCTTATGAACAGCCACATAGGGATTCCCACCCTATATAAACACTTGTTCATTAGGGCTTGCCTCTTTTTTATCATTCCAATACTTGGAGAAAAGAAAGGTAAGTTTCCCCCTTCCAAAAATTCCTATTTTATTCATTTGATCTCCTTTTTCATCCTAGTCTTTTGCATTGGGTTCTAATTTAAGTTTATGGACTGTTGGTGGAGAGCTATTTCAGTTTTGGGCTCATTTGGAGCATTTGGCCATCAAGAGGAATACCCCCCATTTGGAGCTTTTCCATACAATTTGCACCTATAGGTAAAACCCTTTAAATTGCATTATTTTTGTGATTTCTTTGCATGATGGTTTAGGAATAGGTGTCCCCTAATTTTTGGAGGAATTTTGTGTCATTTGCTTTAGGTTTCGTGTCCGTATCGGACACGTATCGAACCTATAGGCTAGGTGTTCGACGAAATGCCCGAACCGATTCGATTTGCAAATTTTGCAAATCTATTTGAATAGAATCCTAGATATAGGGTTTGCTTATTGATTTCTGTGATTTCTTCCTGATTTTAGAGTCGTGTCGTGTCCACACGAGGACACGAACACGCTGTCCGTGCACTGTGCACTGTGTCCTGCATCACATGGTCTATTTCTCCCGATACAGGACACGTGGATACACCAAATTTTGTGTGAGTGTTGGGGCAGTGACTGCCACCATGCTTCCAAAATTTGGGAGCATATCGTTTTCTGTGCGAGAAGAAATCCTTCCCGTACTGGTCGTACGGGACACGCGCGAGCTGTCAATTTCATGCTGGAACGCGTCTGATACGCGTTTGGCACGGACACGACACGTGTCTTGGACTCGGTGCAGGGACATACACGTGTAGCCCTATATGTGGCGAACAAATGGACACGAGCACGAGTCGTGTCGTGCCCTGTGTCACGCGCGGGACACGCGTACATGCGTGCACGATGCTGCGTGCAGTCCAGTGCACGTGTGCGTGTCTGTGTGTGTTTGGACACGCTCGTGTCCACTTGGTGTGACACGAATGACTCGTGGGATACGAGTACAAGTGGGGATTGGTTTACCAACCAATATTTTGGGATTATTGTGATGTTTTGGCTTTCGAATTTCAGTTTCCCCATGTTCACTGATACCATATGTTATTTCGAAAATCCTGAATTGATTTCCTTTTTAAACTGATTTTAAATGATGTTTTAAATCACTAAATTGATTCCTAGATGTGTACTAACTGCTGCTAGTTGGGTTTTACAAGTTAGATTAGGTTTTCACTTGAGGAAATGGAATTTGAACAGAGAAATGGGGATTCAATTTAGGCTTGAAACCAAAGGTTAGGCTGTCATTGTTCTCTGGAATTTTCCTGAGATTTGTTACTGCCCTTCCCAGTTTCTTTTACCCAAACTGAGTTTAGGTTCTACTGAGGTTTCTGAGAATTATATGGGGTTATGGTTTGTGTTGAAAACTTGGGTTCTAAATGGATTTTTCTAATGTAGGGTGGACTGAAACAATCTACTATTTTGTGATGTTTAAACTGCTGTCATCCCTATAGTTCCTGTCATATGTACATATTTTATCACACCTACACACAACCCCACTATTGTTATTCTTATTTAACTGACTGTAATGTACACACACTAAATTGCCATTCACTCAAGTTCACTCACAAACACACAACTGTCATTGACACATTGGTATTATTCCAAATCCCCTAACCTATCACACTGAAACTTTTAAGGACTTGAAAACATGTACACACACACACACCACTCTACTAAAAACTGAATTCCCTCTTGATACTCACCCACATGAACACCTAAGTTCATCCCTATACACACACTGTTTTTCTCTTTCAGGTTTACACATGGACTGATTTGTTCCCTGTTACACTACACACACACACACATCCCCTCAACCCTTCCCTGTTACACACACACCATATGGCTCACATTAGCACTGTTAATTGATATTAGGCACTATCTAAAATCTGAGAAAAACCCTATCTACAACCCTGTTTTCCTATTGCACACACACACCTAGCACTTGACACATTGAAACCCTTTCACATGTTCCTTGGACCTACACTAGATGCTAACACAATTTGTGTATACATATGCATGGATGAATGTATATATATGCTAGTATGTAGGAATGCATGTAGGTAGACAATGATATGAAATATAATGTAGTGTACAATGCATGTGATAGAGTAAGTTAATGAGTGGTGTATATATGCAAGTTATAAATGCAATAGTGAGTATCCTATCTATACAAGCATGGACATATAGAACTAAATGAATGCATGAATATATGTATAGATGATAATTGAATTGCCCTTTCACTAAGCCATACATGCACATTGCCTATACCTTCACTACACCATACACATACATGTATACCCACACATGCACATGTATCCTCTCTTTATTACTATATGTTAATATATATATTTTGCCTATGGCCTATAGCCTATGGTTTGTAGCTAATGTTTATGGCATGAATGCCTAGTCAATATGTGTAGTTGGCTTGTATAGCCCAGTTTTGATGTGTGTTTGCTAGTCTAGGCTTGGTTAGGCCTAGTGAGACTTGACTAGACTAGGATTGACCTAGTTTGACTATTGTAGTTGACTTGGGTCAACCCAGAGTTGACCAAGTTTGACTTGGACCTAGTTTGACCTAGACAGTCGACCAGGTTTGACTTAGAGTTGACTTTGACCTAGATTAACCTAGAAATCATGTAGATGCATCATAAAAATCATCTGTCTTATTTGGAACACATTATAACCTGTACTGTTCTATTTAGGACATTGTGACTCCGGTGCAGACATCTGACATTACACTACTCTTTTCAGAGTATCAGGCGAGTACATTCTCTGATAGTTCTCTTATTTATTTGCCAGTTACTGTATTTCAGTTCTATTTAGTTTTATGTGATTCTCTGATACCCACACGTATGGATATTTCTGGATTCATGTATGCGACACACTCACCATATTATCTGGCCTCTATTACTAGAATCACTGGAATCATTCCGGAATCTATTTCTGGAATCATCATATTTTGGCTAGACTCATCTCGATTCTCGTATCGAATTCTGGATTCATTTGTATTGCGGGGCGGGGAAATATTGAATAAGACATGTAGACATACCCCAAATCTGGAATCTCTAACTGGAATCTACTGGAAGCATAGCCATCTCTCGTCTGATCAGTGAGAGGTGTGCCTGATTACCTACAGCCGTTTACATGTCGATCTCGGTATTTTAAAACACACTTTTAGAATAGCTGGACTCACCTGGATTCTTGATCACTACCTAGAATCATCTTGTACTGGATTCATCTTGTATTAGATTCATCCCGTACTGGATTTATAGTAGTTTACACTTATTTTACATTTGCTGTCTGGACTTATTATGTTACCTTAGTTCAGCTAGATTTATTTTACAGTCTTCATTGCCATCATTCTTCTCTTGTTTTAGTTACTTACTTTCCTTGTATCTTATCTGTTCTCCATACCATCACCTGTATATAAACTGTCATATTCATCAATAAAACTGTCTATAACTGCTTTATAGTTCCCTGTCATTTACTTGGGTTTTCTTGATGAGTTGTACTCGTTCCTGTCCTGACTGGACCTATTGTAGATTTTACAGATGATTGCCCTGAGGACACATGCCCTACATATTACTGTAGATATGGTTTAGCTACCTATGGCCCCGACAACCAGGAGTGATCTGGAGTTTAGCTAGTTGTCATATTTTAGCTTTTATATTTTAGAACTGGAGCTGTATATAGTTGAGATTGTAGTTGAGATTTGTAGTTGAGATTTTCTGTAATTATATTATTAGTTGTTGGTTTTAGTCTGTTATTAGTCTTAGTTTTAAACTTCTATGACATCTTATCGTTCTTTGACTGTGATTGAGATTTATTATATCTATACTTGTCCTCCGTTCGGAGTTGAGATTTGACAAGTACATTATATAATTGCGTGAGTTGTTGATTAGATAGTAACCTAGGACAACGTTCTACCGCCGACACTGTGGCGTAGGCTGGGCGTTGTTACGTGCTCGTACCCTCACAGTGGGTGCGGGTCGTGACACATTTTTAGTGGTGGCCCATGCAGGTCGAGAGTCGCATTAGTGCGATATCGTGGTAGTACGGCGAATTAGTTGTACTGCTGCGAGCCTGCGATAGGATTAAGAGATAGGCTTTAACGGAGAGGTACTCAATCACAGTTAAAAAAAATTCTGCTTCAATTTATGCCATCTACATATCTTACTGATTGTCTTCTTTGAGATAAACTGTCCTCCTTTGATTTTATCAATTCCTGCTCAGTATTGACTTCCTTTTCGATCTGTCTTCAGGATGGTGGAGACACGATCACATCGCTCTGGTACAGTAGCCGCTGCAGAGGGGTCTGCCACCTCTCACATTCAGCAGCCAGCCCCTGGTACCGCAGCCCCAGTCATGCCAGCTGGGGTGGGTGTTTCAGCAGCCTTCGGAGGAGCGCCTCCATCAACTGGGAGGCAGAGTCCGGTGCTTCCCGAGATCCTTCCACCACAGCAGCCTCCACCTGCAGGAATGGTAGATGCTGCTCATCTATTCTCTTTCGTGGAGAGGATTCTGGCATCTCACCAGCAGCAGCAGCGACAGACTACCGATTTTCGTCAGGGGATTGACGAGGCACATCAGCTGGTTCGTACTACTGTGGAGATGGTATCTTCTCAGGAGGAGCAGCAGCAGCCTCGTCGGAAGGAGAAGGATGTACAGGACTTCCAGAAGATGCATCCCAGAGAGTTCCTGGGCACTGAGGGCATTCATTATGCAGACGACTGGATAGAGCATATCGAGGATATATTCAGGCTGGCAGAGATACCAGATCGACTCCATATCGAGGCGGCGGACAGTCAGATGTAGGACTTAGCCCGTGCGTGGTACCAGACAGATCCCAGGATGGGAGTTGAGGGCCAGACTTGGGCCCAGTTTAAGGAACTGTTCAAGGAGCAGTTCTTTCCTGATGTGGCCTTGGGAGGCATAGAGGCACAGTTTGAGGGTCTGGTTCAGGGAAACCAGACAGTAGCTGAGTACGCTAGGGAGTTTTGTCGATTGGCCCGGTTCATAGATGACTTGACTGAGAAGACGAAGGCAAGGAAGTTCCGCCGAGGCTTGATTAGGGAGGTTCGGTCGCTGACTAAGAGCGACCGGAATGCTACCTTTACGGAGATATTTTCTGGGGCTATGGCAGCGGAGGACGACCTAGGGTTGAAGTTGAAGAAGGGTCGTGACTTCCAGAGTGGTAGCAACAGCGGAGGCCAGGCCAAGAGGCCTCACGTTCAGATTCAGCAGACCCGGGCACCAGTGATGGTTCAGCAGGTACAGCATCAATATCGGGGTCAGGACCCGAAGATGATCAGTTGTTCCTACTGCAGGAAGTTGCACCACAAGAAATTGTATTTTTAGCAACATGTTTTAGCGACATAAGGTCTTTTATGTCTCCAAAAGCTCTTTTTTTTTACATATTTTGGCGACATGAGTTTTAGTGTGTCACATAATCCACTCAAATTTTATTGGAGGAAAACAAAATAGCAATTCCGCCAATTTTTTTTACATATGGCGACATCAACATGTCGCAAAATGATACCATATATTTGACAACATGTGCTTGTGTGTCGCAGAATAATACCATATATTTGGTGACATGTGCCTGTATATTGCAAAACAATACCATATATTTGGCGACATGTGTCTGTGTTGCAGGACGATACCATAGTTAATTTAATATAAAAACTTATTTAGGGTTTCTCTTCTCTCACCAATTCTTTCTTTTATTATTCTCTCCTCTCCCTCTGGAGTATTTATCTTCTTCTTTTTTCGCTCTAGAGCAGCCGTGGTGGAGTTCAGGCTCAGAGGACCGCCTCCGATTGGAGGCTCTCGGTAACTTCCTCGACACGGAGCTCAAGCCACCTTCTGCTACCGATCCATCGTCAGCTTCGGCGACTCCCTCGCTGACAACAGAAACCTAATCTGCTTCCCGGCCGCGAGGACGACCACGCCACCCGCCTCCTCTTCGGACGGGAGGTGGTGGTAGGAAATGTCCACTCCGAATGTTCCTCCCAACCTACAATCCCCTCGCTAAGACCCCACCGATCTCTACAATGCTTTCAAAGGTCCAATTTTCTTCTTCATTCTCTTCTTACAATCAACGAGCACTTTTCCCTACTTCTAACAAGTTGCTTTTTTTCTTTTTTGTAGCAGAAGCATAAAGTTGTATAGTGATTTTTATTCCCCAGACATCATAATAGCATCTCCTCTTGGATTGGTCAATGTAAGCTTCCCTCTCAGGACCTTTCCACACTCGAATTTGTGATGCCTCTTATTTGATCTAAAGCTATCCCTTTGTTTATATTAAATTCTTCCTATGTAGTTTTCATCAACAAATGGTACACGAGTTTTTCTAACAGAGATCCTTTTGCTAAGAAAGTGAAAGTATATAAATATAGTATAGGTCCTTATATGATGTTTTGATGTTCTCTAGCATTTAGTTCTGCAGTACAAATAAGTTTATATCATGTTAATAATTTTCTTCATTACTATAACTAAGGTTTTTATTGTAACAATAGAAAAGGCCACACACATGGCCGAAATAAATTTTAGAAAAAAACAAATGTAAATTAGCTCAAGGCTTGTCGTTGAAGTTAGAATTTCCAACTTGGAGTTAAAATACTAAATATGAAAGATTTGTGAAGACTAAGCTAAAAGTATTTATGTGATGATTTATGTATGATAAGGGTAATGCTTTATAACTTTTGTTAGGAGATTCTTAAAGTTGACTCCATTCATAATGCTAACCAATAGATATAAATTTCACATTTAATACAGTACAAGTATGCATGCCCTTAGAATTTAAGATTTATGCAAATAACTAAAAAAAAGGAAGTGCAATTTTTGTGAGGCTGCAACTCTTAGTTTATTTGGGTCGTGTAATTTTTCTTCTTGTTTGTGTCATTCCTCATTGAAGGCTTGATGGAGAGGGCTTTTGGTACCTTGTTGATTTAGTGCTTCAAGTGTTACTTTGTAGTTTCATAAGATTTAAACAAATATGATTCTTATAGTTGAAAAGTCTCTGGTATCAAAATTTTATCATTAAACGTCTCTTTGGATCTTTTCATAACCTTATTCTTTGTTTTCCATACATCACATTCGTTGCAAGTAGATTGTGCATTGTATTAAAAATAGTGTGCACTTGTCATTGTCTAGATATTGGAATTATACAATTTATGTTGTGTGGACTTTTAGTTGTGTTTTCAAACTTTGTTCTATGGTAGCCTTTTGGAGTTTATCCATTAGACTGATAATTGTGCTAGGAATATGCTTCAATTTGGGGTGGTTGTTTTTTCATCTGCTCTGCTTCTCTTTATACCTTTTATTTTATTAGGAACATATTAAGGATAGTCCAAGCAACTTGCTCTCTTGATACTTTTTATTACCTAATCTTGCATCTCTTGATGCCTGTTTTTTCATTTTTTTGGTATCTTAAGACATTATTGTTGTTTGCAACCTGGATAGTGATTATCTTTCAGAGAAATTAGGATAATGATTGTATCCTATTTTGCTTCTTCGTTATTGTACTGTGGGTAAATATGCTACATTTTGTTCTAGGTATAAGAGGTTGAAAAGCTAATGAATAATCTTTCTATCACAACTTAAGAAGGTTGAAGTAAGTGTAAGTGCTTGTTATGCAATATTTGATTTACATCTATAATATGTTTAAAGCATAAGCTTTTATTTTTCCTTCAATCCATATTGCAACTTTGATTTGCATAATAGTTTTTTATGTGGTTTTTTTGGAAAGCAGGTAATGTATTGGCATTAATTGTGTAGTTGATGATAGTATATATTTAGAACAGAATGTCGCAGGCTAATTTATTAAACTTTTAGGAAAAATATTTTATACTTTTAGGCATAATTTTAAGTATATTATGTTTTATTTCTTACTAATTTTAGAATTGAATGAAATAGTAGTCATATTTATCGATTGGATTACCTACGATAGATAAGTTTTCTTCTTTTATATACTTTTACAACTATACTATGCTTTTATACTATTGTTGATTGGTCAATATCGATATCGTACGACCGTATCAAATCGATATAGACAGATAATGTAAACTATGATTTATAGGTGCCCCTCCTTGATGCTCCTTTTGGAGCAGTACTAGTTAGTAGTATTAATGCCCTATAATTCTTGAATAATTGTAAGATAAGGGGCTCTCCCCCTTATCTTAATATTTTTGTCCTTTCTTCTCTCCCTCTCTCTCTCTCTGTGTCATGGCATCTTTCCTTTTGCTTCAACTTGATTGGCCAAAGGACTGAGATTTGTTGGGCATGCTCTGTGAGCTCAGTATAATATTTCTGGTGGGGAGTCTGTCCGTCTAGTGTCTAGAGAATCTTGAAATCTTTCACTGCTTTATTAGATTGGGAATATAAGGAGTGCTACTTGTTTTGTGTAAGGAAAAATGAGGCATCGACAAAGTGATTTTTTTTTGTTTTTTATAGTAAAAGGAATGTAACCTCTTGATATTGATGTAGCCGGACCTCAAATTCTACTAAATGCCTAAATCTTGGGTCATTCAACTACCTCGATTTTGCAGCAGCAAACGAGTACTGCACTCCCCGTGTTATCGAGTCTCTGAAGAAATATTCACCGAGCACCTACAGTGTTCGTATAGATGGAGGTAAAATACTCTTGTTATTGTGTTAAGAATTTTGATCTTCATGGGTTTGAAGTAGATATATTAATATTTTGCTTTCTTTCGTATCATGAACTACAAAATTGCACACTGAACTAGAGGAGTCGGTTGCTAAATTCGTGGGTAAGCCAGCTGCTATTATTTTCGGCATGGGTTATGTTACAAACTCTGCTTGGGAAGGTTTGTACATCTCTGTTAACTTGAAACCCTGAGTTCCAGTCATGCCAATAATGCTTTACAATCCAGCAAAATACCCTGCCTTTTCCAAGGGAGCTGAGTGTCTTAGACAAATATGAGTGGCTGAACTCATTATCTGTGCAAGTTGTTTATGTCTAACTGTATATATGAAATTTAAATTTTCAATAACCTTCATGTTTTTCTTCTCATGCATCACCTTGCAACTAAGATCCATACATGGATATACAAAATTGTATAGCTCTTGTAAATCTATGTGCTGTTCAGCATTGATCATGAATAGATCTGTCGTAGGGTGGGGGTCCATACTAGAGAATTGGCCTCTAGAATCTTCTAAACATTGAGATAAGTATGGGCATAGGCAATCAAGGACGCGGACAAGGTTTATATATAGAGGATTGCATTAATCTTTGAGACACAAATCTTAAGCTAAAGAAAAGGGCTATATGAATCATTCAGGCATATTATCAGTTATTCTTACTAGGACTACGGTATATAGGCTATAACTCCTTGGGGACAAAGGCCAGTTATGTGGCTTATGCCTAGTTTGCTTTACATTCCAACAAAGTTTCTTGTCTAGTCACACTATTTTCTAGCCAAGATGTTTGTATGGCTGCATTTGTTATTTATTCAAGCTGCTTTACTTCATACATTATACAACTATGCAAAATTTCAATTTCAAATCACCTCCATGTTCTACTCGCGCATCACTACACAAAGTGGAACATATGTGACATGGCTTGATACGTTGATACACACTTGTATAGCTTTTTGTCAACTGAATGCTTCACAACCTTAAAAGACAAATGCTGCCTGTTGTGCTGGTGTATCGCTATGGAATCCAGTATTTTCTAATATATTAGGAGAGTAACTGTGTCTTCCACACAATTTAAGGTCATGTACTAGAAAACAACCCTCCAGAATGGCAATAATCCCCAAGCATTGAGAAGATAAGGCTAGGCAATCAAGAAAATTATATATTATAGGTATACCATGGTGTAGATTCCCACTTTTACTATTTAGGTATACCATGTTAAATTCCAGGTGCTTTTTTTTAGTGTGGACGTATTTCTTTCCTGGGTTTTTACTATTGTGTTTCTTGGGTCTTTACTTTTACTATTATGTTTTTCTTGTTGCCACATTAATTTGGACCCTTTTGTTTTGTGTACATAGGCAACAATGATTGTAAAAAATGTCCATTTACATATTCTTCCAATAATGAATCCTGATGGGTTTGCTCTTAGGAGACGGTAATGCAAACAATGTGGACCTAAATCAAGATTTTTCTAACCTAGTGTGGAGACGATTCTCTTCTCGTCTTGTTAAGTGTTATCTTTATATTGGGATAAGGACTATGTTGTTGTTGTTGTTGTTGTTTTTTACATCTTGTTGACTGTATCTTTATCTTAACTTTATGTTTGTGATCTTCAGGGCGAAGTACTGCATGCCAATCTTATGATGGATATCTTTGAAGATCTCAATGAAAGTCTGATTGAGAAGTCTTCTGATGAAAATGTCTTCATTATGCAACCTTGTCGGGACAATTTGCTATATTTTTTAAAACTTATATTTTGAGGAGTTGCTCATCAGCGAATGTGGTGACAAGATTCTGGTAGTTAATTTTATAACAATCTATGTAAAGTGTTTGTAATTGTACAAAATGCATGTTTTTAATAAAATAAGATCGTTTTGTAAAAGTTTTTTTTTGCTATGTCAATATTATGTGTATTTATTCAATCATAGGCAAAGGGAATCATATAAGAAATGCAATTATAAATATAATTTGGGTACCAAAAAATATATAAATTGGCTTTTTTTGACGATAAAAAACCGTCAAGAAAAGCCAATTTTTTTTGTATTGGATTACACTTTTCTGCAACACACAAGACATGTCGCCAAAAGTAATTTTAAATTAAAAATATAATATGTTGCCAAAAGTTGATACATTCTGCGACATACTAATTTAGTGTCGTCTAATACTTTCCCAGACAAGGCTACCGCGACATGTGTGCGACACAGCCATATATGTCGCAGAAAAGCTTTAGCGACACAAACATATCTTTGCGCAACATATTGTTTATGTCGCTGAACATGCATTTTCTTGTAGTGTTGGGACACACCAGGGAGCAGTGTAGGAAGAGGCTGAAGGTTTGCTATTCCTGTGGGTCTGAAGCCCACCAGAAGATAGACTGTCCCTTTGCACCTCCTTTTGAGGGAACTAGGCCACCTGTAGCTCAGCACCAGAGGGGTGGAGCTTTTGTGATGGCGGTCGAGGAGACCGACGCTGCAGGTGATGGGTTAGCAGGTTCATCCTTCTCATTCTTCTTCCCCACTTTCCTGTGTGATTCCATTAGTACCTGCCAGGATATCGTTTGTAATTTGCTAGATAGTGCAGCTACCCTGTTCGAGACTGTGAAATCATGACCAGTAGGATTGTGTTGCTTCGACTTTGATTGATTGGGGGTTTAACCTAGGAAGGGTGCGATCATCTTAATTTCGAGGATGAAATTTTTCTAAGGTGGGTAGGATTGTAACACCCAGTTTTCCAGATGAGAGTAATTTTGAAATTTTGTAATTATAATTGTTATTTATTGTTATTTGTTTCACATTATGATTTTTGGTGATTTTTAATAATTTTTAAACTATTTAAAAACTGGTTTAAGTCATGACTTGTGATTTTGATGTGCTGCCAGTGAAACCTGAGAGACTGCATGACCTAGAACCTAACCATGTCATTAGGATGACTTAATTATCATTTTTAGCCTAGGGGTAATTTGGTCATTTTGACTTATTTGAATTATTTGGTGATTTGTTGAATTGGTGAATTCTAGTTTGACTTTGACTTGTTGAGACCTAGTGGACTAGCCTAAAAGCTAACCCTAGCCATGGTGACCCTAGTCTAACTTGAGTTAACCTATTTTAGTCATTAGAGAATAGTTTTAGAATGAGGGGATTTGGTTTAGTGAATTTAAGTCATGGCTTATGGTTTCATGAAATGACTTATGGCTTAATTATTTAATTGATCATGACTTAAGCCCATGGGCCATTTAGTAAACCCTAACCCTAATTTTTGAGCTTATGAACAGCCACATAGGGATCCCCACCCTATATAAACACTTGTTCATTAGGGCTTGCCTCTTTTTTATCATTCCAACACTTGGAGAAAAGAAATGTAAGTTTCCCCCTTCCAAAAATTCTTATTTTATTCATTTGATCTCCTTTTTCATCCTAGTCTTTTGCATTGGGTTCTAATTTAAGTTTATGGACTGTTGGTGGAGAGCTATTTCAGTTTTGGGCTCTTTTGGAGCATTTGGCCATCAAGAGGAAAACCCCCCATTTGGAGCTTTTCCATGCAATTTGTACCTATAGGTAAAACCCTTTAAATTGCATTATTTTTGTGATTTCTTTGCATGATGGTTTAGGAATAGGTTTCCCCTAATTTCTAGAGGAATTTCGTGTCATTTGCTTTAGGATTCGTGTCCGTATCGGACACGTATCGAACCTATAGGCTAGGTGTTCGACGAAATGCCCGAACCGATTCGATTTGCAAATTTTACAAATATATTTGAATAGAATCCTAGATTTAGGGTTTGCTTATTGATTTCTGTGATTTCTTCCTGATTTTAGAGTCGTGTCGTGTCCACACGAGGACACGAACACGCTGTCCGTGCACTGTGCACTGTGTCCTGTATCACGGGGACTATTTCTCCCGACACAGGACACGTGGACACACCAAATTTTGTGTGAGTGTTGGGGCAGTGACTGCCACCATGCTCCTAAAATTTGGGAGCATATCATTTTGTGTGCGAGGAGAAATCCTCCCCGTACTGGTCGTACGGGACACGCACGAGCTATCAATTTCGCGCGGGAATGCGTCTGATACGCGTTTGGCACAGACACGACACGTGTCTTGGACTTGGTGCAGGGGCATACACGTGTAGCCCTATATGTGGAGAACACATGGACACGAGCACGAGTCGTGTCGTGCCCTGTGTCACGTGCGGGACACGCGTGCATGCGTACACGACGCTACATGCAGTCCAGTGCACGTGTGCGTGTCTGTGTGTGTTTGGACACGCTCGTGTCCACTTGGTGAGACACGAATGACTCGTGGGACACGGGTACAAGTGGGGATTGCTTTACCAGCCAATATTTTGGGATTATTGTGATGTTTTGGCTTTCGAATTTCAGTTTCCCCATGTTCACTGATACCATGTGTTATTTCGAAAATCCTGAATTGATTTCCTTTTTAAACTGATTTTAAATGATGTTTTAAATCACTAAATTGATTCCTAGATGTGTACTAACTGCTGCTAGTTGGGTTTTACAAGTTAGATTAGGTTTTCACTTGAGGAAATGTAATTTGAACAGAGAAATGGGGATTCAAATTAGGCTTGAAACCAAAGGTTAGGCTGTCATTGTTCTCAGGAATTTTCTTGAGATTTGTTACTGCCCTTCCCAGTTTCTTTTACCCAAACTGAGTTTAGGTTCTACTGAGGTTTCTGGGAATTATATGGGGTTATGGTTTGTGTTGAAAACTTGGGTTCTAAATGGATTTTTCTAATGTAGGGTGGACTGAAACAGTCTACTGTTTTGTGATGTTTGAACTGCTATCATCCCTATAGTTCCTGTCATATGTACACATTTTATCACACCTACACACAACCCTACTATTGTTATTCTTATTTAACTGACTGTAATGTACACACACTAAATTGCCATTCACTCAAGTTCACTCATAAACACACAACTGTCATTGACACATTGGTATTATTCCAAATCCCCTAACCTGTCACACTGAAACTTTTAAGGACTTGAAAACATGTACACACACACCACTCTACTAAAAACTGAATTCCCTCTTGACATTCACCCACATGAACACCTAAGTTCATCCCTATACACACACTCTTTTTCTCTTTCAGGTTTACACATGGGCTGATTTGTTCCCTGTTACACTACACACACACACATCCCCTCAACCCTTCCCTGTTACACACACACCACATGGCTCATATTAGCACTGTTAATTGATATTAGGCACTGTCTAAAATCTGAGAAAAACCCTATCTACAACCATGTTTTCCTATTGCATATACACACCTAGCACTTGACACATTGAAACCCTTTCACATGTTCCTTGGAACTACACTAGATGCTAACACAATTTGTGTATACATATGCATGGATGAATGTATATGTATGCTAGTATGTAGGAATGCATGTAGGTAGACAATGATATGAAATATAATGTAGTGTACAATGCATATGATAGAGTAAGTTAATGAGTGGTGTATATATGCAAGTTATAAATGCAATAGTGAGTATCCTATCTATACAAGCATGGACATATAGAACTAAATGAATGCATGAATATGTATAGATGACAATTGAATTGCCCTTTCACTAAGCCACACATGCACATTGCCTATACCTTCACTACACCATACACATACATGTATACCCACATATGCACATGTATCCTCTCTTTATCACTATATGTTAATATATATATTTTGCCTATGGCCTATAGTCTATGGTTTCTAGCTTATGTTTATGGCATTAATGCCCAGTCAATATTTGTAGTTGGCTTGTATAGCCCAGTTTTGATGTGTGTTTGCTAGTCTAGGCTTGGTTAGGCCTAGTAAGACTTGACTAGACTAGGATTGACCTAGTTTGACTATTGTAGTTGACTTGGGTCGACCCAGAGTTGACCAAGTTGACTTGGACCTAGTTTGACCTAGACAGTCGACCAGGTTTGACTTAGAGTTGACTTTGACCTAGATTGACCTAGAAATCATGTAGATGCATCATAAAAATCATCTGTCTTATTTGGAACACATTATAACCTGTACTGTTCTATTTAGGATATTGTGACTTCGGTGCAGACATCTGACATTACACTACTCTTTTTAGAGTATCAGGCGAGTACATTCTCTGATAGTTCTCTCATTTATTTGCTAGTTACTGTATTTAAGTTCTATTTAGTTTTATGTGATTCTCTGATACCACACGTATGGATATTTCTGGATTCATGTATGAGACACACTCACCATATTATCTGGCCTCTATTACTGGAATCACTAGAATCATTCTGGAATCTATTTCTGGAATCATCATATTTTGGCTGGACTCATCTCGATTTTCGTATCGAATTTTGGATTCATTTGTATTGCGGGGCGGGGAAATATTGAGTAAGACATGTAGACATACCCCAAATCTGGAATCTCCAACTGGAATCTACTAGAAGCATAGCCATCTCTCGTCTGATCAGTGAGAGGTGTGCCTGATTACCTACAGCCGTTTATATGTCGATCTTGATATTTTAAAACACACTATTAAAATAGCTGGACTCACCTGGATTCTTGATCACTACCTAGAATCATCTTGTACTGGATTCATCTTGTATTAGATTCATCCCGTGCTGGATTTATAGTAGTTTACACTTGTTTTACATTTGCTGCCTGGACTTATTATGTTACCTTAGTTCAGCTAGATTTATTTTACAGTCTTCATTGCCATCATTCTTCTCTTGTTTTAGTTACTTACTTTCCTTGTATCTTATCTGTTCTCCATACCATCACCTGTATATAAACTGTCATATTCATCAATAAAACTGTCTATAACTGCTTTTTAGTTCCCTGTCATTTACTTGGGTTTTCTTGATGAGTTGTACTCGTTCCTGTCCTGACTGGACCTGTTGTAAATTTTACAGATGATTGCCCTGAGGACACATGCCCTACATATTACTGTGGAGATGGTTTAGCTACCTATGGCCCCAACAACCAGGAGTGATCTGGAGTTTAGCTAGTTGTCATATTTTAGCTTTTATATTTTAGAACTGGAGCTGTATATAGTTGAGATTGTAGTTGAGATTTGTAGTTGAGATTTTCTGAGATTATATTATTAGTTGTTGGTTTTAGTCTGTTATTAGTCTTAGTTTTAAACTTCTGTGATATCTTATCGTTCTTAGACTGTGATTGAGATTTATTATATCTATACTTGTCCTCCGTTCGGAGTTGAGATTTGACAAGTACATTATATAATTGCGTGAGTTGTTGATTAGATAGTAACCTAGGACAGCGTTCTACCGCCGACACTGCGGCGTAGGCTGGGCGTTGTTACGTGCTCGTACCCTCACAGTGGGTGCGGGTCGTGACAATGGTACTTGTTTATTGAAGAAATCTAAGGTAGATTGGTCATAGCCTGTTTTGGTTCTTGCCATTTGGCATGTGGTTCCTTGCCAAATATACTTCATCATCTTATATAACTCCTATGTAGAGATTGTGTAACCATTTATTTGGTATAGCCTGTATTGCACAAAGATTTTGGACTGACAGTCATCGAGGCGATGAACAATGGCCTTTCGGCATTTGCAACCAAGGAGGGCTTGCAGAAATGCAGTGGCAGTGGAGCTGAAAGCAAGACTCTACATAATCTTCTAAATGGTTGGCTAATCATTCACAATAATTTTAGTATATAACCAAACCTCTTTTTTCTATATTACTACATTTTTGACTTCCTAAAATGTAGGAATTACTGAAATGAAGATGGATTGGCCTTTGAGACTCAAACTGGCACTTGGAGCGGCAAGGGGGTTGACATATCTCCATTCCAGCTCAGCTGTTGGGATAGAGGAATATCTTCTAAGTGGTCTACTACTTCTCCGTGGAGGCATCATGTCAGCATGCTCATCATAAAAAACTAGAGTCTACGATAGAGGAATGTTTCTTTCTCTTATGTTTGTGTTGAGAAGAGAATGGTTGTTCTCTTTTGTGTTCATATTGAGGGTTAGATCTGGTAATGTTATGTGTTGTATTCAACTATTACAAAATGAATTTGAATTTATGTTCATATTGATAAGATTTCATCTTCAATTATATATAGCTTTGAAGCCTGTTGAATATAGGTTAACGAAAATATACTGAAATTATATTTTTTTTTGAAAAAAAAATATATTGGTAACGGTTATAACCGTTACAAAAGTGAAAAAAAGTAACACAATAGCACATTTTTGTAACGGTAATAATTTTCATGAAAATAAACTTTGTCACGGTTATAACCGTGACGAAAACCGTTACAAAATTTATTTTTCTAATAGTAATAACAGTGACAAAAACCGTTACAAAATTTATCACGCCTACTTCGTCATGGTTATTACCGTGACGAAAATTATTTGTCACGGTAATAACCGTTAGTAATCACCTATTTTGGTGTAGTGCTGCGGCAACACGAACAATGGCAACGACAACGCTTCCGACGGTACGCGTAACAATAAAGGAAAGTGCCACAATTGTGGTATCTACGACCACTGGGCAAAGGACTGCCGCAAGCCAAAGCATGATGAGCATGCCCATCTGACGTAAGTCGACGTCGATGAACCCGTACTGCTAATGGCGCAGGAGTGCATGCACGCTCGTCGAGACCTCCGTAGGCGCGACCAACAACGTCGTGCTCGACGAGGTGCACGCTAAGGTACATCTGGCCCACGAGGATGACCACCAAGGCGAACCATGGTACCTCGACACCGATGCCAGCAACCATATGATGGGCTATAAGGAGGTCTTCACTGAGCTGGACACCGGGGTCACCGGCTCCATCAAGTTTGGTGACGGGTCCGTCGTCGACATCCAAGGGCGTGGTTACGATGATGTTCAAGTGTCAGAAAGGTGAGCATCGCGCTCTCACCAACGTCTATTTCATCTCGAAGCTATGACACAATATCATCAGCCTTGGGCAGCTCGATGAGAACGGCTACCAAGTCTTGATCGAAGGCAGCGTGCTATCGATTCGCGATCGTCAGCAACGCCTCGTTGCAAGGTAAAACATGTCCGAAATCGACTGTACATTCTATCTCTTGATATTGCACAACCAGTGTGTTTAGCAGCACTGCTCAATGATGACATACGACGGTGGCATACACGGTTCGGCCACTTCAACTTTGAAGCACTCCAAAAGTTAGCTCGCTGTAATATGGTGCACGGGCTACCACAGATCGACTACGTCGATAAGATTTACGATAGTTGCCTTGCCAGAAAGCAACGATGCGTGCCATTTCCGCAGGAGGCCATGTACCGCTCCGACAACCTGCTAGATCTCGTGCACGATGATCTCTGCAAGCAAATCATGCCGGTGACACCCGGTGGAAAGTACTACTTTTTGCTCCTTGTCGACAATTTCAGCCGCTACATGTGGTTGACACTACTAGATTCAAAGGATGAAGCACCGGCATCCATCAAACACTTTCTGGCCCACGTTGAGGTGGGGGTCGGACGCAAACTCCGTGTGCTTCTTACTAATCGTGGTGGCGAGTTCACATCCATAGCATTTGGCGAGTATTGTGCGGGCCGCGGCATCAAACGGCACATCACGGTGCCTTACTCACCGCAACAGAATGACGTTGTCGAGCACCGGAATCAGACGGTCGTCGCGATGGTGCGCTGCCTTCTGAAGGCAAAGGATATGTCCAGGGAGTTTTGGGGCAAGGCGGTCACGACGGTCGTCTACATCCTCAACCGCTCACCGATACGGAGACGACAAGACACCTTACGAAGCATGGCACAGACACAAGCCAAGCATGCACGTCCTCCGTACCTTCGATTGTGTCACACATGTAAAGGTGGTCAAGCCGAACTTACAAAAGCTAGAAGATCACAGCAAAAACATGGTCTTCATCGGCTACAAGCTCGGTACCAAGGTGTACCAGGTGTACGACCCCGTCGGCAAGCGCGTGCACATCACGCGCAATGTTGTCTTCGACGAGGAAGCCAAGTGGGACTGGGGCATACAAGACAACGTAGGTGAGACATTTATTGTTGAGTATATTATGAATCCTATACCACATATTGAACATGTAGGCACACCGATGTACGGGGGTGGCGAGCCATCAACACCAGTAGTACCCAGTTCAGGGCCATCGACGTCGGCATCCAGAGAAGAAACATCTAACTCGATGGCACAAGGTGGGTTGGAATTCGTCTTGCCACCCACCAACGCCTCGACCATGTTTGACTCTGATGACGACGGGCTGCATAGGTTCAGGACCTTGGTGAACTTCCATGACACGACCACCGTCTGCGAGCTCGATGTCGACGAGCTACTCCTCATGCTTGGCGAGGAACCTGCCACTTTCTTTGAAGCCGACAAACATAAATGTTGGTGCCAAGCAATGCTCGAGGAGATGAGCCCATTGAGAAGAATCGTACTTGGCGCATCGTCGATCTTCCACCCGGCTACCGTCCGATCGGTCTGATGTGGGTCTATAAGCTCAAGAAAGACAAGCACGACACCATTCCCAAGCGCAAGGCACGGCTCGTTGCGAAAGGCTATGTGCAAAGGCAAGGAATGGACTTCGAGGAAGTGTTCACGCTAGTTGCTCGCCTCAAGTCCGTTCGCTTATTGATCGTACTCGCCGCGCATAAGGGGTAGGCGGTGCACGACATGGACGTAAAGACGGTGTTCCTCAACGGCGACCTCGAGGAGGAGGTGTATGTCGCCCAACCTCCCGGCTTCGTTATCAAAGGCCGGGAGCACAAAGTGCTAAAACTTGATAGGGCACTGGACGGGCTGCAGCAAGCACCAAGGGCTTGGAACACCAAGTTTGACAGATGCCTACTGTCACTTGGTTTCCACCGAAGTACACAGGAACACGCTGTGTATGCACGCGACAAAGGTCCAGCTCGCCTACTTGTGGGAGTGTACGTCGACGATCTCATTGTAACGACCTGCTCCGCCCTAGCGGAACGTCAACTCAAACGACGCAAGTACAATGACTCGAACCCCATCTTGCTCGACAAAATGACTCTCTTAAGACAAAGGCAATGGACTTGGCCCTTCAGGAGAATCTCGACTTAGACTTTCAAAGGCGTGCTTGGAGTCTCGCTCGGCCGATACGATCATCGCTAAGATGGGTAGCTCCGATGAACCTGTCTTTGCTTAGCCTAGACACATAATAATACGGACAATATTGCTAGAATTGCTAGACGATAATACCGTGTATGCTAATAAAATGACTCAACGCACCTAGCTAAGGAAATAATCCCATCTTGTATGCTTGTATAGAACATGGAAAAAAACTTAGAAAATATACAAACTCTCGTACCGCACTCCATGCCCGTGCAAATGCATAACTTATACTTTGTGTAGATTTACTTATGCGTTCAATAACGAATGAAATGCTTATCACTAGAATCATACCACAACTTCAAACATGAAACAATGAATGGTTTACAGTAATGAAATAAGAAAACTATCGACATAGTCATTCCGAGTAGAGTATAGCAACATTGAAAGGCTTTGGGACCGATGGGTCGCCAAGGCGGTTCTTGCACAGGGGACGGCGTAATGAATTAATGTATAATAGAATGAATAAGTGAATGAACAAACGATCAAATGAATGAATGCATAAGTGTATGATGGGCCAAGTGAAAGAAGGAAAAGAAAGAATGAATGAAAAAAAGGAAAGAAGGATTAGCGATTGGTATGACGGGGGACATGCAACGGGGCTCGCTACTCGTACCGTACGAATGCCGTCGCCAACCTAGTCGGTAATCGACTATGGCACAAAGACAACCCGTTAAGTTAAAAATGATAAGACAATACAAAATGGTTGCGGACAACCCAACGTATACGACGTAGGATCAAATGAGGATGCCAAGGCAACGATCAAGAAAATAATCGAATGGGGCTACGTGACGTTTGAATGTGGCCTGGTCATTCAAGCGGCGTGAGTCGGGTATTATGTGGCCTATCAGAGGTGTACCAGCCAGCCAGTTGATAGGGACTCACGGTACCAAGAGGAAGTCCAAATGGCTTGTAAAGCCAGCGATCGATGCATATAGATTAAGTTGGCTCGATTGCGGCAATTGTAATGCCCGTGGTTCGTATTACATATTCTGTATACGTGTACGTATCTCAGACCCGTATTTCGACTTGTCCTAGTTAGATCGTCTTGGGTTCTTGTATTGGCTCGGTTTGGCCTGGCTTGGTTCAGGTTGGGCTTGGATTGGTTTGGCTTGGTTTGGGCTAGCATGAACCCCTACCTACCACCACCATTCCCATTTATTAATCCCCTTCTCCTTTCTCTCTCTTCATTTAATCATCTTCTTCTTCCTCATTTACTTCCTCACCTACCAGGAAGGTCTAGGCAAGTGCAACTTACTTCATGGAGGAACTCTAATTTTATTGTTCCATTCTCTTCTTTGCAACATTCTAACACTCTTTAGAACTTGGCATTTTCACTTTCTATGGCTAGATTCTTGTAGATCTATATTTACATTATTTTTGGATTTCTTGGGTGTTGATCTATTTAATCTTATTTTTATCAAGTTTTGATGGTTCCATGTTGTAGAGTAGCTCGTTCTACCCCATTTTGACCTAAGGAAGTTCAGATTTGGGCTCTGGATGAAGGTTTTACGTTGCTTGGAAGCCATGGTTGCTTAGCTCTTCTTCTCGAAAATTGGAGAAGAAGAACAGTTTTTGAGCCGCATGGACTCAGCCGCATAACCCTATGCAGCGAGTTCTATTTGGCCGCATGGACTCAGCCGCATAACCCTATGTAGCGAGTTCTATTTGGCCGTATGGACTCAGCCGCATAACCCTATGCGACGAGTTCTATTTGGCCGCATGGAATTTCCCAGCCGTATAAAGACTACTTGACCAATTCAGCCACATGAACTTCTTCGACAGTTCTGGCCGCATGGTGATTCAGCCGCATAGGCAGCACCCGACCGCATGACAAGTTCATGCGGCGAGCATTCCTTCAGCCGCATGTAGTCCTTCATATTTAAAAACACATGACTAGGCTTCCCAATTGAGCCGCATTGGATACCCTATCCTCCTGAGCCGCATGAGTTTCTCCTTTCAGCCGCATGACCCTTGCTTGGACCCAGCCACATAAGGAGTTCTGTCCCAGCCGCATGGGACTACTCGTTTCCAGTCGCATAAGGCAGACTCGTCCCCAGCCGCATGAGGACTAGTCTATCCCAGCCGCTGTCACCCTAATTTCCCGTATTTCCCGTATTTCGTATTTATACTCGTATCTGGATTTTGGCATGTATTTTTATTTTTATTTTTTTCTCAACTTGTGGAATTTTGGCATTTTTCGTATTTTGGGTTTTGACATGGTTCGGTTTTAATTGGATTGGGTTGGTTTGGTTTGGATTAATATGTATTGGAACACCTTAGCCTATGCTCCACCCTCAACACACCACATCCCACCCTCTTTAAAACTCCACCAACCTTTTCTCTCTCCTCATAAACCTCCATTAATTTCTTCTTCTTCTTCTTCCTCCACACAACTCTCCCAACCCATAGGTAAGTGCACCTTGCCACCACATGAGAACCCTCTTTTATTTGTCCATTTGCTAGATTAGGACATGGTGATCAACATTAGAACTTAGCATTTTGTGATTTGGAGTCTCCATTGTTCTAGATCTAAGTTTTCCCTATTTTCGGTTTTGCATGGTTTTGATCTATTTAGGTTGGATTTTTATGGGTTTTGATGTTTCCATGTGGAAGAGAGTTCAATTCCACCCCGGTTGGAACTTTGGAAATTCGGATTTGGAGTTCGGATGGCCAAGTTGTGATGCCTTGAAGTTTTGGGAGCCATGAGAGCTTCTTCTCAGCCATGGAGAAGAAGACCCTTTTCTCTGCGTGCGTGTTTTTACGCGTATGCAGCTCTCTTGCGTGCGTGCTTTTGTGCGTACGCAGCCCCTATGCGTGCATGTTTTTACGCGTACGCAGCTCTCCTGCGTGCGTGCTTTTGTGCGTACGCAGCCCCTCTGCGTGCGTGACTTTTCTCGTACGCAGCTCTCCTGCGTGCGTGACTTTTCTCGTATGCAGCTCTCCTGCGTGCGTGCTTTTGTGCGTACGCATCCCCTCTGCGTGCGTGACTTTTCTCGTACGCAGCTCTCCTGCGTGCGTGACTTTTCTCGTACGCAGCTCTCCTGCGTGCGTGACTTTTCCCGTACGCAGCTCTCCTGCGTGCATGACTTTTCTCGTACGCAGCTCTCCTGCGTGCGTGACTTTTCTCGTATGCAGCTCTCCTGCGTGCGTAACTTTTCCTGTACGTAGCTCTCCTGCGTGCGTGACTTTTCCCGTACGCAGCTCTCCTGCGTGCGTGACTTTTCTCGTACGCAGCTCTCCTACGATCGTGACTTTTCTAGTACGCAGCTCTCCTGCGTGCGTGACTTTTCTCGTACGCAGCTCTCCTGCGTGCGTAATTTTTCTCGTACGCAGCTCTCCTGCGTGCGTGACTTTTCGCGTACGCCGCTCTCCTGCGTGCGTGACTTTTCGCGTACGCAGCTCTCCTGCGTGCGTACTTTAGCTCTCCTACGTGCGTGCTTTTGTGCGTACGCTGTGCGTGCCCTTGTGCGTACGCTGCACCCTGAACCCCTTGCTTAACCTATTGGCTCTTGGAGTTTTGGTCTTATTTCTTTAAGCTTGGCTCTTCTATAGCCTGTATATTGATATTTTATTAGATATTTTATGCCTTTTGTCATGAACTTGATTTTACTTAATATGTTTGGAATGACTATTGTACATGGCATGGTATGACAAGGAACTAGCATAACACGACAGTGACCCGTAGTGGTGCACTCCTGACATGACCAACCTGACATGATAGTGGCCCGTCGTGGCGCACTCCTGACAAGTACCCTGACATGATTTATCTTAACGCTATTGCGACGGCTACTTAACATGACCTGCCTTGACACCGTGGGTGGTTCTTCCTTATTTGCTTGTTAAATCCACTTGTCCTGTCTTGCATCATGTCTAGGATGGGACTCCTGAGTACCACGGTCAGGAGTACCTACTAAAATGAATTAAGGATAATAACTAGAATAACTCAGTAGTCATGAAGAGATGACACAGCTACAGGCAATCCCGTTACCTGGGCGCTCTTGGGATCTGTAGCCTGCCGTCGAGTAGGGCACATTTCCAGCACACCGTCGCGTGTTGTACCCTCTAAGTCACCTAAGGGTATATTTGTCTCCCGGGCGATGTACCCACCAGAATTCAATCCCTAACTTTCGACCTGGGTAACCTGGATGGTCTGCAGGGCTTGTGGCTGTGGAACAATCTCACTGCATCTTGTTAGTAATTAGGCCTGTGATAACCCTAGTTAGTTAAAGTAGTAAGCCGTAGTATCTGCTTGGCCGTGATTGATTGAATGAGGTATAACCAGTTTAGCCATGTCTTGATCCCGTACAAGATTGCTTTCTGTCTTGATTTCTTACATTATTATCTTGTCGATAAATGGTGGGAAACCAAGTTCTGTTCAGACGAAATGTTACAACCCCGGCCCTCGTTTGGTTTACGGGTTGTAACCTGGCTATCGGAATAGTTCCATGGTTATCTCGTCGTATATCATCCTGCCATGTTTTCATAATTTCTAGTTTTAATATTAGAATTTTCTTGTGCTAATTACTGGCTTTGGTTCTTATTTTGTGGTCCCCTTGTGGCACTTGTCCTTTCTGGGGTTGACCCAGCTGGTTTTGTGTGGCCAGATTTTGGAGCAGCTCCCGAGGATCTACCAAGCTTCCAGCCCAATGGTGGCGACTAGAAGGAACCCGGGCTACGAGTGGGTTTTCTATTTTGTTTCGCTCAATCTATTGTAAAACTATTCTTTTGAGGCGTTTAGCAGACGAGCACCTGTTAGCTCGATGCACTTTACTTACTGTCTGCCTACGGGCTGTAAACATGATTAACAAATCCTAGGGTTGATCATGTATGACTTAACTCTTGCTAGTCCCCGTATTTTGTACGACTAGCTTCATGATCAGCTGAATATGTATATTTGGGACGCCTTATTATTGTATATTTAATGATCATACATCTTGCGACCTTACTTACTTGCTTGTGATTGAGATACTAGGCTTGTTCATGACTATAAGAGACTGTTGGCTTGTAGTAAACTCTCATATTTCTAGACAGCCGTGACCGTATATCGAGGTGGTTCCCATTTCAATATACGTAGCTGGCTATGTCTGCCCCCGCTCTCCAGTATTCTGGTTCTGGGGCGTGACATGGTTTAAGTGGTGGCCCATGCAGGTCCTGTCAATCAAGAAATGTGAGGGTTTACCGAATAGATGTCTCAATCAGTATTCGCCCTTGATCTCCGCCCGTATTTTCAAATCCCTGAAATTCTTGCCCTGATTACATGCTTGTATCGTTGATCTGTCCTGGTCCTTCCTTATTGTTTCCCTGTGTCATCTTCCTCAGCGGCACTGTACCTGACCCTGCCGATCAGCAAGGAGGAGCACCTCCCGTGGACCAGCAGCAACCCGGAGATCAAGCCCAGCATTCCGGAGTCGCCTCCAGAGTTGTGCCTACTGGAGGAGAGTCACCAGTTCGGCCCGTCCAGCCTACAGAGCCAGATGATGGTACTTTAGTAGGCCTCATCAGAACCTTGATAGCTTCCCAGGATCATCGAAGCGACGCCCTACACCAGACAGTTCCAGATGCTTTGACCCGAGGCGGACATCCAGGGAACCAGGTGGCAAACAGCTTCAAGCGATTGAACCCTCCTTTCTTCGACGTCACCGAGGATGCGATTGCCGTGGATGCATGGCTTCAGGATACCGAGGTGATTCTAGAAGTAGCTAGGACACCCGAGAATGAGAAGGTGGCGGTGGTACGCCTGCAGTTGTTGGACTTGGCTCGCAGTTGGTGGACAGCGCAAGCCATGGGATTAGTGGCACCCATTGCTTGGGCAGTATTTAGAGAGAGATTCCAGACGAAGTATTTCGATGCTGTGGCTCGGTACGACTTGCAGACCAGATTTACCAACTTGAAGCAAAGAGGCAGAACAGTCGACAGTTATGCTTCGGAGTTTTCTAGGCTCAGTAGGTTTGCCCCACCTTGGTGACGACCGAGTTTGATAGGGCCCAGCAGTTCCAGCAGGGACTGTATTTGGAGATCTTGTTGGCTGTTAAGCAGTTCGAGCACCAGACGTTCGATGCAGTCTTGAGAGCAGCTAGGAGGCATGAGTACACCTCCCAGAGGATCGTGGATAGGACCGGAGGTAGGAAGCGGTCCCACAGTCAGATGCACCAATCATCAGCTCCAGCCCCGACAGCTAGGGGATTGACCATTGGAACTCCGAGGCGGGCGGCCTCAGTAACGTCGGTTCAGCATTCGACCCCGACGTACCCGAAGCAGCAGAAGCAGAAGCAGACTTCCGCGATGGGATGTTCTCATTGCGGGAAGCCACGGCATATGGTGGCAGACTGTCGCAGGGTGCAGGAATTGTGCCTGGCTTATGGAGCAGCAGATCATAGGATAGGGGCTTGCCCGAATAGGGGTGGTTCATCAGCATCCAACCCTTCTAGATCTTCGGTAAGAGGACCGGCCCCAGTACCAGTTCAGCAGCAGCAGTATCAGTCTTCGAGGCCCTTGCCGCCTCAGTCTCAGGCATTCCAGCAACAACACCCCCAGCAGTATGCACAAGCCCAAGCTCAGACCCAGAATAGGCAGAGAGATTTCCAGCAGAGGGGACCAGCAGCCAGAGGATAAGGTCAGGCCATGATGATGGCTATGGAAGAAGAAGTTGCACCAGGTGAGGTTGTGGCAGGTACTATTCTCGTCAACTCCTCTCCAGCGTCTGTATTATTTAATTCTGGTGCATCGTATTCATTTATGTCTGTACGATTTGCGATACGGATAGGATTGGAGCCCGAGTCATTATCAGTGAGGCTCAATATACTTACTGGTAATGGTCTTGTGGGAGTAGATCGAGTGTTTTCCTCGTGTCGGATCGTAGTTAGCGGTATGGAGTTCCCCTCTAGATTCATAGAGTTTCCTATGGCAGACTATGATGTAGTCCTAGGCATGGATTGGTTAAGGAACCAGTATACTAGGATAGACTGCCATATTGGCAGAGTTGTCTTTAGTATCCCCGGCGAGTCAGAGTTTTCGTTTTCCAGAGACGCAGTGGAGCCATCTTCCCCAGCATTGCGGATGGCAGTAGCAGCAGTGCAGTTACCCCGGATAGTTGAAGAGTTTTCAGATGTCTTTCCAGAGGAGCTTCCAGGGATGCTGTCGGAACGGGAGATTGAGTTCACTATAGACTTAATTCCTGGGACAGCACCAGTATCAGAGCGAGTCTACAGGATGGCGCCTTCAGAGTTGGAGATTTTATACAAGATGATTGAAGAACTGAGGACTAAGGGATTCATCCGTGCGAGTGGATCGCCTTGGGGAGCCCCGATGCTTCTTGTGAAAAAGAAGAATGGTACGTCCAGGCTATGTGTTGATTATCGTACCTTGAATTCGGTGACAATCAAGAACAGATACCCTCTTCCGAGGATAGATGACTTGTTTGATCAGCTCAGAGGGGCTTCAGTGTTCTCGAAGATCGATTTGCGGTCGGGATACCACCATATCAGAGTCAGAGAGCAGGACATCCCAAAGACAACATTCAGATCTAGGTATGGGCATTGGAAGTTCCTTGTTATGCCCTTTGGAGCGACCAATACGCCGGCCGTATTCATGGACCTCATGAATCATATTTTCATGCCTTACTTAGATCAATTTATGATCGTATTCCTAGATGACATCCTGGTCTACAGCAAGAGTGAAGCGGAGCATGAGCAGCATCTCAGAGTCGTCCTCCAGACGCTTAGGGAGCATCAGTTGTACGCCAAGTTCAGTAAATGCGAGTTTTGGCTCGATCGCATATCATACTTGGGTCACATCATTACCCGAGGAGGAGTGGAAGTGGATCCCCAGAAGATTATGGCTATCGAGTCATGGCCGGTACCCAGCTCAGTGGCAGAGGTTCGCAGCTTCCTTGGATTGGCCGGCTACTACCGGCGGTTCGTTTCAGATTTCGCAAGGATTTCAGCACCGATGACCCAGTTGACCCGCAAGGATGTGCCGTTTGTTTGGATAGCAGAGTGTCAGAAATCATTTGAGAAGTTGAAGCAAGGTTTGATAATGGCTCCCATTCTCACCCTTCCAGATGGGACCGGAGGATTCACAGTTTATTGCGACGCTTCAGGCAGAGGATTGGGGTGTGTCTTGATGTAGCATGAAAAGGTAATATCTTATGCGTCACGTCAACTACGTGATCATGAGAAGAATTACCCGACCCACGACATGGAATTGGCGGC
Organism: Iris pallida; assembly: GCA_029216955.1. Lineage (NCBI taxonomy): Eukaryota > Viridiplantae > Streptophyta > Magnoliopsida > Asparagales > Iridaceae > Iris > Iris pallida. Next base: position 14,572,702 of record JANAVB010013000.1, read on the forward strand.
GGTAGTGTTTGCTTTGAAGTTGTGGAGACACTACTTGTACGGAGATAGAGTAGAGATCTTTACTGATCATAAGAGCCTGAAGTATGTTTTTACCCAGAAGGACCTTAATATGCGGCAGAGAAGATGGCTCGAGCTACTGGTGGACTATGATGTAGATTTGCAGTATCATCCCGGGAAGGCCAATGTTGTAGCAGATGCATTGAGCAGGAGAGCCGGAGTTTATCTCCTGACGGCGCAACCAGAATTATTGGCAGATCTTCAGAAGATGGGAATTGAAGTGGTTCTTCCAACCAGCGTGGCATTGATGGCCAGCCTATAGGTTCAGTCTAGCATAGTTGAGAGAATCCGGGTGGCGCAGTCAACAGATTCCAAGATCCAGCGACTCAGAGCAGAGTGTGAAGCAGAAAGAAGGCCAGAGTTATGTATCCATGAAGACGGTACACTTCGGCACGGCACTCGTCTTTGTGTACCCAGTGGAGATATCAGACGAAAAGTCATGGCAGAAGCCCACAGTTCTCAATATTCTATTCATCCGGGTGGTACGAAGATGTACCGTGATATTCGTCAGCATTTCTGGTAGAATGGCATGAAGAGGGAGATAGCTCGGTTTGTCTCTCGGTGTTTGGTTTGCTAACAGGTTAAAGCTGAACATCAGAGGCCCGCTGGACTTCTTCAACCCTTACCGATCCCAGAATGGAAATGGGAACATATAACCATGGATTTCGTGACCGGATTGCCCAGATCTCCGGCCGGCAGAGACGTTATTTGTATAATTGTGGACAGGCTTACCAAGGTGGCACACTTTCTTCCATTCAAAGTTCGACAGTCGACGGCGCAGTTAACAGAGATGTATCTCAGGCAGATTGTCAGGCTTTACGGTGTGCCAGTCAGCATCACCTCGGACAGGGATTCAAGATTCACATCACGCTTTTGGCGCAGCTTGTAGAAGAGTTTGGGGGCTCGCCTTCAATTCAGCTCAGCTTATCACCCGCAGACGGATGGTCAGTCAGAGCGCACAATCCAGACCCTTGAAGATATGTTGAGATCCTGTACCCTTGATTTTGGTGGTTCATGGGAGAATCATCTTTTACCTGGTAGAATTCTCGTACAATAACAGTTATCAGGCCAGTATCCAGATGGCACCCTTCGAGGCTCTTTACGGCAGGAAATACAGATCCCCGCTAGCATGGGACGATGTCGGGAAGAGGCAGATGCTCGGACCCAAATTGATTTCCCAGACGGTTGAAGTGGTCAGGAAGGTCAGAGATCACCTCCGAGTTGCCCAGGACCGCCAGCGCCATTGGGCCGATGCTCATCGGCATCCCTTAGAATTTGCTGTCGGCGATGATGTATTCCTTAGGATCTCGCCTAACCGCGACGTCATTCGCTTTGGCGTGCAGGAAAAGCTTAGTCCTAGGTATATAGGGCCGTTCGATATTCTAGAGCGAGTAGGAGATGTATCCTATCGTCTCGCTCTTCCGTTGTCGCTAAGTGAGGTGCATGATGTATTCCATGTGTCCCAATTACGATGGTATATTCCGGACCCGAGCCACATCCTAGACCATTCGGAATTGGTTGTTGGTACCAATCTTTCGTATGAGGAGAGGCCCGTGTCTATATTGGACCGGAGGGAAAAGATACTCAAGAACAAGACTATTAAATTAGTCCGTGTTGCTTGGGGTCATCACTCTCTAGGTGAGTCAACGTGGGAGCGTGAGGACGACATCCGATCGTGATATCCCTACTTGTTTGACTCGTGAGGTATAATGTCTTTCTTATGCCTTACGTTTTCCCTTCCTTGCTTGCATTGTATGATTGTATGATTGAACTGCTTAGTGTAGCTTGCCTGTGCTTAGTATAACTTGTCGTGACAATCTCTAGCTCCTTGATTAAATTCCGAGGACGGAATTCTTTTAAGGTTGGTAGAGTTGTCACCCTCATTTCCCGTATTTCCCGTATTTCGTATTTATACTCGTATCTGGATTTTGGCATGTATTTTTATTTTTATTTTTTTCTCAACTTGTGGAATTTTGGCATTTCTCGTATTTTGGGTTTTGACATGGTTCGTTTTTAATTGGATTGGGTTGGTTTGGTTTGGATTAATGTGTATTGGAACACCTTAGCCTATGCTCTACCCTCAACACACCACATCCCACCCTCTTTAAAACTCCACCAGCTTTTTCTCTCTCCTCATAAACCTCCATTAATTTCTTCTTCTTCTTCTTCCTCCACACAACTCTCCCAACCCATAGGCAAGTGCACCTTGCCACCACATGAGAACCCTCTTTTATTTGTCCATTTGCTAGATTAGGACATGGTGATCAACATTAGAACTTAGCATTTTGTGATTTGGAGTCTCCATTGTTCTAGATCTAAGTTTTCTCTATTTTCGGTTTTGTATGGTTTTGATCTATTTAGGATGGATTTTTATGGGTTTTGATGTTTCCATGTGGAAGAGAGTTCAATTCCACCCCGGTTGGAACTTTGGAAATCCGAATTTGGAGTTCGGATGGCCAAGTTGTGATGCCTTGAAGTTTTGGGAGCCATGAGAGCTTCTTCTCAGCCATGGAGAAGAAGACCCTTTCCTCTGCATGCGTGTTTTTACGCGTATGCAGCTCTCCTGCGTGCGTGCTTTTGTACGTACGCAGCCCCTCTGCTTGCGTATTTTTACGCATACGCAGCTCTCCTGCGTGCGTGACTTTTTTCGTACGTAGCTCTCCTGCGTGCGAGCTTTTGTGCGTACGCAGCCCCTCTGCGTGCGTGACTTTTCTCGTACGTAGCTCTCCTGCGTGCATGACTTTTCTCGTACGCAGCTCTCCTACGTGCATGACTTTTCCCGTAAGCAGCTCTCCTGCGTGCGTGACTTTTCTCGTACGCAGCTCTCCTGCGTGCGTGCCTTTTCTCGTACGCAGCTCTCCTGCATGCGTGACTTTTCTCGTACGCATCTCTCCTGCGTGCGTGACTTTTTCTCGTACACAGCTCTCCTGCGTGCGTGACTTTTCTCGTACGCAGCTCTCCTACGTGCGTGACTTTTCTCGTACGCAGCTCTCCTGCGTGCGTGACTTTTCTGGTACGCAGCTCTCCTGCGTGCGTGACTTTTCGTGTACGCAGCTCTCCTGCGTGCGTGACTTTTCGCATACGTAGCTCTCCTGCGTGCGTACTTTAGCTCTCCTGCGTGCGTGCTTTTGTGCGTACGCTGTGCGTGCCCTTGTGCGTACGCTGTACCCTGAACCCCTTGCTTAACCTATTGTCTCTTGGAGTTTTGGTCTTATTTCTTTAAGCTTGGCTCTTCTATAGCCTGTATATTGATATTTTATTAGATATTTTACGCCTTTTGTCATGAACTTGATTTTACTTAATATGTTTGGAATGACTATTGTACATGGCATGGTATGACAAGGAACTAGCATAATACGACAGTGACCCGTAGTGGTGCACTCCTGACATGACCAACCTGACATGATAGTGGCCCGTCATGGCGCACTCCTGACAAGTACCCTGACATGATTTATCTTAACGCTGTTGCGACGGCTACTTAACTTGACCTGCTTTGACACCGTGGGTGGTTCTTCCTTGCTTGCTTGTTAAATCCACTTGTCCTGTCTTTCATCATGTCTAGAATGGGACTCCTGAGTGCCACGGTCAGGAGTACCTACTAAAATGAATTAAGGATAATAACTAGAATAACTCAGTAGTCATGAAGAGATGACACAGCTACAGACAATTCCGTTACCTGGGCGCTCTTGGGATCTGTAGCCTGCCGTCGAGTAGGGCACATTTCCAGCACACCGTCGCGTGTTGCACCCTCTAAGTCACCTAAGGGTACATTTGTCTCCCGGACGATGTACCCACCAGAATTCAACCCCTAACTTTCGACCTGGGTAACCTGGATGGTCTGCAGGGCTTGTGGCTGTGGAACAATCTCACTGCATCTTATTAGTAATTAGGCCTGTGATAACCCTAGTTAGTTAAAGTAGTAAGCCGTAGTATCTGCTTGGCCGTGATTGATTGAATGAGGTATAACCAGTTTAGCCATGTCTTGATCCCGTACAAGATTGCTTCCTGTCTTGATTTCTTACATTATTATCTTGTCGATAAATTGTAGGAAACCAAGTTCTGTTCAGACGAAGGGTTACAACCCCGGTCCTCGTTTGGTTTACGGGTTGTAACCTGGCTATCGGAATAGTTCCATGGTTATCTCGTCGTATATCATCCTGCCATGTTTTCGTAATTTCTAGTTTTAATATTAGAATTTTCTTGTGCTAATTGCTGGCTTTTGTTCTTATTTCGTGGCCCCCTTGTGGCACTTGCTCTTTCTGGGGTTGACCCAGCTGGTTTTGTGTGGCCAGATTTCGTAGCAGCTCCCGAGGATCTACCAAGCTTCCAGCCCAATGGTGGCGACTAGAAGGAACCCAGGCTACGAGTGGGTTTTCTATTTTGTTTCGCTCACTCTATTGTAAAACTATTCTTTTGAGGCGTTTAGCCGACGAGCACCTGTTAGCTCGATGCACTTTACTTACTGTCTGCCTACGGGCTGTAAACATGATTAACAAATCCTAGGGTTGCTCATGTATGACTTAACTCTTGCTAGTCCTCGCATTTTGTACGACTAGCTTCATGATCAGCTGAATATGTAATATTTGGGATGCCTTATTATTGTATATTTAATGATCATACATCTTGCGACCTTACTTACTTGCTTGTGATTGAGACACTAGGCTTGTTCATGACCATAAGAGACTGTTGGCTTGTTGTAAATCCTCATATTTCTAGACAGCCGTGACCGTATATCGAGGTGGTTCCCATTTCAATATACGTAGCTGGCTATGTCTGCTCCCGCTCTCCAGTATTCTGGTTCTGGGGCGTGACAGCCGCATATGACCCATCTCCTTGAGCCGCATGGGATGTGCTGTCTCATCCGCATAAGGCTCAGTCTTCTTGAGCCGCATGCCCCGACCCGCCCAGAGCCGCATAAGTCCCCCTTTCTGATTCGCATGGACTTCTCATGCCTTACCCTGTTATTATTATTATTATTATTATTATTATTATATATTTTTACGCCCATTTTATATCCTTACGCCTTTTGTCCCGAACTTGATAATCCCGAATTTATTTATTAATATTTGGAATGATAATTGAACAATGCTTGATAGTGGCCCGCCGTGGTGCACTCCTGACTTGATAACTTGACCTGCTACACATGACACGACAGTGACCCATAGTGGTGCACTCCTGATAGGTACCATAACAATGCTTGATAGTGGCCCGCCGTGGCGCATTCTTGATAAGTAATAATGATAATGATTGGCCTGGACACCGTGGTTGTTTACATTGATTGTGCTTGTATAAACTACTGGTCCGATTGTGTCTTGCATTATGTCTAGGGCATGATCCCTGAGTACCACGGTCAGGGATTCATACTGAATCTGGCCAGGTTAATGACTAGATTGATCAAATAGTTCATGAAGAATTTTCCAGTTACCTGTTGCCCTTTTGGTCCCGGCCTTATATACATATACATGGGATTTGTTGCTATCCGTCGAGATGAGCGCACTTCCAGCCCGCCGTCGAGTGTGGTACCTTAGGACACATGTATCTTACTACAGTGTGTCTGTTATATCCTGCTATCTTTTCCATTTCTGCTAGGATCACTCAGGTAGTAACAAACAGGTAACCGAACTTGGAATTCTCATTACATCTTGCTAGTAACTAGGCCTGTGATAACCCTAGTTAGTTAAAGTATCAAGCCGTACTTATTGCTTGGCCGTAATTGTTGGATGGGGTTTAATCTGTCTAGTCTTGTCTTGATCCTGTACAAGATTGTTACATGTCTCGATTTCTTATATTTACCTTGCCGATAAATGGTGGAAGAAGCCAAGTTCCGTTCAGACGAAGGGTTACAACCCCGGTCCTTGTTTGGTTTACGGGTTGTAACCTGGTTATCTGAATAGTCCCATGGTTATCTCATCGTATATCATCCTGTCATGCTTTTCCATATGTTCTGTCTTTTATTGATTCTGTAAAGATTGTCTTTTATATTCACCTGTCATGCTTTTTCTTAAATTACTGTCTCTTATCAAGTAATTATATTCTTGTGCTAATATGCTGGTTTTAGTTCCTAAGTGAAGCCTCCTTTGTGGCACTTGCTCTTTCTGGGGTCTGACCCAGCTGGTTTTGTATGGCCAGATACCGGAGCAGCAGCAAAGGATCTACCTGCTTTCCAGCCAGATGGTGACCACTAGAGGGAATCCTGGCAACGAGTGGGTTATTTTTGGCTCTTCCACTCTATTGTACATTATTCTTTTGAGGCGTTTAGCCGTCGAGCAAGTGTTAGCTCGTGTATATTTTACTTACTGTCTGCCTACGGGCTGTAACATGATTGGCAACTCGAGGTTGATCATGTATAACTTAACTCTTGCTAGTCCTTACATTTTGTACGACTAGCTTCATGATCATCTGGATATGTAATGTTTGGGACGCCTTACAATTGTATATTTGGTGGTCTGATATCTTGTAATTATTACTAGTTGGTTGAGATTGAGACAATAGGATAATTTATGACCTTAAGAGACTGATGGCTTGTAGATAAACCCTCACATATCTAGACAGCCGTGACCGTATGGTGAGATGGATTCCATTTCATTATACGTAGCTGGCTATGTCTGCTCCCGCTCTCCAGTATTCTGGTTCTGGGGCGTGACATGGTTTAAGTGGTGGCCCATGCAGGTCTTGTCAATCAAGAAATATGAGGGTTTACCGGATAGATGTCTCAATCTGTACTCGCCTTTGATCTCCACTCGTATCTTCTTATCTCCTTGGATTCCTGACTTGATAACATACTTGCATCATTGTTCTATCCTGGTCCTTCCTTAATATTCCCGATGTCATTGCTTCAGTGGCATCATTCCTGTTGATCAGCCAGAAGAAGTTCGGCCGGCAGACCAGCAACAGCAAGAAGATCAAGATCAGTCCTCAACAGCCGCCTCCCGAGCTATGCCTTCTGGAGAACCAGTGCCCCCAGTCCAGCTAGTTCAGCCAGCAGGGTCAGAGGATGGGGTCTTGATAGGGCTCATTCGTGAGTTGCTTGCGTCTCAAGATCGTCGAGGTGATGCCTTGCAGCAAGCAGTACAAGATACTATGAGCGGAAGTAGTCCTCGAGGGAATAGTACGGTCAACAATTTCAAGCGCCTGAACCCTCCCTTCTTCGACGGCAGCGAGGATGCTATTGCTGCAGATGCCTGGCTACAGGACATTGAAGTTATCTTGGAGGCAGCCAGGACCCCTGAAGCAGAGAAGGTGGCGGTGGTGCGCCTGCAGTTACTAGATCTAGCCCGCAGCTGGTGGGCTATGCAAGCAGCGAGTTTGGGTACGCCTGTCATGTGGGCGGTATTCAGTGATATGTTTCAGACTAAGTACTTCGACGCAGTGGCTAGATATGACCTGCAGGACAGGTTTCGTAATCTCAGGTAGATGAGCAGGACGGTCGACGGATATACGGCCGAGTTTTCAAGGTTGAGTCGATTTGTTCCCACCTTGGTGGCAACCGAGCTAGACAGAGCACAGCGATTTCAGCAAGGGCTCCATTTGGAGATCATATTGGCAGTAGAGCAGTTCGAGCACAGAACTTTTGATGCCGTCTTGCGAGCAACGAGGAGGCATTAGTACACTTCCCGAAGGATAGCAGACCGGACCGAAGATCGAAAGCGGTCTCACGACCAGATAAACCAATCCTCAGCACCGGCCCCAGCAGCTAGGGCCTTGACCATTGGAGCTATGAGGACAGATTCGGTTACCTCCTTACAGCATTCTGCCCTGACCTATCCCCAGCAGCAGAAGCAGAAGCGGCCTTTCGCAACCGGTTGTTCTCATTGCGGAAAGCCCGGGCATGTTGTTACTGAGTGTCGTAGAGCACAGGGATTGTGCTTGGTTTGTGGTTCGCCAGACCACATGATAGGATCTTGTCCGTTTAGAAACAGATCATCGTCGACAGTAACTAGTCCCTCGATTATGGGACCAGCACCAGCACCAGAACCAGCTCCAGTTCACCAACCACAGCAGCTCCCGTTCCCGGGACCATTGCTGTCTCAGGCCCAGGCCTTCCAGCAACAGAGGCCTCAGCAGTTCGTCCTGGCCCAGGCCAGATCCAGAATCAGCGGAGAGGTATCTGTGTCCTATTGTCTTGCTTTCCGACCGTCGTTATGTGGGATACATGTCATGTTTCATGTATCCTAATTACAATGGTATATCCCGAGCCCGAGCCATGTCCTGGATCATTCGAAAATGGTTATTGGTACCAACCTTTTCGTATGAGGGGAGGCCCGTGTCCCTGTTTGACCAAGGAGAGAGACCTCAAGCACAAGATTATCAGTTTAGTTCGTATTGCTTGAGTTCATCGCTCCTTGGGAGAGTCAAACGTGGGAGTGTGAGGATGATATCTGATCACGTTATCCCAATCGATTTGGCTCGTGAGGTGTAATATCTTTCTTATGCCTTGCACTTCGATTCTTTGCTTGCATGTATGATTGTATGATTGATTGGTAGCATAGATTGCTTGCGATAGTATAGCTGTCCCGACATCTCTAGCCTCTTGATTAAATTTCGAGGACGGAATTCTTTTAAGGTGGATAGAGTTGTAATGCCCGTGGTTCGTATTACGTATTCTGTATACGTGTACGTATCTCAGACCCGTATTTTGACTTGTCCTAGTTAGATCGTCTTGGGTTCTTGTATTGGCTCGGTTTGGCCTAGCTTGGTTCGGGTTGGGCTTGGATTGGTTTGGCTTGGTTTGGGCTAGCATGAACCCCTACCTACCACCACTATTCCCATTTATTAATCCCCTTCTCCTTTCTCTCTCTTTATTTAATCATCTTCTTCTTCCTCATTTACTTCCTCACCTACCAGGAAGGTCTAGGCAAGTGCAACTTGCTTTATGGAGGAACTCTAATTTTATTGTTCCATTCTCTTCTTTGCAACATTCTAACACTCTTTAGAACTTGGCATTTTTACTTTCTATGGCTAGATTCTTGTAGATCTATATTTATATTATTTTCAGATTTCTTAGATTTTGATCTATTTAATCTTGTTTTTATCAAGTTTTGAAGGTTCCATGTTGTAGAGTAGGTCGTTCTACCCCATTTTGACCTAAGGAAGTTCGGATTTGGGCTCTGGATGAAGGTTTTACGTTGCTTGGAAGCCATGGTTGCTTAGCTCTTCTTCTCGGAAATTGGAGAAGAAGAACAGTTTTTGAGCCGCATGGACTCAGCCGCATAACCCTATGCAGCGAGTTCTATTTGGCCGCATGGACTCAGCCGCATAACCCTATGCAGCGAGTTCTATTTGGCCGCATGGACTCAGCCGCATAACCCTATGCGGCGAGTTCTATTTGGCCGCATGGAATTTCCCAGCCGCATAAAGACTTCTTGACCAATTCAGCCGCATGAACTTCTTCGGCAGTTCTGGCCGCATGGTGATTCAGCCGCATAGGCAGCACCCGACCGCATGACAAGTTCATGCGGCGAACATTCCTTCAGCCGTATGTAGTCCTTCATATTTAAAAACACATGACTAGGCTTCCCAATTGAGCCGCATAGGATACCCTATCCTTCTGAGCCGCATGAGTTTCTCCTTTCAGCCGCATGACCCTTGCTTGGACCCAGCCACATAAGGAGTTCTGTCCCAGCCGCATGGGACTACTCGTTCACAGCTGCATAAGGCAGACTCGTCCCCAGCCGCATGAGGACTAGTCTATCCAGCCGCATATGACCCATCTCCTTGAGCCGCATGGGATGTGCTGTCTCATCCGCATAAGGCTCAGTCTTCTTGAGCCGCATGCCCCGACCCGCCCAGAGCCGCATAAGTCCCCCTTCCTGAGTTGCATGGACTTCTCATGCCTTGCCCTGTTATTATTATTATTATTATTATTATTATATATTTTTACGCCCATTTTATATCCTTACGCCTTTTGTCCCGAACTTGATAATCCCGAATTTATTTATTAATGTTTGGAATGATAATTGAACAATGCTTGATAGTGGCCCACCGTGGTGCACTCCTGACTTGATAACTTGACCTGCTACACATGACACGACAGTGACCCGTAGTGGTGCACTCCTGACAAGTACCATGACAATGCTTGATAGTGGCCCGTCGTGACGCATTCTTGATAAGTAATAATGATAATGATTGGCCTGGACACCGTGGTTGTTTGCATTGATTGTGCTTGTATAAACTACTGGTCCGATTGTGTCTTGCATCATGTCTAGGGCATGATCCCTGAGTACCACGGTCAGGGATTCATACTGAATCTGACCAGGTTAATGACTAGATTGATCAAATAGTTCATGGAGAATTTTCCAGTTACCTGTTGCCCCTTTGGTCCCGGCCTTATATACAGATACATGGGATTTGTTGCTATCCGTCGAGATGAGCGCACTTCCAGCCCGTCGTCGAGTGTGGTACCTTAGGACACATGTATCTTACTACAGTGTGTCTGCTATATCCTGCTATCTTTTCCTTTTCTACTGGGATCACTCAGGTAGTAACAAACAGGTAACCGGACTTGAAATTCTTATTGCATCTTGCTAGTAACTAGGCCTGTGATAACCCTAGTTAGTTAAAGTATCAAGTCGTACTTATTGCTTGGCCGTGATTGTTGGATGGGGTTCAATCTGTCTAGTCTTGTCTTGATCCTGTAAAAGATTATTACATGTCTCGATTTCTTATATTTACCTTGCCGATAAATGGTGGGAGAAGCCAAGTTCCGTTCAGACGAAGGGTTACAACCCCGGTCCTTGTTTGGTTTACGGGTTGTAACCTGGTTATCTGAATAGTCCCATGGTTATCTCATCGTATATCATCCTGTCATGCTTTTCCATATGTTCTGTCTTTTATTGATTCTGTACAAGATTGTCTTTTATATTCACCTGTCATGCTTTTTCTTAAATTACTGTCTCTTATCAAGTAATTATATTCTTGTGCTAATATGCTGGTTTTAGTTCCTAAGTGAAGCCTCCTTTGTGGCACTTGCTCTTTCTGGGGTCTGATCCAGCTGGTTTTGTATGGCTAGATACCGGAGCAGCAGCAAAGGATCTACCTGCTTTCCAGCCAGATGGTGACCACTAGAGGAAATTCTGGCAACGAGTGGATTATTTTTGGCTCTCCCACTCTATTGTACATTATTTTTTTGAGACGTTTAGCCGCCGAGCAAGTGTTAGCTCGTGTATATTTTACTTACTTTCTGCCTACGGGCTGTAACATGATTGGCAACTCGAGGTTGATCATGTATAACTTAACTCTTGCTAGTTCTTATATTTTGTACGACTAGCTTCATGATCATCTGGATATGTAATGTTTGGGACGCCTTACAATTGTATATTTGGTGGTCTGATATCTTGTAACTATTACTAGTTGGTTGAGATTGAGACAATAGGATAATTTATGACCTTAAGAGACTGATGGCTTGTAGATAAACCCTCACATATCTAGACAGCCGTGACCTTATGGTGAGATGGATTCCATTTCATTATACGTAGCTGGCTATGTCTGCCCCCGCTCTCCAGTATTCTGGTTCTGGGGCGTGACAGCAATCTACGTGCGAGCCCTTGCATTGAAACAAGTAATCTAAGTAAGTTGAACAACTGGAACATCTGAAAGAAACTTGAGTACGTCGTCCACCCAAGGTAGGAATACGCCCTTGACACACTTGAATGCTTATGTAAATTCGTTAAGTCTTTTACGTACCATATGCTGGCTAACTTGGTTTACTTTGGACAGGGAAGACCGGACGGTAAGTATGGGTAAGTCGTGCATGTTATTTTCTAAGCGACACTCGATAGCTATAATACGAGACAGGTTTTGCAATATGCCATAAAACTGATCCTACGGTAAGATTAGTAAGACAATGAATGATAGATGTGCACGAAAGTAAATTGAACGTATTTAGTAATGATAGTGAGTGGGCGAGATAGCCTCCCTACCAGTGCATAACAATGTACTAATAACCCCACAGATTGCTTGCAGGATGTAGAAGATCTCGTCGGAAGCGGAGCTGTCTTCGAATGTGCTAAGGTACGGAGCTAACTCTGGAGCCTTAGGGTGTTGCAAAGGAGTCGAAGCACCATATACAGGACATAATGTATCGGAATATCACCATAAATTATTCTATCTTGTAAGCCAATTGGCACGCCTTTTAAGTTTCGAGAGATAGATATTTGAGCGAATTGTAATCTCGGCCTAATGCCGCTTGTACTACTTCTTGAAAATCAATAAAGACTATTGAGTTTTGTTTCAAATTGTGTTCATTTACTTTCGCTGCAAATGGGGACACTCTGTGCGACTCTGTGGCCTAGTTTAAATTGGTCGCTTCTGGACTTGGTCTTGCACGAGCGCAACCTAGGTTCGTGCGGCATCACGCCTTAGTGAGGATGATCGGTCCTATTGGACCGGGGCGTGATACTCATAATCACCTGGACGGACCCACAGGAGATTGCTAGGTTCAAGGAGGAGATGAAGGCCTTGCTCAAAATGAGTGACTTGGGGTTGCTTACTTTCTACCTCGGCATTAAAGTGCAACAGTCCAATTGCTTCATCACCCTTAGTCAAGAGGCATATGTGCGCAATATCTTGGAGAAGAGTGGCATGGTGGACTGCAACCCGTGCCACGTACCCATGGAACCAAGTTTCAAGCTAAGTAAGGTGAGCTCAGCCCCGCCGACCGATGCCACATTCTACAGGAGCATCGTCGGGAGCCTCCGGTACCTGGTGCACACGTGCCCAGACATCTCCTACGCGGTGGGCTACGTGAGTCGGTTCATGGAGAACCCGTCCACTGAATACCTTGCTGCTATCAAACGCATCCTTCGCTACGTCGCTGGCACACGTCACTTTGGTTGTCGTTACGAAAATAAGGTGGAGGAACCACGGCTGATCGGCTACAGCGACAGTGACATGGCAACTGACATCGACACTCGCAAGAGCACCACTGGCGTGCTATTCTTCCTCGCCCGTAGCATTATTAGTTGGCAATCTCAGAAGCAGAAGGTCGTAGCATTGTCCTCCTGCGAGGTCGAGTACATTGCCGTGACAACTGCCGCATGCCAAGGCATTTGGCTTGTAAATCTCCTTGGTGACTTGAAGAACGAGGAGGCCGACAAAGTCATGCTCAAGGTGGTCAACAAGTCCGCCATCTCCCTCAGGAAGAACCCGTCTTCTATGACCGAAGCAAACATAATGATACAAGGTATCATTTTATTCGGGAGTGCATCGAAAGGGGGAAGGTTGAGATAGAGTACATCAACACTCAAGGGCAACTCGTGGACGTTCTTACGAAGGCGCTCGGGCGAGTCAAGTTCATTGAGATGAGACAAAAACTCGGCATCGTACAGGTGAATTCCATGTAACAGGATTAGGGGGTGATTTGTTGGACTTAATCCTACTGCATGTGTGTTGTCTCATTCTCATGATCCGAGAGTGGCATGAGAATAGATCCGTTTGTTAGTAGCTATCATTGTGGATCTCTTTGTGTGTGTGTGTGTGTGTAGCTATAATTGTAAGAGGGTTGCTTATAAATTCTTGCAAGTAACAGAAGAAAATAAGACAACAAGTTTTGCATATACAGTACCTTTCCTCCTCCATAAGTGTGCTTGTTTTTTCATTCCGTTCGTGGCATCCTCCTTGCTTCATCATCCAGGATCCTTCAATAAGAACAGTATATATAATTTCATTGCTTAGATCAGCAAACTAAATCGTTCTAATTAATAGTCGTCAATAATTACTCAGGTTGACTATGTTTTGGCAATGTCAGCTGCTGATGAAATATACATGCTACTGTTGTCCTCACACAATTATCAATATAGACAAAAGATCGGTAAGCAGTGATGCTTGCCAGCTGAAAGTCTCGTATTTCCATATTCAAAACCTTATTTACCATTGCAAGGAAGGAACAGAAAAATAGTAGTCCAATCTGACAAATGCATAGGCAACCTTCCTGCAAGTTAAATAGGAGTCTTTGATACATTTTGCACCCGTTTGAACTACTCAAATGCAGATATTGGTGGGTAGCCTATCCATAAAGATTAGTGTCAGACAATAAAGCTTAAAGAATTATCACATTTATGGCCAATGCTATATCAAGAAGACGAGGAGCATGAAATTTTTTGTAGTGCCATATTAGCTAATAGTTAAAACTAAAACTAATAAGTTTCATGGAAAGCTTTATCTGGTGCACCACAACCTTCGATTTCTCTGAAATGTTTCCTTATACAGCATTCATAAAATCATAAGAGAATTTTAACATGTATGAAGCATTGACTTTCCTAAAGAGATGCACCCTGGACCGACGCATGTCATATACATTCTTGGGAGAAGCCACCAAGAAAGGTCGAACACTTAATCTCAAAGGAGCTAAAACTGTGTCTGACAATTGTTAGTCGATCGTCCAAAACCTGTCCATATTTAAGGATCGTTTTTGGCATATCAGTCTAGTATTATTTAGTCAGTCGGCTATGGATTGTAGATCTCTTCATTCAAAGAAGCTACGATTTTGACGGAGAGCTCCATCAGAGAACTAAGATGCGCCGAGTTAGCTATTAGCAGAGCAATTCGTACTCATGCACCTCACTGGCCGTATTCTTCCCTGAAACAACATCGAGTGCCAAGATGTTGATTACTGGGTTTGGGTTTCTTGCCGACCCAAATTCTGCTCAACCAGTGCCTCGTAGAAGATGCGTTGGCCACCAACGACTAATCCATATGGTCGAAGATAAGGTAAACGCCGAAGTGATGCGCACAGTGGCCCATGGCGGAAGACAAGGTTAAGTGATGTGCCTCTGTTGCTAGCAGCTGAGACGTAGAAGTGATGTGCCTATATTTAGAGTTTAGAGTAGGCTCTTTGTAGTATATTTTCCATGTCAATGAAAAGTCTAATTTATGTAATAGATTTTCAATATAATAAAAAAATTTCTTTTTATGCACTCTATCTTTGCTGTCTTTACGATGCGCTAACTACGGTTGTGATAGCGCATGCCTCTTGCAGCGCATAGGGATGCACCTTCTTGAACTTGGTTTCTGGGGCACATGAATTTCATGCTTCTGCACCTGCAAGTATAATAATTTAATTCACGATCTACACACACTAAAAGAAACCAGGGTGTCTTACAATGGTCGAAAACTGTTGCAAAAATAATATAATCCGTTGCAAAATCATTCTGCAACAGTTATTAGAACCATTGTATATTTGAGCGTTGCAGATTCCTCTTACAACGGTTATAGAAGGTTTTTGCAACATTTTTATAAATAGTTGTAATAACGTATTACGCAACGGATCTCACGTCAATGCATAACGGTTACATGGTGTTGTCAATAATATATTTGGCAGCGATTAACAAACCATTGTAAATATTGAGTAAAGCACGATGGTTGATAACTGTTGCCTAAAATATTACGTGTAACGGTTAAAAATTGTTGCGAATAATAGGCAACAGTCAATAAAAATACTTTTTTTTTACCTCCAATGGGGCTCGAACTCCCAACCTCCTGGATCACATGCCTCTACTCTACCACTAGGCTATAGACTCATTTGTATATAAATACTTATATATATAATATATATGTACTTATATCATTTTTATCAATTGAAGCTTTTGGATCGATGTTAAATATATTATCTAATATTTTTGTTAGCGAACAAGGAACCAATTAATACGAGTAATTCTAATGATTAAATCCCTTTTGTGTATAAATAAAATTCAAATTGAAAATTGAATTTGCAACGACTATAAACAAACTGTTACTAGATCAATATTTTGTAATAGTTGTTTATTCTTTTGACAATGGTTATCATAAAATGTTGTTATTAAACAAAAAATTGTAACTAGTAGCATAAATTGTTGCACAATCATTATAAATAATAAGCCCACTCACAACAGGTTGTAAAAATTATTGTGCAACTGTTGCTAATAGTGAGCCTTTTTATAAGGATTTATGTAATCGTTGCAAAATATTAATAAATTTGTAACAAATACTTAAAACCCTTGCATAACCGTTGCCATTCAACTAATTTTGACAACACTTTCATAAAACTGTTGCTTGACCGTTGTAAAAAAGAAAAAACGTTAAGCAAGTGTTTATGAACCGTTGTAAAAAATGTATTAGGCAATGGTTAATCTATAACCATTGCAAATATATTTAATTTAGAAACGGTTATTTCAACCGTTACGTAACAATTGCAAATTATTGTTCCAACAACATTCATAAAAGCGTTGCACTAAAACCGTTGCAAAATAGGGGTATTTTTTGTAGTGACAATGAAAATCGAGTTCCAAAGTTGAGAAAAAAATACGATTTTTGGACATTAAGAACTATCCCGAAATGCTATTTTAAAGCTGATTTTCAGACCGGAGATCGAGACTTTTAAAATTCTAAAGAACAGAGTTGTAGCCAACATGAATGGCTTTATAATGAATATTTATTTATAATTTTTTCTTTATTAATTTTTGATTAAATTAGTTCCAAAACTTGAGAAAAAGTGTTTTCAAAACATCAAAATTCTCCGATACGGAGTCCGTCCCGACAAACATGACGACTTGGTCATGAACCACTTGCATTGAAAGGTGCGTATGCACTTCACGAACGTGTGAGATTTGACAGAACATTGGTTGCGTGTGCGCGACGAATTCAAGGCATATCCGTAAAAAATTCCCGTATCGATGATTTTTCAAATTAATTTATTATTTCCTACACACTTGTCACATCGCAACGAAACTTGTGCCATTGGACTTGTGATATTTTTTGGTCATGTGAGCCAAGTTTGGTCTAATTATGAGATAGTTGACCAGATCACCATTTTACAGGCCACAAAATTCGATTCAACGAGCAATTTGTACGGTTCATTGAAATCCAAAATTTAACATACTGTTGTGTCGTATCGAAAAACTGGACTCGTAGGTATATAGTTTGTCGAATTTAGAGACTATAAGTTTTGGTATACTTTTTGATGCAAAGCGGGTCCAACGATGGTCATCGTTTTGATCCAAAATTACTATTTTGTCCCTGTGTCCAAAATTGCACATATGGGTAGGCTATCCTAGATGATTTGACTATTCTAGACACGTTGGTAATGTCTATTTTATCATCTAACAACGTCTGTTAGATTTTACTTTCTGTATTACCATTAATTGTAACTAATTTATATTATGTTTGTATTTTGAAATTCGAGCGACGAAACTGAGATCAGTCATTTCCAGTGATCTTATATCGCGAAAATTGATCATATATCGCTAAAATTGACAAAGTAACCGTATGGATCACTAAGATAAGATTGCTAACCTTCTGCTTGATCATCATGTTTTGATTTACTTGTCGTAGATTTCGTGGTACAAATTACGAGATACAAACTTAATGGCCAGCCGACTACGCAAGTTCGAGACCTAGATGCAACTCGTGACTCGTGTATCACATGTGTCAAGGCCAATGGATGCATCACAACATAGGGTAATCTTCTAACTTCTAAGTTGATGCGTAAAACAAAAGTAGTAGGAATATGACTAAACAGTTAGTAGGAATATGACTAAACAATTATTTGCATAAATTAAATGAAGGCAGTAAAATAACAATAAGTAAAGAAATAATAAAACTAAATAAGCATGCTAAATGATAGTAAATAATCAAAATATAGTGGCAAGATATCTTGCTTGGAGGTAGTGTGCAGAATGGCAACGTCCAATAACTCAAATCGTCAGAATAGTAAAGCAACAAAAGCCAACTACCACGAACGTCCTCGGATGCTGAAACAAACATCACGAACATTTTTGGTATAAAAAAATGTCTACCCAAAAGTTCAATTCTGAACACAGGAGCAAAATCATAATTTTGGGTCAAAACGATATCCGTCGTTAGACCCGCTTTGCACCAAAAGTCGTGCCAGTACCTAAGGTTTCTAAAGTCATCAAACTATATGTCTATGGGTCTGATTTGAAGACAAAAACTCAACCGTATGTCCAAAGTTAGATTTTGGTGGGCCGTACACAAATTCCCCCGTTGGATCGGGTCGCGGGTCCGCCAAATTAGCGTTCCAGTCAACCTTCTTAGAATCGGACCAAACTTGGCTCATAGGACCAAAAAATGTCACGCTCCTAATGGTGCCAGTTTCGTCTTGTGTTGACAAACGTGTACGAAGTTATGGGCTTGTTTGCAAAGAGCCCAATACGGAATATCTCGATCGATACGTCTCGATTTCGTCACACACACACAAAATAAAAATTGAGTTTCGTCGAATTTCACACATTAACAACATCCATACGCGTCTTTTGATACATATGGGTTGCAACCACTTGCCTGGTTTTACGGGACGCATGCCGTATCGGAGTTTTTTTGTTTTTGAAAATGAGTTTTTTGGGTTTTTGAAATAAACTTTCTGAAATAAATGGTTGGTAATTTTGAAAACTAAAAGCATCGTTGTGATGCTGGTTAGGTTGACTACAATCATCTTCTATTAGATTTTGAAAATCCTTAATATCCGATCCTTAATCTTCCTTCAAAATCGGGTATGGACTCAGATTTTTGTTCTGTTTCAGGTTTCTAAAAATTGAAATATTCAAAAAATTTTGGTCTCGATTTCCATAGGGTTTTGGCACGATTGGGTCTACACTAATTAATAAAAACCGTAGATGGTTAGGTTGTGAATTTACCTGAGGAATCGATTCACGAAATGATAGAGCAAGGAGGAAGTAATTGTTGCGCAAAGTAGCCTTGATGGCTACAACTGCTACTGCGGTTGCTGCTCTGTTTTGGCGATGCCCGTGCAGTTTGGTCGTCCGCCGTCCGCGTGCAGCCTGACAGGTGTCGAAGGAGTTCGCAGAGGCATTGAGGATCGTCTGAATTCGAAGAAGGTATAGAACAGAAAGGGTGTGTCGTTGAAAGGAGAAGAGAGTTTCGAAGACCTGTGGTTTTTTTTTTCTTTCTTTTATATTCTATGTTTGTAATCCGATTTCCCTTCGATTTAAACATTAGTTTAAATCTTGATTTGGTTTAATCCGAAGAGGAACTATTGCAGGTTTGATACAAAAAATTACATAAAAAATCCTCAAGATTTGATTGAGTTTTACTCGATCCAGGTTAGGGAAGGAGGAGGACCAGTGCCCGGGGCACTGGTCACTTCTGGTTCATTTTTAATTTCTTTTTTTTTAAAATTATGAAATAGTAGAAAATTTGTAAGTATCTATATATACTTAAAACATATAACACTCAATATCTAAAAATAATTCCACATAATTTAAAATATATATTTTTAAATAAAATAAACTTATAAGCATCTATTATTATTTATAGTAGTAGTATTATTATTCCTTCTAATAAATAGAGTAAAATAAAATAACAAATTTTTCTAAAGGTCCCAGAAGAATTAATATATAACCATAAATAATTCCAAAGAAAATCTTAATAAGAAATATACACATTCTTTACACCTATAATTCTTACATATATATAAATATATACTCTAAAATAATCTCAACAATTTTATAAAATTTTCTAAATTTCCCAAAAATAATGTCTAAAATCATTTAAAGAACAATTTGTACAATACGCCTACTAACTACCTAAAATGTAGAAATTATCTGCTACTGTTACTAATAGCAAAATCATTAGTTTTAAATACACGCTTTCTAATAACTAATAAAATACTATAAAAATATATTAAGTAAAATTAATAAAAGAAAAATTAAAATTTTAGGGGGTTTACATCCTACACAACTTATAAAAATTTTATCCTCAAAATTAAAATAATCCTAATATCAAAGGTCAATGAGGTTAAATACAAAGGAGAGTTAGTGCGTCAAATTATAACCTAGTTTCCAAAAAGATGGAGGTAGTTATGTAAAGGAATCTAAATTAACGCCACATTCTACAAGAAAAGGTATTTTTTCCAAGACCGAAGTTGGATAACTGTGAAAATTGTCGTTATAAGACTTCTGAGAATGACAATTTCTAGGGAGAGACATGAGCATATTGGACACTTCTGACTGCAGTCTTGGATCCTAAGGGAGCCTCAATATTGCCATGGCGTTCTTGGTCACTAACTTTTATAGGAGAATTATTACCGTTTAACATTGTTCCTATAGGGGTCATACTTCAACAAGATAGTAAGCATCTCTTTTTTGAATACAACTAAAATGTGTCGGTTCGAGGATTTCGTTCTTCGTCTAACTAAGAGATGACATTGAAGAATTTAGGGTGCGTTTGATTGCAAGGTGGAAAATGTGTGGAAAAGAAATTAATTCAATGGAATTATTTTCCTAGGAAAAAAAATTCCATGGAATTTTAAAAAATTTCCATGGAAAACTTAATTTGGGTGTTTGATTGCCATTATTTTCCACGAAAAATAGTTATTTTCCATGGAAAATGATATTTTCCTATGGGTTGGATAAGTTTTATTTTCCACCATTTTGGATGGAAATATGAAAAATGATAGTTTTTTGGAAAATAATTCCATGGAAAATATAAGCTATCAAACACTACAATTGGTGGAAATTTTATGATGGAAATATTTTCCATGGAAAAATAGCCCAATCAAACACAGCCTTAGGGAAAAAGAATTTCATAGGCCAAGGGGTGAGGTCCGTACTGTGCAGAAACCTTGCTATAGAATATGATTAGGTAAGTGTTCGAGATCTTTAAGTCATAGTGTCTAGTGTGTGCGGGATCGATGTTTGGTATTGTGTAGGAGGCATGTGCTTGCTTGAGTGAAAATCATATGTCATAAGTGTGATGCGTCTTGCATGGTTCCTGGGTATTCAGTCTAGTTAAGGGAATGTATCGATATTTGCATGGTTAAAATATAATGGCCATCTATAGTTTATTCTAAGGGAAAATGCTACATGTGGTGTAATTGGAATGAAGTACATGAAGGTTTGTTTGTGTGGGACATATATGTCATGTGTGTAGAGTGGCTCTTCTAGTTCCTGAGCGTGAAATTTATTGGAAATAAAAATACTAGTGTTGTACTCCAAATATTAAAGTCACGGTAGATGGAATCAATTGATACATATAGGAGTGGACGTTATGAACCACTATTTTATTAGTTCAATCAGAACCAATCTATCCCCATCGTTTGCTAATTCTTAAAGAGGCTTGCCTATACACTTCAGGAATTCCGTTCTCGAATTGAAACTATGACATAGTTTTTATGATAGAATGGAATTGGAAGAATCAAGGGTATGATCTTCTATCGCGGTTATCTAAACGCACGGGCAAGGGATATAAAATGCAATAAGAAGATCTTATCGCAACTTCCAAACAGATGGAAGAACGGTTATGAATGTGTCCAAATTTGGCATCCCATTCTAAGAGGTCACGTATATTGAGTTCAAGGTTCTACCCTTTACAGAAATTGGTTAATCATGGGAAGCACAACAATAGGATTTCTAAAAATGTCAAAATTTTAAAGAGATGAACGAGAATATGAGGCATTTCTGGCCATAGTCACGGACTCTAAAGGAAGCCTAGGTATTACCTATTTAACATTGCTCATACATTGGCCATGTTCCATCGAGGCCGTAGGAGAGGTTTTGGTCGAGCATAACCGAAAACAAGTTGGTACAGACGTATTCCATTCATCGCATAACATAGGCAACAAAGGGATACAATTAAGGATTTTATGGAAGGGGATTCGTGAACCAAGAGATGGGGACTACATAATAGGTATAGGGAATCATTTCGTAAGGTTAGGTTTTGTAGTCCAAATATGGTAATATACATGGATGGGTTTAATGGGTTCTCTAATTGGACATCAATCTTTGATTGAATAAAACTTGGGTTTTATTCTATATTGGCTCAAAAAAATCCACAAAATCAATCTGAACCATTCCTATTAGGTTAGGATAACCTAGAATAGGTTCCAACTCGAGTGGTTGAGCTAATTTCCAGTCGGATTGGTTAACTAGGTTCCTTAAGGCCAAAATGTTCCTTCTGTGACTTTTGTGTTTAAGTAGCACATGGAAACTCCATTGAGTGGCCCACTAGTGGCATGTGCGTAGTGGACTTTGAGTAGATCACAACCATATATTTGGGTCGAAAGATTTGAGTCGAGGTTGGATATCTAATTGAATTTGGGAAGTACATCGGTATTACGGTAAGGGTTATAGTTAGCCATTTTGACATAAAAATAGCATCATAAAAATAGAGTACAAGGGGACGTGTTTGAGTGGGACATGATATTCCTAAATGAAGGTGGACTCGTCTAGGTCTTTCATATAAAATTTATTGGAATGAAACAGCTGGTCTCGTGCTCCGAATATCAATGTCACGGCTGGGGACACCAAATGATCTAAATAGAAAGTGGGTATTCATGAGGCACTAATTTATCATCCTAATGGAAACCAAATTATCCTAATTAATCGATAATACTAGTAAATCCCAAAATTTAGAGGGGCTCACAACCTATATACTTCATAAATTCCTTTTTGGTATTAACTAAGACACGCTTCTATGATTAATGAAGTTAGAAATTTCAAAGTCGTGATATTGTACGTCGACTCTTTATTATAAAAGAATAATACAAGATGTAATAGATAATTTAATACGGTAGATATGAATCAAGTTAGAAGATAGTTTTCTGATTTCGAATAGATGGAAAACGATTATGTATATATAGCTTTCATGGCCATAGGTGGATGGCGAACTAAGGGGGTCATTCTGTGTCTTTCTTCCCTCAAATACGAGCATTTATTTTTTTGAAATAAGTAAAGGCAAAAAAAAAAAAGAGTTCAAGGGAGAGGGGATCAAATGCGAATATGGGGTTCCAAAGGTGATTGAATAGTTCAAGGGAGTTGTCAAGGCAGTTGCGGATGAGATCCTAGAGGACAAGTATATGTGTCAACTATACCTCAATCCATGTGTAATAATCATTGGAAGAACAAAGCAATGCACTAAGGTTGATCATAACATAATACACCGATTCTAATTAGATAATATGTTAGTGGGCGTCCCTAATAAACATATGTCATGAACAAGCTCGATAAAGAATAAACTTACAAAATTAGGCTATAATAGCAGCATCAGTCAAGATAGTCCAAAGATATTAGTACGCGAGAATTATGATTTAAAGAAGACACAAGTAGTTCAAGTTCATCAGAATCTAAGTCTTGTCCGATGTTCGTGTCTCTACAGTTGTCCTACTATCTCTTGCCTAAGGCTTTGCTCGATTAAATGGGGCATGAACCACTAAGCTCTATAGTTTAGGTAATTCTTTTAGTATCCTCTTTAAAGGGGTCATAAGGACAAAGGGTATACTAGGTAGTGATACATTCTATCCAACTTACAAGAGTTCAACTAATAGTGCAATTTGAACAATATACCTTAGTACGAGTCATCTTCCTAACCTTTATCAAGCACGAATGAAAGAAAGATAAAATTTAGGGTAGAAAGGAATCAAGCAAGAGGCAAATCAAGGCAGTCAAACGAGAGTTCGAAATAGAATTCAAGAAAGAAGGTCAAGCTTGTGGATGAGATCCTAGACTCTAATCCTATATGTAGGCTTGTTTGGTACTGTAAAGTAATCCAAACATTTTATTTGTCAGCCTGCATGGGCCACCACAAAAACATGTAATGCTCCAGTCCTAAAATATGTAGGACTAGAACATACATGCCAGCCGTATAATAAATATATAAAAGCTGTAATTTTATAGTATTTAAATAGCCATGACTTCACTAATCTAATCCACAGAAATAAGAATAAAATATTATAAAATCAGCTAAAAATTTTCATTTGTACAAGTTGTTGGACGGAGACAAATCCACTACCAACCATTTTAAATGAGAAGAAATACATATAAAGGAATGAATTTGTAAAAGTAATAAAGGACGATTCAAGAGCAATCCGCCTCGATAGAAAAAGGAAGACCACGATCTTGGCTAGTGCACCTGCAAAAAATTCATAAAAGCATACACTGGTAAAATCACCAGGTCCTCAGAAGGACGCAACAAGATACAGGAAGAACATGCTATATAAACTGATTATAAACTATTCAACAATAATCTAGACCATAACATGGTCCAGTACCTTATTATCGAAACAGTGAGCCACACCTACAACCAAACAAGAACAAAGTGTGGCAAACTAGTCTGTGATAAAATACTGTTCCAAGTCATGGCCAGGCATAACTATATAAACCAAAAGTACCTATACCTAACGGATAACAGTCTCCTAACCACTCTAGGTGTAATTCAATCAAGAATAGTGCATGGTCGCATAACCTTCGAGTCAAGTCAAGATAAAAGTACCTCAGTAGTGAGTCTAAACCAATATACCGTTCCTCAGTTGCGAGTCTATAGCATATAGTCTATATACCATTCCTTAGTCGCGAGTCTATAGAATATAGTCTACCTATCGTTCCTCGGTAGTGAGTGAGTCTACGATAAATAGGGTGGAGGTCAACGTCCAATAGTATTCTCCCTATCCAATGTTCTAACTTTAATAACTACTAGTCTCTATCATGCAATCCTATTTAGTTTTTATAACCTAACGAACGTCCTTACGTATCGGTGGATAGCCGACTATGCAAGTCTGAGATCTATATGCAACTCGTGACTCATGTATCACATGTGTCAAGTCCAATGGATGCATCACAACATCGGGTAGTCTTCTTACTTCTAAGTCGATGCGTAATAACAAAAGTAGTAGGAATATGACTAAATAGTTATTTGCATAAATTAAATGAAGGCAGTAAAATAACAATAAGTAAAGAAATAATAATACTAAATAATCATGCTAAATGACAGTAAATAATCAAAATATAGTGGTAATGAATCTTGCCTGGAGGTAGTGTGCAGAATGACAACGTCCAATAACTCAAATC
This sequence comes from Iris pallida, assembly GCA_029216955.1. Taxonomy (NCBI): domain Eukaryota; kingdom Viridiplantae; phylum Streptophyta; class Magnoliopsida; order Asparagales; family Iridaceae; genus Iris; species Iris pallida. The sequence continues at coordinate 14,597,550 of JANAVB010013000.1, forward strand.
GTCAGAATAGTAAAGCAACGAAAGCCAACTACGAAAAACGTCCTTGGATGCTGAAACAAACATCACAAACGATTTTGGTATAAAAGAAATGTCCAAAAATATCTACGTAAAAGTCCAATTCTGGACACAAGGGCAAAATCGTAATTTTGGGTCAAAATGATATCCGTCGTTGGACCCGCTTTGCATCGAAAAGCGTGTCAGTACATACAGTCTCTAAAGTCATCAAACTACATGTCTAGGGTCCGGTTTGACAAGACAAATCCAATCATATGTCCAAAGTTGGTTTTCGGTGGGCCGTTCACAAATTTGTCCGTTGGATCAGGTCGCAGGTCTCCAAATTAGCGTTCTGGTCGACCTTCTCAGAAGCAGACCAAACTTGGTTCACAAGACCAAAAAATATCATGGTCCTAATGGTACAAGTTTCGCCTTGAGATGGCGAATGTGCATGAAGTTTTGGACTAGTTTGCAAAGAGGTCGATAAAGGGTATCTCGACCGATATGCCTCGATTTTGTCGCGCACACACATGAAATTTAGTTTAGTCAAATCCCAAATGTTAACAACATCCATACGCATCTTTGATACACATGGGTTGCACCCACGTTGTCCGGTTTGACGGGACGTACGCCGTATCGGAGTTTTTTTGGTTTTTAAAAACGGGTTTTTGAAAGAAACTTTCTGAAATAAATAGTCGGTTATTTCGAAAACTAAAAGAATTGTTGTGATGCTGGTTAGGTTGACTACAATCATGTTCAGTTGGATTTTGAATATCCTTAATATCCTGTCCTTAATCTTTTTTCAAAATTGGGTATGGACTCAAATTTTTGTTCTGTTTCAGGTTTCTAAAAACTAAAATATTCAAGATTTTTTGGTCTCAATTTCCATAGGGTTTTGGTACGATTAGGTCTACACCAGTTAATAGAAATTATAGATGGTTAGGATGTGAATTTACCTGAGGAATCAATTTATGACACGATGGAGCGAAGAGGAAGTTGTCGTGGTGCAAAGTAGCCTTGGTGGCTACAACTGCTACTGCGATTGCTGCTCTATTTTAATAGTGCCTATGCAGTTTGGTCGTCCGCCGTCGACTGGTCGACGACATGCAGCCTGGCAGGTGTCGGAGGGGTTCGCAGAGGCATTGAGGACCATCTGAATTCGAAGAAGGTATAGAAAAAGAAGGGTGTATCGTCGAAATGAGAAGAGAGTTTCGAAGGTTTGTGGTTTTTTTTCTTTCTTTTACATACTAGGTTTGTAATATGATTTCCTCTCGATTTAAACATTAGTTTAAATCTTGATTTGGTTTAATCCGAAGAGGAACTATTGAGGGTTTGATACAAAAAAATTCATCAAAAATCCTCAAGATTTGATTAAGTTTTACTCGATCAAAATTGAGTTAAAACTCAGCCGCTTGGGCTTGAGTTTGACAGATTAGGGAAGAAGAATGAGGACCGGTGCCCGGGGCACTGTTCACTTCTGGTTCTTTCTTTTCTCTGTATTATTTAAAAAAAATTTATGAAATAGTATAAAATTTGTATGTATCTATATATACTTAAAACTTATAACACTCAATATCTAAAAATAATTCCGCATAATTTAAAAAGTATATTTTTAAATAAAAAAAAGTTATAAGCATCCATTATTATTTTTATTACTTAGTAGTAGTATTATTATTATTCCTTCTAATAAATAGAGTAAAATAAAATAACAAATTTTTCTAAAGGTCGCAGAAGAATTAATATATAACCATAAATAATTTCGACGAAAATCTTCATAAGAAATATAAACATCATTTACACCTATAATTATTACATATATATAAATATATACTCTAAAATAATCTCAACAATTTTATAAAATTTTCTAAAATTCCCAAAAATAATTTCTAAAATCATTTAAAGAATAATTTGTATAATACGCCTACTAACTACATAAAATATAGAAATTATCTGCTACTATTACTAATAGCAAAATCATTAGTTTTAAATACAAGCTTTCTAATAACTAATAAAATACTGTAAAATATATTAAGTAAAATTAATAAACAAAAATTAAAATTTTAGGGGGTTTACATCCTACCCAACTTATAAAAATTTTGTCCTTGAAATTAAAATAATCCTAATATCAAAGATCAATGAGGTTAAATACAAAGGCGAGTATGTGCGTCAAATCGTAACCCGGTTTCCAAAAAGATGGAGGTAAAAGAATCTAAATTGGCACCACATTCTACAAGAAAGGTTTTTTTTTCAAGACTCTTCCCAACTTATCAAAGTTGGATAACCGTAAAAATTGTCGTTATAAGACTTCTGAGAATGATAATTTCTAGTGAGAGGCACGAGCATATTAGACACTTCTGACTGCAATCTTGGATCCTAAGGGAGCCTCGATATTGCCACGGCATTCTTGGTCACTAACTTCTATATGAGAATTATTACCATTTAACATTGTTCCTATAGGGGGTCATACTTCAACAAGATAGTAAGCATCTCTTGTTCGAATACAACTAAAACGTGTCGGTTCAAAAGGATTTCGTTCTTCGCCTAACTAAGAGATGATATTGAAGAATTTAGGGAAAAAGAATTTCATGGGCCAAGGGGCGAGGTCCATACTAAGTGCAGAAACCTTGCTATAGAATATGATTAGGTAAGTGTTCGGGATCTTTAAGTCATAGTGTCTATTGTGTGTAGGATTGGTGTTTGGTATTGTGTAGGAAGCATGTGCTTGCTTGAGTGAAAAGCATATGTCATAAGTGTGATGCGTCTTGCATGGTTCATGGGTATTCAGTCTAGTTAAGGGAATGGATCGATATTTGCATGGTTAAAATATAATGGCCATCTATAGTTTATTCTAGGAAAAATGTGTCCTACATGTGGTGTAATTAGAATAGAGTACATAAAGATTTGTTTGTGTGGGACATGTATGTCATGTGTGTATAGTGGCTCTTCTAGTTCCTGAGCGTGAAATTTGTTGGAAATGAAAATACTAGTGTTGTGCTCTAAATATCAAAGTCACGGTAGATAGAATCAATTGATACAGATAGGAGTGGACGTTATAAACCATTATTTTATTAGTTCAATCAGAACCAATCTATCCCCCTCATCTGCTAATTCTTAGAGAGGCTTGTCTATACACTTCAGGAATTTTGTTCTCGAATTGAAACTAAGTCACAAATTTTTATGATAGAACGAAATTGGAAGAATCAAGGGTGCGATCTTCTATCGCGGTTATCTAAACGCACGAACAAGGGATATAAAATGCAATAATAAGATCTTATCGCAATTTTCAAACAAATGAAAGAACGGTTATGAATATATCCAAATTTGGCATCCTATTCTAAGTGGTAGAGTATATTGAGTTCAAGGTTCTACCCTTTACAGAAATTGGTTAATCGTGGGAAGCACGGTAATAGAATTTCTAAAAATATCAAAATTTTAAGAAGATGAACGAGAATATGAGGTATTTCTGGCCATAGTCACATACTCTAAAGGAAGCCTAGGTATTACCTGTTTAACATTGCTCATATATTGGCCATGTTCCATCGAGACAGTAGAAGAGGTCTTGGTCGAGCATAACCAAAAACAAGTTGGTACAGACGGATTCCGTGAAGCAAGAGATAGGGATAAAGCAAGAGATAGGGACTACATAATAAGCGTAGGGACTCATTTCGTAAGGTTAGGTTTTGTAGTCCAAATATGGTAATATGCATGGATGGGTTTAATGGGTTCCCTAATTAGACATCAATCTTTGATTGAATAAAACTTGGGTTTTAATCTATATTGGCTCGACAAGATCCATAAAATCAATCTAAACCATTCCTATTAAGTTAGGATAACCTAGAATAGGTTCCAACTCGAGTGGTTAAGCTAATTGCCAGTCGGATTGGTTAACTAGGTTCCTTAAGATCAAAATGTTCCTTCAGTGACTTTTGTGTTTAGCACATAGGAACTCCATTGAGTGGCACACTAGTGGCATGTGTGTTATGGACTTCGAGTATATCACAATCATATATTGGGTCGAAAGATTTGAGTCAAGGTTGGATATCTAATTGAAGTCGGGAAGTACATCGGTATTACGGTAAGGGTTATAGTTAGCCTTTTTGACATGAAAGTCGCATCATAAAAATAGAGTGCAAGGGGACGTGTTTGACTGGGACATGATATGCCTAAATGAAGGTGGACTCGTCTATGTCTTGCATATGAAATTTGTTGGAATGAAACTGCTGGTCTCGCACTCCGAGTATCAATGTTACGTCTGGGGACACCAAATGATCTAAATAGAAAGTGGGTGTTCATAGGTACTAATTTATCATCCTAATGGAATCCAAATTATCCTAATCAATCAGTAGTACTAGTAAATCCTAAAATTGAGAGGGGTTCACAACCTATATACTTCAGAAATTCTTTTCTCGATATTAAACTAAGACACGCTTCTATGATTAATGAAGTTAAAAAATTTAAAGTCGTGATATTGTATTTCGACTCTTGATTATAAAAGAATAATACAAGATGTAATAGATAATTTAATACGTTAGATATGAATCAAATTAGAAGATAGTTCTCTGATTTTGAATAGATGGAAAATGATTGTGTATATGTAGCTTTCATGGCCATAGGTGGTATGGCGAACTGGGGGGGGGGGGGGTCATTCTGTGTCTTTCTTCCCTCAAATTGGAGCATTTGTTTTTTCGCAATAAGTAAAGACGAAAAAAAGAGTTCAAGAGAGAGGAGATCGAATACAAATACAGAGTTCCAAAGGCGATTGAATAATTCAAAGGAGTTGTCAAGGTAGTTGCGGATGAGAGGACAAGTATATATGTCAACAATACCTCAATCCATGTGTAACAATCATAGGAAGAGCGAACCAATGCACTAAGGTTGATCATACCATAATACATCGATTCTAATTAGACAATATGTTAGTAGGCGTCCCCAATAAATATATGTCATGAACAAGCTCGATAAAGAATAAACTTGCAACTAGGCTATAATAGCAGCATCAGTCAAGATAGTCCAAATATATAAGTATACGAGAATTATGATTGAAAGAAGGCACAAGTAGTTCAAGTTCATCAGAATCTAAGTCTTATCCGTTGTTCATGCCTCTACAGTTGTCCTACTATTTCTTGCCTAAGGCTTTGCTCGACTAAATGGGGCATGAACCACTAAGCTCTATAGTCTAGGTAATCCTCTTAGTATCCTCTTTAAAGGGGTTATAAGGACAAAGGGTATACTAGGTACTGAGGCATTCTACCCAACTTACAAGAGTTCTATTAATAGTGCAATTTGAACAATATACCTTAGTACGAGTCATCTTCCTAACCTTTATCAAGCACGAAGGAAAGAAAGATAAAATTTAGGGTAGAAAGGAATCAACAAGAGGCAAATCAAGACAGTCAAATGAGAGTTCAAAAATAGAATTCAAGAAAGCAGGTCAAGCTTGTGGATGAGATCCTAGACTCTAATCCTATATGCAGGCTTGCTTGGTACTGTAAAGTAATCCAAACAATTTATTCTACTACGCCAAAACTGACATTTTTCGACAGACTAAAACCCTCGTAAATCACGATAAATGACAGTTTTTATCCAATAGAGCATCCGTCGTTAATTGCGCGTCCCAAAATATAAATGACAGTTTTGGACTACAGATGGCTTGCTCATGTCTTGGGTTCTTATATATTTTGGAACTAGGGCATGACATATTTTTGTGGTGGTCCATACAAGTCGAGTTAGCCGTTTTGGTTACATTACTGTATCGAACGGGCCTGCGATAGGATAATATAAAAGGATCTCAATGCATAACTACGTTGAAAACTCTTTTGAATTTATCCATCATCCTTGAAGATCGAAATTAAAGTCGATCAACTTCTTCGATTTCCTTGTTTTGGATTCTCGTCATTCCCTCTTTCGAAAAGACGAACAACTCGTACTTAATGAACCCTTTAAGGTTATATTCTATTGTAAGATAGTAGGTAGTTGATAGTAATTAAAAAAGGGATTGATTGGTTAAGGTAATAAAGATTTGGATAGACACCTCTATAGATAAACTGAGTAGATTAGAATGACAGTACAGAACCCACGGATTCAATATATCTACTTAATGTTATGAACTGATCCTAAGGCAAGGATAGAAAGATCAATAAATTGTATGCTGCATGATTCAATATATCTACTTAATGTCGGTTTAGGTAAAGTGGGTCTCTGATCAATACGCGAGAGGATTAGTACTGATCTCCCACCAAATTGCTTGCAGCATCAGGAAATGATCTGCTCGTAGTGGAGCATCGCTTGAACGCACTGAGGTATGTTATGTCGTAGCATATTAAGACGTACGACTGTATTAACGCTCGAATTTGTAACATGATGATGCGGTCGAGATACAGAAGACATGATGTATGGAATGATGAATTCCTTTGTGGACAAGAGAGAACCTGAGTGTTGTTGCCAATCTTGTCATGACCTGCACCCGCTTTTCGGGATGCCAGCTCGTGCGCAAGTCAGCTACATATCCAGCGGACTCCAGCCCAACTCGAATACTTATACACTGTCCAGAATAGGGTATCATGTCTAATATGGTAAGTTAAACTATATCTCATTCCATAAGAAGAATATAAAATAAGAATGAACATTATGGCTCATGCCAACAGCCCACTAGCATATATGTCCGATCAGACTCCAAGAAAATAACATAAGTCTATAAAACTAGGCTAACAAGCAGAGTGCAAATAATGGATATAAATATGTAATCACGAAAGATACCTAAATCTGAAGTAATCAACTACCATCATGATCAGCTAACTAACTCCGTGCAATCAACTACCTGAAGAGATCATTAGGTCCTCAGGGGACTAGCAAAATATATAAAACCTGCCTATCTAACAGTTTATAATGAATGAAGAAAAATCAGGATATAAGCTGGAAAAGACTAAGCAATACCGATACACGAATATGTGAACAACTACGCATAAATGAACTGCTAGAAAGAAGACATGAACACATGACAAAAAATCAAGTGGATACACAAACCCTAGCCCCTAATGTGGACTCACAGGTTTGAACTAATAACTAATCCCCGCCCCTAGTGTGGACTTGCAGATTAGCTTCAAGAAATCAACCCTCGTCCCTAGTGTGAACTCGCAGGTTGAAACAAATAACTAATCCTCTTCCCTAGTATGGACTTGCAGGTTAGCTTCAAGAAGTCAAACGGATACTCAAATCCTCTCCGCTAGTATGGACTCGCAAGTTTGAACAAATAACTAACCCTCGCCCCTAGTGTGAACTCGCATGTTAGCTTCAAGAAATCAACCCTCGTCCTTAGTGTGGACTCGCAGGTTAAGAATAAACGAGAATGGAAATAGCAGTTCAGTTATGACACACTCATCCTACGATACAATATGACCCAATCAAGGTACATGTGACAACAAATCTGGTATGACTATAATATCAAGTCATGAACGATGATGATATATGAACAAGATAACTAAACTAATATGCATGGTATGAAGAAAAGCATATAAACCAAATCCACCAGAGAAGCTAAATGATGACACATGAAAAGGAGAAGGAATATAAGCATGTAAATAAACTGTAAAAAAAGATAAGGTATACTTACCTGGTGGTAACACGTAGAACCAATACCATCCAGTCAATCGAAGAGCCACAAAAGTCAAACTCTCACAAAAGTCTTCGAGGCTGAAACATATATTACCAACATGTTCAGAATAGTCAAATTAGCTAGGATAGCCTACCCATAAGTCCAATTCTAGACACAGAGGCAAAACATTAATTTTGAGTCAAAATGATGTCCACAGTTGGACTCGCTTTGTACCAAAAAGTGTGCCAACATCTATGGTCTCTAAAGACATCAAACTATATGTCTAAAGTCCAGTTTGATGTTACAAACCCAACCGTATATCCAAAGTTGGATTCCGACAGGCCCGTTATAAATACTTACAAAAAAGAGAAGAATCACCGTCTTTTCTTATAGTGCAAGGCACTACAAATCGAGTACACCTGAGAGATCTGCACAGAGAATCCCCAAGTATAAAAAGAATTCTGGGAAATAGGATGATGGAGATCGAGCGAGAATTGCTCATTTACTCCGTTGACACTCCGATTTACAAAAGTGGAAGAAAACCTAAGAAAATTGCTAACTCTCGGCTCACTGGCAAGAAAGGCAGCAATTTGGCTCTGAAATGCTCTCCGTTCCCTATTTTTGAAGAGGTATATGTCCTCTATTTATAGTCATTTTGTACTGAAATGACTGTTATATGCACAGGTGGAAAATATACTGTATTCCATGTGGGCACATAGTCTTTCTTTGGGCGCATAGGGTGCGGGCGCGTAAAGACTGGATGATCATGGGTAGATCGTGGGGTTGACATGGCCGCATGCTTCGGTATACGACTTCTCGTTGAGACTGACGTGGCCGTATGCTTCGGTGCACGACTGATCATGGATGTTGACCGAGTCGTGGAGCTGTTCTGACTTGGGCGCATAGTGTGGGAACTGGGCTATGCACCCCCTTCTGGAGGAGCCATGTGGGCGCATAGGGATTTTATATATGGGCGCATAGGATTTGCATTGTGGGTGTCTGCCACTCTCTGATTTGGGAGCATCTAATATTTTGACTTTGGGCGCATAGTGTTTTGATATTTTCATGCTTCTACAAGACCCCCTTCAAAGTTTTTGATACTCGAACGAGTTCGAAATACTTTGAAAGAAGCATGAGAGACTGTCTTCCTGTGGCTCTGTGGAAAGTTCTGAATGATCTGGAGGACCAGGTGCCCAGATTCCGGGAAACCAAGCAACAGAGCCCAACCTCGCTTTTTCTTGAAGAAGACGAGGCTTTGGTTGCGGCTCTAGCGAAGAAGGAAGCTTCTTTCCAAGCAAGGAAGGATGCCCTTGCTAAGAAGATCAGTGAGTTGGCTGATCAATTTGAATAGTTCAATGCTGCAAGTGAGGCTCGTATTATTTTAAAGAATAAGCTGGCCGCCTAGATCGCTGAAAAATACAATCTCATTGCACATATCCACAAGGAGATTGCCCAAATGGAGGCCAGCTTAAGGACAGTCGTGTATGAACATGAAGACTATATGGTTCAGGCTGCTGTGACTGCCACAACTTCAGACCAGTTGAAAGAACAGCTGGTGAAGTTGGAGGGGGAGCACGCGAAGTTGATCCCGTTCAAGGATGAAGCCGCTCGGCAGGAAGAAGCACGCCGTCGTGCCACTGTCAAGTCTCAGACTGTGATAACAACTTTAAGGGACAGCATCAATCGGTTGTGTACCCCTTAAATCTTCTTTTGTAGTTGGCTCATTTGAGCCGTAAAGACTCTTGTACCTTTTTTTTCTCTCTACTTTTTGAGAGACATTTTTAATAAAGTATCTTTTGGCTTTCGAAATTCATAAAATATAGTTTGTGAAATATCAGAACTAGGGGTAGTGTGGACGTAGTAGGAATATTTCTGGTGGGTATTCCGCTGGAGAATTTGATGTGGACTTATTATCCGTTTTATATTTAAGATTCTCGAATATAGATAATAAGTTAAAAGAAACTGCTAATAGAGGTAGTGTGGACATAATAGAAGGGGATGTTCTATATCTGATCAGAGGTAATATGGACGTGGACGGATATATAACATTAAGTAGGAGTCAGTAGATAATTCAGAGATAATATGGACGTGATTATCTTTAACAAATGTTTTGCTCAGAGGTTATATAGACGTGGCAAGACATTTCTTTATTATTCTACTGGGAAATAATTATCGAAAAATAGTTCAGAGGTAATATAGACATGACCGTTTTCATAAGATCGAGTTTGGACAGAGTTCAAAAACAAAGATATTTCTACTGAGGAATCTTTGAGAGGACTTATTATCCGTGGCATATTCAAGAATCTTGAAATACGGATAATAGTTAGATGATTTTTTGAATCATATAAACATTGCAATGTACATTTACATGATTAAAGTCGGGTATCTATGAACGCTAAAGGTTACACATAATACTTCTTCATGAACTTGTCGTTAATTGGCATCATAAGCAAGTCACCATCAGGCTTGGTTAGTCGCTATGCTTCGTTAGAATACACTAATTTTATAACAAAAGGACCTTCCCATTTAGGCTAGATTTTTTCCTTTTGTCTTGTGCGTCATGACCATCGGTCTTCTCATTGCTAAGACCAGATCACCAACTTGAAAGAATTTTTCCTTTACCTTCTTATTAAAGGCTCTAGAAATACACGCTTGGTATAGCTCAATACGCTGTTGAGCTAGTAAACATTTTTCGTCTTGCACTTCCAGCTCTTGTAGTCACAGACGGTAATTTTCTTCGATAGTCAACTCACTAGCTAGGGCTACCCGAAGAAAGGGAATCTAGATTTCTAGGGAAAGAACTGCTTCACTCCCATAATCCAGAAAGAACGGCGTACTACCTGTTGGAGTTCGAACCGTTGTGCGATAGGCCCAGAGACATTCGCCGAGCTTCTCATTCCAATCATGCTTGTTTGAAGACACGAACTTCTTGAGAAGTTTGATGATAGTCTTATTGAAGGCTTCTGCTAATCCTTTAGCTGCTAGATTATAAGCGGTAAAGGCTACATTCTGGATTCGATTCTTATCGCAGAATCAATAGAATACATGGCTTGCGAATTGTGGACCATTATCATGGATGATCCTGCGAGGTAGGCCGAAGCGGTAGATGACGTGATATTTGACGAAACTGATCATGTATGATGTCTTTACTTCGATGAGTGGTATAGCTTCCACCCATTTGGAGAAGTAATCGGTTTTAGCCAGGATAAACCGATGTCCTCTAGAGAATGGCGAGCTAATTGGGCCGATGACGTCCATACCCCAAGCTTCAAAAGGCCATGATGCCGCCATCAGGTATAGAAACTCCGAAGGTTGATTAATGAAATCAGTGTAGAATTGACAAGACCTACACTTCTTTGCATATTCAACAACATCTGCTATCATCGTGGGCCAATAATAACCCATTCGTCTAAGAAGATCTTGTAATTTAGGGCCTGGTTGGTGTGCACCACAAATTTCGTCGTGAGCCTCATGTAGTGTATATTTGGCTTCTGTGTCTGATAAACATCGTAACAGTAACCCATCGTAAGAACACCGGTATAGCATTTTGGTAGCTATATCATAGTAAAATCTGAAAGATCGTCGTTGGATAGACACAGCTTCCTTCGGGTCGTTAGGGAGGATTTCGTAGACAGCATAGTCTATGAAAGGAAATATCCAGTCTTTGACATCGACGTTCGTCTCTGCTGCATAGCTGTAATAAATATATAAGGCATCTTTCACACAGAATAACTCTCGACCAGACACTGTGATCGAATGCTGAGTATTGATAGGAACAGTCAAGGAAGCGGCCAGACCGGCTAAAGCATCTGCTTCTATATTCTGTAATCAAGGTACATGCTCGATGAAGAATCCAGCGAAGGTAGAAGCCAACTCGATCGTCGCTTTGTGATATAGGATAAGATCTTCATGACAAACTTTATAATCCCCTCGAACTTGACTAAATATTAGCTTAGAATCACCATAAGCTTCAAGATAGTCAACTCCCAATTGTTTTGCCAGTTGAAGGCCAATCAACAGGGCATTGTATTCGGCCACATTGTTGGTGCAAGGCTCCACGAGAGAATATGCACGGTGTATAACCAGATGATCGGTTGAAACAAGCACGATCCCTACTCCGGCTATAATATTTTTTTTAGGTCATGTTCTTGACGCACCGTCAAAGAACATTCGCCAAATGGGGATTTCCTCAGTAGCAGTGTTAGACTCAGCCACTTCATCCGAGATTTCATCATAGAGTTTGGAAGATTCTGGCACTGGATGAGCTGCTAAGAAGTCAACTAATGCTTGGCCTTTTACTGCCTTCTGAGGAACGAACAACATATCGTATGGAGTCAACAACATTGCCTATGTAGCTAAATAGGAATTAAGAGAACCCGGTTTAGTCATGAGTATTCTGAGAGGATTAACTCTAGATATTATATGGATAGTCTGTCCAGACACATAGTGACGTGTCTTCTGGATGGCAAATACCAGTGTGAGATATTCCTTTTCTACAGGTGTGTATCTGTGTTTGGTATCGACCATCATGCGGCTGAGGTAATAGATTGCCTATTCATGACCGCCTTCATTCTTCTGAGCTAATAGGGCACCAAGAGAATAATCTATAGCGCGAGCATATAACAAGAAAGGCTTTCCGACTATCGGAACCACCAACACTGGGGGGCTTGTGAGATACTTCTTGATGTCGTCAAATGCACGCTGACATTGTTCAGTCCAGATGAAAGATACTCTTTTCTTCATGAGCTGAGTAAACGGTTGACACCTTCCAGAAAGATTTGAAATGAATCGTCTGATATAGGCTAACCTTCCTTGGAGTCCGCGTTGCTCTTTGAGATTTCTTGGAGGACGCATATCGAGGGTAGCTTTAACCTTCTCCAGGTCAAGATGTATACCCATTGAAGGGATAACAAAACCAAGTAACTTGTCGCTGGAGACTCCCAAAAAAGACTTGGTTGGATTCATCTTTAGTTGGTGTGTACGCATCAGTTCGAACACCGTTCTCAAGTCTTGGAGGTGGTTGCCCTTGAGACGACTTTTAACTACAATATCATCTATAAAGCATTCCACTATTTTACGCAAATGATCGCAAAAAAAAGTGTTCATAGCTCGCTGGTATGTCGCACCCGCATTTTTTAATCCGAAGGGCATCACCGTATAGCAGTATACCCCCAACGGTGTTTGAAAAGATGTGTGTTTCTCATCATCGGAGAACATCTTGATTTGGTTGTAGCCTAAAAACCCATCCATGAAGGATATTCGCTCAAAACAACAAGTATTGTCGATCATTACGTTGGTGATTGGTAGAGGAAACTCATCTTTTGGGCATACAGAGTTCAAATTACGGTAATCGATGTAGACTCAAACTTTACCATTCTTTTTTATGACCGAAACAATGTTAGCGACCCAGTCAGGGTGTTGTTCTTCGCGAATGAACCCATTTGAAATAAGCTTTTTAGCTTCACTCTCGATGGCCTCCATGATATCTGGTCAGAATCGCCGTTGCTGCTTCACTGACTTTGCTTTAGACGAGATATTTAGGCGGTACATAGCCACTTTAGAGTCTAAGCCTGGCATGTCTTCATAGCTCTATGCAAGGACGTCGATATATTCTTTTACAAGCTGTATAAGAGATTGCAGTTCTTTACCAGACAGACTTTTGCTGATAAAGATTGGTTTAAGAGATGATTCATCTCCTAAATTAACTTGGACGACTTTGTAGGCCTCAAAAATGACAGTCACGCTGAGTTGATCAGGACAGAGTCAAAAGTCACGCTCAGTTGATCAGGACAATATTTACAAATCACGCTGAAGGGACAGCTCATCATTTGACAGAGAGTCATCATGACTGACAGCATGACAGTCGAAGAATGTCTCTTCGTATGCCACGTATGCACAGAATTCGAGAGATCAGAGCCGTCTATTGCGTGATTTTCGAAATCTTCTTCGGCAAGACTCAACCTTCGTCAAGTTGGCATACCAAAAGAGCTTCTTGTCATTTAATGCGACTGACAAAAGCAATCACTGTCAGAGATTTTGTGTCAGCCGAGGCACGCTAAATCAAGACAGCTGGCAGTCTTATCTCAAGTCTGCGTGTATTGTGAGATCTTCATCTCAAGTTTGCATGGATTCTGAAGTTTTCTTCCTCAAGTCTGCGTGGATTCTGAAGTTTTCTTCACCAAATCTGCGTGGATTCTGAAGCTTCCTGCCCCAAGTTTGCGTGGATTTTGAAGCTTTTTACCCCGAGTCTGCGTGGATTTCGTCTTCAACAAGTCTGCATGGATTTCATCAAATTGGAGTACGTGGCAGCCATGCCACTGATCTCTCGCCTGCGTGTCCTGTAACTTGCACACGACTCATGCATGATCGCCATGTGTCCAACAGTTACAGGCCACATCCAGTAACTGCTCACAGTCTTGCGTATGTTAAATCCTGCGTGATTTTTAACTAGGCACAGGCTGTGAAGTCAGTTATCCTTACAGTTATTTTTGACTCTATAAATAGAGTTCTTTTTCTCATTCATTGGACAGATACATAGTTATCTACTGTCAAAATTTTGAGAACTTTTCTTCTTCGCATAGTCCAAGGGATAAAGTGATCGTCTTCTAGATCAGATTCCTACAGTTGTAATTTTCCCAGATACACAATAAATAAAGGAATTTATTTATGGAAAACAAATTGGCGACTCTGCTGGAGAAAACCATCTCCTCTTCTGAGATGGCAACAACTCAATGTGACACTTCATCAATCGGCTCGACGAAGAAGGTGATGACGATCCAATTCGATCAACTCGCCTATGAAGAAATACAGCGGGCTAAGAGTGGTAAGCCCACTACAGCCTCCATCATCACTGGCAAGTCGAAGGGACACTCTGTCTATGTCCCTAAGAATCAGTTGGCAGTCAATGGTGAAGTCTCTGCCACAGTATCTACTCCTAACACTGGCAAGAACCATACTGCAAGCACGCACACTCTTGTGCGCTCGAAGATGACAGCAATCAAAGATCACGCTAACAGTATTGGCTCCTTAGCCAAATATGTTCCAGTGTGTGTCTCCAAAATTAAAAGTCACGCTGACAGTACTGGCTTCTTAGCCAAATCTGTTCCAGCGTGCAATTTCAACCCCAAAAGTCACGCTGACAGCACTGGTTCCTTAGCCAAGTCTGTTCCAGTGTGTAATTCTAAAATCAACAATCACGCTAACAATACTGGCTCCTTAGCCAAATCTGTTCCAGCGTGTATTTCCAAAGTCAAAAGTCACGCCAACAGCACTAGTTCTTTAACCAAGCCTGTTTCAGCGTGTATTTCATCTAAGAAGAATAGCTCTTTAGCTATCTCTTCTTCTTTGCCAAGTTCTACTAGAACTGGGGGTGGTCTTCCACACAAAGTCCCTTCGAAAAGGAATAACTCTTTAGTTGTTTCTTCTGCTCCTGTAGTTTTTACTTCAGGAACAGCTTTGACTGACAATTTTGTTAGTCAAAGAAAAGGAGATGGTCTTTTGACTACTCTTCCTTCTGGACATTCTATGTCTCAAAACTTGAATGAGTCTAAGAAGAAACATTCCTTAATGTCTTCTTCTATGACTTCTTCGAATTGGGCACAGAATTTGTCTAGAAAAGGTCTGTTACCAACTCCTAATCAAGGGGGTGGTTCAACTTTTCCTTCTCTGCAAATATCCAGATCAAAGGAAGGAAAACTCCATGTTTCCAAAACTAATATGTTACCTCCAACTGATCTAAGAACAAAAATTAACACTTCTGGTGTTAAGAAACCATACCAGTTGGAAACAAGGATAAGAGATCCAGATGCAGAGTATGTAAGAAACTATGTGGCTCATATTAATCATTCTCTATATAATCAAGAGCCATCAAGACCCAAGAACAGAAAATATACTCCTCAATCTTTACAAACAGATTTACAAGAATATCTTCAACAGAAGAGAAGGAGTAATTTTGTGACAAAGGACCATGCTGAATGTGACTTCTATCCAAGAGTCATAAATCAATGCAGATGTCAATCAATGGCTCATGACCATGTTGATCATGAATGTGACTTCCAGCCAAGAGTCATAATGCAATGCAGATGTCAAACTAAACGACAATCTGTCTTCAATCGGATTCAGTGTGAATCTATGCCTGATAAAGATGAGCCTTTGTTTGCTTCTGTCAACATGACCTCTCGGGATGCTGGGGGTAGAGTTGATAGTCCAGATGGAGTATATAGAAATACCAGAGCAAGAGTCCTGGCTTCTAGTCAAAGAAATTTGATCTCTGAAGCCGATTCTGAATTCCTTGGAGAATCTAACTTCCCACCTCTTCCTACTGGTGGTAGTTCTCCTACA
This sequence comes from Iris pallida, assembly GCA_029216955.1. Lineage (NCBI taxonomy): Eukaryota > Viridiplantae > Streptophyta > Magnoliopsida > Asparagales > Iridaceae > Iris > Iris pallida. The sequence goes on from JANAVB010013000.1 coordinate 14,613,475, forward strand.
ATTGTCTTTGATGCACAAAGCAATGATTCAGAACAAACAACATCCACCAGTTCATCAATAATTCCTCGTACAGTCACAACTTATATGGTTGATGGGAATACTGATGAACCTTCTTCTTCTTTGACTCCTCAAGAACAAAGGATTGCTTCTTTGGAACAGCAAATGAAGTCTATGGCTGATACTATGAAGTCGATGTATGAACTCATGGCAACACAAAAATCGACAGACTGTACCAGATGCCATACCAATTGATACTGCTATAAGTCCAGTACAAGTTCCTCCAACAGTACAATCCAATACTCCTGGACCAGCTCAACCAAACCCTAGTCTCTCTGGAGCTGGGGGTAGTGCTTATAATGCTGTTCCTCCTCCCAACTATTCTCTACAAGTTACAACTCCACAATCTTCCGGAGTTGTTAATGAAGAATTGAGGAATCTCAAAACTCAATTCGAGGCATTCAAACAGAAGGATGGTTTACAAAGGTTAGGCATCAAACAACCTTATCCGATAGAATGGAAGCAAGTATCGTATCCTCCTAAATACAAGCCTCCCACTATCTCATTCTATGATGGAACCACTTCTCCAAGTCAGTTTATTAATCACTTTGAAGTAATGACTGACCAGCTGCAACCAATCGACGCCCTCCTTACTCGGGTGTTTGTTGGATGTCTCAAGGGAACGGCTTATGAATAGTATAGAAGTCTCCCAGATGGGAGCATTACCTCATTTGCCGGTTTCAAACAGATATTTCTTGAACGGTTCAATGAAGGGCTCAATAACATGACTATGTCTGCTCTTATTAGAATCAAGCAGAAAAATAATGAAAATACAGAAGAGTACATTGAACGGTTTCGAAGAGAAGCTCTGAAGATACCTCTTGGAACTCCTGATGCTGTCACCATCGACACGTACAAATCAAACTTGTTGCCAATCATCAGCATGTGGACATGATCCACCCAATTCCAAGACTGGCCTTCTTTCATAGTTAGTGCCAAGGCTGCAAAAATTAGTGCTGAAACCTTCAAAGGTTTAGGAGTGCAGATGACTCCCAAAGAAACATGTCAAGGTACTAACAATAAAAACAATGCTCGCAAAGGAAAAGAAACTCTTGAAGTTAATCTTCAGAGCAAAGATGCATCAACTGTTCAAACTTCTACAACTCAACAACCAAGAATACCTCGCCCCAAGGAAGAATACTCTGTCGATGATGACGATGTCCTTGGTATCTTTGAATGTCCGCTGAAAGGTAATAAGATACAATTACCTGAGATCAAGAAACCTGATGAAGCTGGTAAGACAGATCATCCCAAAACTGCCCATATCACAGAATGCTGGGTCACACAATTCGTGCATGTTATGTACTGAAAGGAAAGATCCAAGAAATGATTAAATCTGGAGCTCTTTCTTACTCCGAAAGAGAAGACTGTCACTTCAAATGTCGTCTCTATGCAATTTGGAGATTTCCCTCATCAGCTCGTTGAAAGTGGAATCGTTCCTATTCCCAAGGCAACTCTTGAAATAGTGAATATTCCTCCTCCGCAATCTGAAGGATTAGTGCCAATCACTTTGGAAACTGGAGAAATTATGTGGATTCATCCAGATCTAGTGGCAGATTTTGCATCTCCTCCTCTTCAAAGGACTACTTTTCGAAAGTCCAAAAAGGCTGGAAAGATTAAGTCATGTCATATGACGTCTCTTGGGTCTACCTCTGACACAGAGCCAAAAGAGAAAGAAGAAGCACTTGCTGGTGCTACTCGAACGGGGAAATCTTATCTAAAGGATTATTCCAAAGATCCTGAGGATACTCCTGATATCCCTCCATATGATAAAGATGCTCCTAATGTTCCTCCTGAAGAGGAATCATTCACTGCACCTGTTCCTTCAACTACACCGGTTGAACCTGTTTCTCCCAAGCCTACAGCTCTGGAGAAAGGCAAACAACAGGCTCGGTTTGATAAGCCAATCAAGAAGTCCTCTCCTCTTGGACTTCAGAAGCCTTATAATTTTGACATTTTAGCTCAGCTTGCTAATACTCCAGCTAGAATGTCCCTCTTTGAACTTCTACGTCTTTCCAAAGAGACTCGGGAGACGTTAAGTGAAGCACTTCTACAGGCTGACTCTTGTCTTGCACAATTGAAGAAGCCAGATGCAGAACCTGCTACTTGTTTACATTGCAACAGTGTACTGGAGATTATCCCAAATATCACCTTTACACAAGATGACATGCTACTGGAGGATAATCGACATGATCGGCCTCTCTACTACACCGGTTATATCGATACGATGAAGATAGATCGTATCCTTATTGATCCAGGGTCTGCTATAAGCATCATGCCAAAGAGCTTATTGGATGAACTAAAAATCCCTCTTCACAAACTCTCCAAGACGGTTACTACTATCCTGGGATTCAATCAAAGCCGAAGCGAGCCCTTGGGAAAGATTCATCTGAAGCTTCAAATAGGTGATTTCAGATACAAAATCACTTTCTATGTGATCGAGATTGTGGGATCCTACAATCTTCTTCTTGGGAGGCCCTTTCTTCATAAAAATAATGTGGTGCCTTGTACTCTTCATCAGTGTTTTAAATACATTGATAGCAATGGAAGAGTACAAAAAGAAGTTGCTGACATAAATCCCTTCCATGGGGTTGAAGCTTATTTCAATGATTCCCGAATGTACAAAGAAGCGTATATAAGGGTCATACAAGCTATGGAGAAAGAGGATTCACAAAGTGAGACCTTAATAATTCCTGTTAAAGGTCGAACTACTCAGCAACAATCTCCCAAACCCTCTGGAGAAGGTTCTTTCATCATTTCGGTGACTGGACGGATCTCTCCGTTACCTCAGTCGCCTGCTCAAGATACACTGATCATTCCTGTCAGTGGGCGTACTGCAATTCCTGCATCTCCACATATGAAACAGGATACTCTGCTAATTTCAGTTGGAGGGTGGACTATTCTTCCATCTCAGACTTCAAGGGAGCTCACCTCTTCTGAGCCATTTGTTATCGATCTTAATCGAAACAACGCTTCTTCTTGTTTATCTTCTCCCCCTTTAGTCATTGATTTGGCTAAGATCTCTAAGGCTCAGCCTTCTTCCAATGTAAATATTGCTGCTTTTATATTTAATAAAAAGTCTCCATCTTTGCAGTACGTTGATGTGTGTAACTATGTTCATAGTTATTTACATTTGTTAGATGACTTGAACACAATAACCATAGGGGTTGTACAGACTGTTCATACAGATGTATCCCTAGAACCTGTACAATCTTCGTACTTTCTAGTTCCCAGCAGAAAGCCAGGAGACATTCCAATATTCTTCTACAAAGGGCCCCAAAATCCTTCTGATTTAGAAGATGATGACAAAAATGATGATACTGGAAGATTACAACTACATCGTTATAGTCAGCAATCTAAAGACATCATCAAAAATATGGGCTATGACTTCAGGACTGGCCTCAATAGTAGAAAAGGAAGAAAAATGCCTGTTCGTATTCCTCCTCTGAAATATGGAAGGACGAAATGCGGATTGGGCTATATAGCTCCTACTCCTTTTATCAATATTATCCATGAAGATCCCGAGTTTGACGAAGATAAGAGATCTGATTCTTCTAGTACCACTTCCTGGGATTCCGATACGAGTATCGGCAATTTCTACTGCAACCTTCTGTCTTCCAATATGGTTCCTATTTGACTGTTTTGAAAAGTGATTCATACTTGACGGTTCATCCGTTCATCTGACGGTTCGACCGTTCATTAATACCTGACGGTTCGTCCGTTCATCTATTCGACGGTTCGTCCGTTCATTATAATCTGACGGTTAACCCGTTCATTCAGTCTTTTGATTTTCGAGTCTAAAGATCATGAAAAATTGAGTTCAAAGATATTTTTATGTCTGAATTCTATTTTTTCCAATCAGTATTAAACTAAGATCATTTCTGGTTTAATATCATTTGATAGAATTACAAAGTTCGTTTGTATATTATATTCTACTGAAATATGTCATGTATTATTTACCTCTGAACATATTTTCTATGAATCTATCATTATCAAAACAGCAAAACCAAAAATCAGATCAAGGATTTTTATTTACTTTCATTCTAAATCAAAACATGAGATACAAGTGAAAGTGAAAATAAAAGAGATTCACTCATTTGGAGTTATCAGCTCCCTAATACGATCTAGAACAGCAGTCAGTTTCTCTTCATGAGTTTTTCTAACTCGTTCTGTTGCTACAATTGAAACATTCTGTTCATCAAAAGTAATGATGGTAGACTGGCGACGGCTGACTTCTTCAATCTGTTCCGCTTGCATCTGTTCTCGTTCCTTCTGAAGAGTCTCACAGCATTCAACTTCAGAGATATAAGCAGTAGCAACCTCAGCTTGATCTGTTTCCATGACAGGAATGCGCTCTTGAAGACGAGCTAATTCCTCTTTCAATTTCTTTAGTTCTTCAGTTTTGGACGCTTTATCTTTCTCTAAAAGCTCTACTCTTTAACGAGCAGCTAATATTTCTTCGCCCTTTTCTACTAATTTTTCAGTAGAAGAGGCAAGAAATGCTTCAAGAGCTGCCTGTTGGGACTGTGCTTCATGCTCTAATTGATCAATCTCAGCTACGGTTAAAGATTGGATATCCTCTTTCTTGATCTCCCAGTATTTTCGGATAGTTACTTTTAACTCATCTAGAAGATGTTCAAAGAAGATGCACCGAGATTCGCAACCAGCATGTCGCAGCGCCATCAGTGGGAACTTGACCATAGTTCGAAGATCAGAAAAGGGCATGGCTTCATCCTTCAAGAAGCGTCTGAAATATGTATCTAAATATGAGTAAATGATCTCCGGATACATTCCCAGGGTTCTTGCTAGCCCAGTCTTGAATCCAGGAGTCGCTGTCATCATAGAAGTAGATGCTTGAATATTCTCTATCCTCGAAACAGAAGTATGTGCGACCGGAGAAGTTGGCAAATGTGAACTCCCTTCATCAGCATCAGCCTGGATAAGCGGAGCATGAGTCGAACTCATCGTTGCAGCAGTTCCTATAGTTAAAGAAAAATATAATCAACATTCAAAGAAAAAGAAACAGCAGGAAACAGAATTTAAAGGTCTACCTAGCTGAGGTTCATATTCGGTATGGGAGGGAGTTTTGCTTCTTCTCGCAGTCGGTCCATGATTGTATCCGATACCTGCTTTATATGGCTGCTTCCAGCTCCAGAATTACTGGGTACTAGAGCATTATCTGGAGAGTGAGCAGATTCGGGGCTAAGTTCCATTCTGTTCCCCTTGATTTTGTCTTTATCATAAGGGGTAGAGCTCCCAGCATGCCAGTCTTCTCCTCCTTCAACTTCTTCTTCTTCTTCTTCATCTTCAGAGTGAGCTTCTGATTCAGAGTCAATGATATTCACATCCTGATGAGTCTCTGGAACAGTGACGATAGCAAGCTCGGTATTAGCTGCCGGTTCAGCCGTCTCTGGAATATTGGTTCGAAGAACGATGTCTTGACAAACATTTTTCAATAGGTTATCAGCAGCTGATAGCTCAGACGCCAGCACGTCTTCACTGCCTCTGACCAAAGAAATATTTTCTTCAGCTTGAGTTTCAGGAACTTCTGACTGTTTGGTAACTTTTCCCGGAGCTATTTCTTCTTCAGAGTAATCAATCTGGTCATCCAGTGCTTGAATGACGCCCTCTGTCCCATGTTCAAATAGGATCATCCTCGTCTCCGAGGGTTCAATAGCTACTCCACTTATGGTTGGAGCAGCTGTTTTCTGAGCTTGAACAGACTCTACTTCAGTCTGTTCAGTTGAAGCTGTTGCAAGGTGAATATTATCAGACTCGGTCTTCTCAGTAGAAGCTGCTTCATTGATTTCTGGCAAAACTCCTCCACTCATGATTGTCTCTAGGAGTTTATTGCCCTTAATTTTGCTGACAGACTTCTTAACATATTTGCCTCTCGACCTCCTTATCAAAGGAGCGTCGTCTTCATCAGTCTCTTCGTCCTTATCAGCGGCATCGTCTTCATCAACTGATATACCGCCCAAAGATGAAGTAGCCGTCACCGAGACCCCTTTCTTCTTATTCTTGGATGTTTGAGACCTAGTACTCCTCTTGGAGATGGTCTCAGATTCGTCACTTCTCTTCCTCTTAGAAAGAGATATAAATATAGGAGGAAGGACCTCATCAGGAAAATTTCCTTCCTAGAATAATTCATAGGGAGGCTCAACTTCTGTTGTCTCATCTTCGGGTTCTGAAGGAAAGTGCTGAATAACAATTTTCTTCTTTGACCTCTTCGATGGAGCTGGATCATCCTCTGCAACAAAGGTCTTTAGATTGAAACTCGGTCTGAAGGTGCTTGACGACACATAGAAGCGTGCATACGTGTAAAGCATCTTTGGCCCCAAACTAGACAAAAGATTAGGCATAGAGAATACGACCTTTGTATCTCTAGTTGCAAAATATCTCCAAGTTTGAGCTCCGTCGATGAGTCCTCCACGAGCAGATAAACAAGTAGTGGCGTTCCCAACATGGAGTTGGTCATACCCGAATTGTCTGGCAAATCGGCTTGGTAAATATGGCTCCAGATACGCCATTTCTTCATGACGATACACTAAATGGGAAGGCCGTATCCTCTGTAACCATTGAAAGGTTACATCGTCTAACCTGTTCTCCATATCTCCGTCCATCAATTTAAGGGCATGCTCTCATAGCCCTGTGGTGGAAGGACACATTGGATAGACCAATGTGATGCCCGATTCAAGACATTTCTGCATTCTGGGAGGGTGTGAACCTTCCAGAACGTCTCTCCAGAGTACCTCTCCAGAAAAAGACTGCTACTTCCTCCTGCCCCTGGAGGTATCAGACCATCATGATGAAGGAGAAGCCAACCATAAAGATACGTGAAGGGCATCTCTATCCTTGGGAATTCTTCAGTCATTATCCTCTGAGCAGATAGCATGTTAGTGACAAAATTCCGGAGACCTGCATTCAGCCTACAGGTCATCGCCGATAACAAATCCAGCTTGTAACCATACACAAGGCGTACCGCTGCAAAGATAACACCTCTGTGTATCCTGTCCAAAGAGCTGGAGCCAGGAATGATGAATCTTCTTAACCACAGGGATAGGAATCCGGCCAGATGACCGTTCCTTGACAGACTCTTTCCGCTCTGTCTAACATAAGAGCTGAAAGTGGTTCCAGCTTTGAACTCGTACCAGTCTTCAGTAATAGTAAAATCCTTGCAATCATATTTCTCCAGCAAATAAGTGATTTCACTTTCAGAGAGAGGTTTGAAGTTGCTAATCTGATACCACCTCTTCTCATTTATTTTCTTCTCATCCTTTTCACGGTTCATGAAAATGTAGGACATCCACTTCTGAATGTGGTTGCCAGCTTCATCCTTGGAACCCTTGTAATATAGAGTACATGTGCCAAAATGGCACATCATCTCTTCAAATAGATGTACCATCTCTGGGTTCTTCTCTGACAGAAAGTTCAGTTCCTCTGTCGTAGGAACATATTCCTCATACGGCAGCGAGCCTGAAGGCAGGTGTGAGATGTATTCCATCTCATGAAGGGCAAAGCCCATCTCTCCTTTCGGAGTCATAAAGGTCCCCGTTCTGTGGTTGTATCTTTCAACCAAAGCCAGGAATAGGAAGGGGTTAGGCTTGAAGCCGTAGGATGAATTGACGACGGCATCATAGAGATTTATCTTCTTCAGTTCAGTTTCAAAATTTTTCAAAGCCCAGTGGACCAAAGTCTTCCATCTCACATTCTCCTGATTCATTAGGCCGTTCATCCTCGGCGTCGAGTCGGTGGGATAGAATGCATTCTTGTTAGACATGAATTCGTTTATGAAGATGGGCATTCTGAAGGGCATCACTATGGATGAGTCTTCTGGTGGTATACATCCAGGCTTCAAACCCCAAAATACTGATACATGGTTCTCCGGGGCACTAAAGAATCCATCCTTCTTGTAAATAATACGGCTTGCTTTCGCCTGCTGATATTCTGTCAAATACCAGGACATCTTTCTCGGATAGCTGGCATGCATAAGTCTCATGATTGACAAGCCCCGGGAAACCTTTGGCCAATACATGGGTTGTTTTACATCCCCCTCAAAGCAGAAGCATACCTTCTCCCTGATGCCCTTCGGCTGAGATTTTTGTGCTATAGCATCTCCGAACAAGAATGCTGGTTTCTTGTAGGATACCAGATCCAGACTCTGGAAAGGTTGTCCATTCATCAAGCAGAGTAAGGTTGTATGGTCTTGATTGGCCAACAGTGATAGTCTTGCTTCAGGAAGATCAAATTGAGGGAATGTTACATGAGATAAATCATGCTTAAATGAGGTACTCAAGCACCCCTCATAATCTGCTTCTTCGCTTCGGATGTTCACTACAGAAAATGACAGAAGACAAAGTCAGATATATCTATGTCTATGCGTGTACTATAGTATTTGAAGGAAATTCTAAAAGTTACGCAGACTCCATATGGATATGACCATGACATACTGAGTGAGTTATTCACGCAAAGTCCAGACAGATTAGGATAAAAGTCACGCATCATTGATAGAATCACATTTAAGTGAAAATGACAAAAAATATGCTGACAGATCAAGACTAACCTATCCAGAGGATAACTCTCAGAAGTCTGCGTGAATAATTCAACATTGATATCTCTGCCAACATGTAAAAAAATCACGCAGAATCATCATGGAGTCTGCATGAATAATTCAACATGTGACATTTCTGCCAACATGAAAAGTCACGCAGAGTCATGAGAGCCATGCTCCTTTGCGTGAAACACAGAGCTTCATAAACACGAAGATGTGAAGTATGGCCGACCCTAAAGAGGGGGGCATACTTTATTAATATCCTTTGCCCTAAGAAGGGGGGATATATTTCTGAAGTTTATTATTTTAAGATCCTAAAAAGTTCTATGTGGAGTTCATCTTCATCAAACTCGTCTTCAATAGTTCATGTTCTTCCATCACTTACGATGCATAGGAGCTTGCGGGACTTCCTGTCGAGGAAGCCTGTCAGTAGTGGCGCGCGAAGAAGTTGCAGGGGCTTTCCCCTTGGCCTGAGCATCAGCTTTCTTGGGAGCCATTTCGGCTGAGAAAGGAGAAGAAGAAGTCGGGGAAGAAGGAGTTCGTCGGCGAAGATGAAGTTCTCTTCTGTGGGTTCTCTCTTTCAAATGCAAGTAAAGAAGGAAAGAAGTAATCTATGGCTTATTTATAGGCTCATGAAGAATTCCAAACGACCTATCATGATTTGCCTCGATTTAGGAGCTTGATACGGGATCCTAACTGCACAGAATCCCAACAGTCCAATCATTTAGGGATAAATATCTTTTTAAAGTCATCTCAACGTGACTGATTTCATTTTATTATCTCGTTTTCAAAGTATTTCGAAATAATTTATCATTTTTTGAAAACTTTGAAGGGGGTTTTGTAGGCCTCAAAAATGACAGTCACGCTGAGTTGATCAGGACAGAGTCAAAAGTCACGCTCAGTTGATGAGGACAATATTTACAAATCACGCTGAAGGGACAGCTCATCATTTGACAGAGAGTCATCATGACTGACAGCATGACAGTCGAAGAATGTCTCTTCGTATGCCACGTATGCACAGAATTCGAGAGATCGCAGCCGTCTATTGCGTGATTTTCGAAATCTTCTTCGGCAAGACTCAACTTTCGTCAAGTTGGCGTACCAAAAGAGCTTCTTGTCATTTAATACGACTAACAAAAGCAATCACTGTCAGAGATTTTGTGTCAGCCGAGGCACGCCGAATCAAGACAGCTGGCAGTCTTATCTCAAGTCTGCGTGTATTGTGAGATCTTCATCTCAAGTTTGCGTGGATTCTGAAGTTTTCTTCCTCAAGTCTGCATGGATTCTGAAGTTTTCTTCACCAAATCTGCGTGGATTCTGAAGCTTCCTGCCCCAAGTTTGCGTGGATTTTGAAGCTTTTTACCCCGAGTCTGCGTGGATTTCGTCTTCAACAAGTCTGCGTAGATTTGATCAAATTGGAGTACGTGGCAGCCATGCCACTGATCTTTCGCCTGCGTGTTCTGTAACTTGCACACGACTCATGCATGATCGCCATGTGTCCAACAGTTACAGGCCACGTCCAGTAACTGCTCATAGTCTTGCGTATGTTAAATCCTGCATGATTTTTAACTAGGCACAGGCTGTGAAGTCAGTTATCCTTACAGTTATTTTTGACTCTATAAATAGAGTTCTTTTTCTCATTCATTGGACAGATACATAGTTATCTACTGTCAAAATTTTAAGAGCTTTTCTTTTTTGCATAGTCCAAGGGATAAAGTGATCGTCTTCTAGATCAGATTCCTACAGTTGTAATTTTCCCAGATACACAATAAATAAAGGAATTTATTTATGGAAAACAGACTTCATCTTCAATAGGTGGTTCACGTTGTTCGAAACATAACTCCCATATAGTGTCCATCTTTTGAGCCCATTGTTCGAGCTCGATTGATTGGACATCTTATACAACTTGGTCAATTGACACCATGTTGACGGATATAGTTGCTTTGAGCATGTCTCCAATGCTGGAGTCTGAATCCCAGAGGCAGGAATCAAAAGAATGAGAACAATGATCAACTTCAATGTCTGATCCTTCAAGAATTGTTGGAGGAGTAACATAACCCAAGCCAACACCATTTCGTTGATAATAGTTCTCGGGTTTGCCGGAAGGAGCAAAGTGACGTATTGGCAAACGTCGTCCTTTACCTTGGTTTAGTCCTTGGTCGTTTTTTATATCATATTCCATATTCTGGATGATATTCTTGGTCTGCCAACTATATCAGTAAAGCTGCATTTTACCTGAATCATAGTCGGCTTCGGTGTTGTATTCGGGAGTAGTAAAGTCCTGAACAAACTTTCTTTCGCCAATTATTCGACTGAAGATGATTAGTTCTTCACCCTTCTTTCTAGCTGGAACGATAAAGTAGTGGATATCTTCTTTCCAGACTTTTTCCCACAGACGAGGCGTCGTGACCGGCATACAGAGATGTGGTCCTATGCCATGCTCTAGGGTGTACAACGTATCTATGCACTAGTTTACAGATTGGTAGACATCAGAGTAATTCAAAGATAAACCTTTACTCAGAAAATATACAAGTTTTTCTTCGGAGATAACATCATCCACTGAAGGTACATTATTTAGAGTATTGATATACTCATTAAGGGCATCATTGTCCGGAACAGGAGTCACAGACTTGGTCAAGTTCACCATATAGGGTAACTCATCAGGATTGGGAGGATAGACTTTAGCAGGTTCCACCTGAGTCGTTTTACGGAGAGTGATGGTTATTGGTTTGACAATATCTGGACGCTTGTTTTTGACCCAGATTGTGAGAGGCTTTGGTGTACTTTTTGGAGTAGTACGTCCTTTGACTCGGATGACCAGGGGACCATTACTGGCAGATGAATTGACTTCAGCTTCATCGTCAGCTTCATTGCCGTCAACTTTGGGAGGCTGAGATTGATAAAGTACCGAATCATGTTGACGTACTTAAAGCACTGGTGAAGGGTAGAAGGAACAATCATGTTCTCGTGTATCCACGGACGTCCAAACAAGACATTGTAGGACATATTGGCATTAATGACATAGCAAGCAACTTCTGTCCGAAGATCACCAATCTGGCACTTGAGACGGATCTTGCCGAGAGGATGACTTCTTCCAACATTGAAAGCCATGATAGTTGTATTGGTTTTAGACAACTTGTGCAGAGGGATCCCTAGAATTTGGAGTAAACTTTTAGGGATGATGCTGAGGGAGGAACCTAGATCGATATACATCCGGTCCACCTTAATCATCCCGATGTATCCTGTATAGTACAGAGGTCTATCATGACGATTATTTTTGAGCAGCATGTCCTCTTGTGAAAAGGTGATGTTGGGAACCACTTCCATAGTGCTATGCCAGTGAGGACATGAGACTGCTTCTTCAGCAGGGGCTTTGACTTCAGCGAGATAAGAGTCAGCATGTAATAATGCCTCACTTAAAGCTTTACACGTTTCTTTGGAGAGCCGCAGTAGGTCGAACAATGATAATCTGGTAGGTGTATTGGCCAGTTGTGCCAGTATGTCAAAGTTGTAAAGCCGATTCATGCCTTCGGGAGTTGGTGCCTTCAGAGACTTGTCAAATCGTGTCTTCTTCTGCTTAGCTTTGTCGGCAGTTGAGGACTTAGATGGACCAACTTCTGAACTTGTTGGAGGAGCAGAAGCTTGGGAAGGTACTACGTCCTTTTGTGCGGGGTCATAAGTCTGCAGGTAAGTCTTTCCAGATCGCGTCTCACAAGATAGAACTTCATAAATGGGAGAAGACACCATGGCATGACTTGTATTTCTTGCCCCTCTTTGCTTAGGAAGACACTACCCCCTACGTCATTTCCTGTACAAGGTCTGGATGGACCCATATGATCTTACCCCATTCTGTCGTGAGTGGCACCAATATTGATGTTGAGTCGCGAGTTGGCGCCAGGTTGACGACTTCTATTATTGCCTTGGGGATTGGGATTACGCCGTCTGGAACTTCTGTGGGAGAAAAGTCACCAAATTAAATTAAGATCATGTTAGAAGACACGAACTTTTCTTCAGCTTCGAGGTTGATAACTTGGTTGTCGATAAGCTGTTGTATCTTCTTCTTCAGGATGATGCAATCCTTGGTGGAATGGTGCACGTACTGGTGATAAAGACAATACTTGGAGTCGTTGAGTTGGTTTGCCTCTGCAGGACGTCGTGGTGGAGGTAATACCAGTTTATTACCGTTCACCAACGTGTGAAAAATGGTAATAACATCATCTTCGTCAAAGGAGAAAGTCTCCTTGGATTTGTCAGGAGCGCCCTGAGAATTGGAAGCTCCCTTAGAAGTGTCGACCTTCAAGACTTCTTTTCCTTTACCCCCACGGATAGGGATAGATTGGGGGTGCTTGCCTTTGTCTTCAGATTTGGGTGTCTTCAACCCCAGTAGTTCCAGATTAGGAACATCTTTTTCAGCAGCATCAGCAGCCCCGATGAAAGTGGGCCATGTATCATACTTATGTATACCCCGACAGAACTTTACTGTAGGAAGGAAGTTATGTCGACAAGTATCCATAAGCTCTGAATCTGCTATACCGAAGGGCATCTTTAATGCTAGTCGCCTGAAGCGTTCGATGAAAGCTATAACAGACTCACTCCTCCTCTGCTTGGTCTCGATGAGGATAGACATACTAACATGCATGCCACTCTCATAAATCCTGTTGAGGAATAACCTCTCCAAGTCTTTAAAGGAGTTAATGCAAACGTCAGGCACACTGCAGAACCATTCAAAAGCTAACCCCTGCAAGGTGCTGATAAATAGCTTTGACAAGAACGCATCATCTCTTGGTAAGTACAGAGTCTGCGTGTTAAAGTATGTTATGTGTTGGCGAGGAGAAGTCATCCCATCAAACGAATTTAGCGTCAATGGCTTGTATTTAGGAGGGCAACTGGCATTCTCCTATTCAGGAGGATAATGTTGAGATATCTCCATCTTCTGAAGCTCGTCTTTGTGTGAGATGGTATCGAGACCGGCAACAAGAGAATCAATTGCATCCTGCTGGTTGAGCAGATGTCGAGAAACGGCTACTGTACGGTTGTCAAGTGCTGTTGGCGAAGGACCAGCCCCAGCATTTACGGGATTTGGAGGAGGTGCAACGAAATGGTACTCCCTTTATGATGAAGGAGGGTTGTTACTATGAGCCGAATTAGCGTGTGCTGAGACATTCAGTTGAGGTAGAGGAACAACCCCAACAGTTTGGACTTCTATGATATTGGTAAGCATATCAGTGATCTTGCCAAATGCCATTTCAAGACTCTCCAGCTGCTTGTTGGTCTAATCACTAGCTTCTTCAGGTCTCTCTCCATCTGCCATGTACACAGATAGCATGCGAGGATGAATAGAGGAGACAGTACAACTGGTGCTGATACTGTCTGTATCTGAGTTGAAAAGACCCTCGTCTTCAGGCATGGGAGGTAGATAGTCACCGTTGGACTCGAAGAGGTCATCGTCATCTGGAAGGCTACCCCCTGTGTGAAGGTCGTCTGCTTCAGATTCTGAGGAAATACTACCCCTAGCTTGAGATTTTGAGGGAACACCACCCCCAGCTTGAAAGTCCTCATCGTCTATAAGCGATCTCGTCCTTAACCGAGTACCCATATAGACTCCTTCAAGTGAAACAACTCGCTGGTTGTTTGCTAGCAGACTTCTTCTTCTCCTGTTTGCAGAACTAAGAGTCGTCCTTGATCGAGTACCCATATAGACTCCTTCAAGTGAAACAGCTCGCTGGTCGTTTGCTAGCAGACTTCTTCTTTTCCTTTTTGTAGAACTAAGAGAAAAGGTTGGGTTAGTGGTCCACCTTCTTTGGTTGGGACTCCCATAAGGAGGACCCTATGAAGCCTTGTTGGATGAAACACAAAACGACTTTTCATCATCAGAGCACTATAGTCGTCGAAACACGGACTGCCTTGGAGGAACCTTCGTTACTTTAGAGCAGCGACAGTTGATGATAATATTAGTGTACGGATGCACCTCATGAGTTGCAGTGTCCTCCTTCGCTTTACGCTTATGATTTATCATGTCGCACAAATCGGCGGAAGGGAGTTTTGCCTTAAAACCCATGTCACATGCATTGTCGAGCTTTGTATATGGGTTTATAAGAAAAGTTGGCACATCCGAACATAGTTCATGTGCAGGGGCAACCCCCACACCTAAGTTCCATGACGACCTTGAAGACAGCCATACGCTATACGCGTTGGGAACTGTCTTTTTGCTGTGGGCGCATAGACCCTGGGGTATGCCTTTGGGCACATGCTTTCCTGAAGGCAGCATGCCTGGTCTTCCTGGATGTGGGCGCATAGAATGGGTCATCAGATCCTGGGCGCATGGCCTATTGAAGACAGAAGTCCTCTGGCCAGAGTTATGTCCCCACATACTGCCTTGGGCGTATAGCTCTAGGCACATGATTTGGAAAAAAATGTTGCTTTCTTCCTGTTTCGCCTTCTTCGTTTGCGAGCCTCGCTGAGTTTGCCCAGAGTGTCGAACACCTCGATTCTTGGCATCGTAGTATTTTCCATTGCCAAGTCTCAGGCGTTGAACACTCTGGTGTTGATTGCACAAGGGAGAAGTCACTAGGCTAGTAGAGCCCTGAACTGTATGTGCCTTCTTCGTATTAGAAGCTCCTGTGGAAGGGTTATGCGCCCACGTGACGGAGTTCCCCTTCGGTTGCACATCTTCTACGACACTGACAGGATATGCAGCGCGAGCTTTCGGAAGCCAAGTCTTGTGGGACTTGTTTTGCTTCACTGATTTTGAGGGAGTAGAGCCATCCCTCGGGAGCATCTCTTCGAACGCCAGTTGATCGAATTTTATGACCAACATCTTCTGAGTTCTCCTCACTTTATCGGTATCGGATTGCGTCACCACCTTCTCGTCAGAGGAAAAGGTAGTCCCCAGCAGAGTCGCCATTTTTGTAGACACTTACAAAAAAGAGAAGAATCACCGTCTTTTCTCATTAGTGCAAGGTACTACAAATCGAGTACACCTGAGAGATCCTACATTCAGAATCCCCGAGCACAAAAAGAATTCTGGAAAATGGGACGATGGAGATCGAACGACAATTATTCTTTTACTCCGTTGACACTCCGATTTACAAAAGTAGGAGAAAATCTAAGAAAATTGTTAACTCTCTGCTCACTGGCAAGAAGGGCAGCAATTTGCCTTTGAAATGCTCTCTGTTCCCTGTTTTTGAAGAGGTATATGTCCTCTATTTATAGTCATTTTGTACTGAAACGACTGTTATGCGCACACAGGTGGAAAATATACTGATTTTCATGTGGGCACATAGTCTTCCTTTGGGCGCATAGGGTGGGGGCGCATAAAGACTGGATGATCGTAGGTAGATCGTGGGGTTGACGTGGGCACATGCTTCGGTGCACGACTACTCGTGGAGACTGACGTGGCCGCATGCTTCGTTGCACGACTGATCATGGATGTTGACCAAGTCGTGGAGCTGTCCTGACTTGGGTGCATAGGGTGGGAACAGGGCTATGCGCCCCATTCTGGAGGAGCCATGTGGGCACATAGGGATTTTACATATGGACGCATAGGATTTGCATTGTTGGTGTCTGACACTCTCTGATTTGGGCGCATAGAATTTCCTGACTTGGGCGCATAGCTACTTCCTGACTTGGGCGCATAGTGTTATGATATTTTTATGCTTCTACACCCGCCAAAATAGCGTTCCGATCGACCTTCTTACAATCGGACCAAACTTACCATACAAAGCCCAAAAAATGATACGATCCTATTGGCACAAGTTTCGTCTCGAGATGACGAACTTGGATGAAGTTATGGGCTACTTTGCAATGAGGCCGATTTGGGGTATCTCGATAGATATGCCTCGATTTTGTCGAGCACACACAACAAAATTGAGTTCCATCGAATCCCACACGTCGACAACATCCATACGTATCTTTCAATGCTCATGGGTTGCGACCACATCGCCCGATTTGTCGGGACGCACACCGTATCGGTGAGTTTTCCAAGAATTCATAATTTTTAAAACTATTTTTTTTCCAACTTTGAATTTGAAAATATTTAAATATATTAAATGTAAGTTTAAACAACCAGAAGGGATTCGAAGTACTATATACGGTCTATAACTTTGTTCATTTATAATTTCTAAACTGGTACTAGATCGACTAAAATTGATCTTCTAATGTTGGTACATGGACTATTTTATGTCCAATTTTTTGAACAAGTTTTTTGCCAACTTTAGGCGATTTCAACTCGACTTCGTTTCGATTTAACTCAAAACTATCCATTGGGTTTGTAGAGGTATAGTTTGGGTTTACAATAACTAATTGGTTCAGAAATTGATGAAAATACGAGGAAGAAAACTTACTGCGAAGTTCGGGTTCGGGCCTGCCAACGCTGCTGTTGTATCTCTGCTCCGTACAGTTTGGCCGGCCCTGGGTGGCGCTCCGGCTTGTGCAGGCTACCGAAAAAGGTCGCAGGGTGGTGCTGGGGAGTTGTGAGGAGGTGGCGTGGTTTTTGTCGAGAGATTTGTTAGGGTTTGCTTCCCCTCTCTCTATCGGCCGATATATATATATATATATATATATATATATATATATATATATATATATATATGTTCTGTGTTTGCTTTGTTTCCAAAGGGGGGCTGGGCTTTTGTTATTATTTTTGGCTTGGGCTGGGATTGGGCTGTGCTGGAGGGGAGTTTTTGTTTACTTTTTCTTTTTCTTTTACTTTTTGTTTTATACATCTATATATACTAATATATATTATTTATTTTAATTTTTATATAAATATATATATATATATATATTTATATATATATATGTATATGTATCAAATTGGACATGGAGAAAGCTTACGACAGACAGGATTGGCAATTCATGATCTGGGTCTTCAGAGCCTTCGGATTTTTCGAAACTTGGACCAACATCGTATGGAGATCGATCAGCAACTCATGGTTCTCCACGGTTATCAACGGTCAGGCGGACGGTTTCTTCAAACCGAGTCGCGGGGTTAGGCAACGAGATCCTCTATCTTCCACCATCTTCATCATTACGGCGGATGCATTGAGCAAAAACCTTAATAAGATGGCGAGCACCCCCAACTTCCAGCACTATCATACCGCCAGCAGTTGCCCGATCATCACCCACCTGGCTTTCATAGACGATATCCTCATATTCTCTTTCGGGGACGCTGGGTCGGAGGAAGTAGTCCACAATACGCTTCAGAGATACGTCGGGTGCTCGGGCCAGAAGGTCAACCCGAAAGAAAATGTTATCTACACCCACCACAAAATTAAGATAGATCAAGCGGCTAGCCTCTCCATCACCACCTCCTTCCCTATCAAGCATCCTCCATTCCACTACCTTGGATGCCCCCTCGTGTACGGTAAATCCAACACCGGTATCTTCGAGAACCTGATCAATCACATCAGTAAAAAACTTGAGGGCTGGCATAACGCTACCCTATCCCCAGGAGGCAAGATGATCCTCATCAATCACGTCCACACATCCATTCCCATCTACACCATGGCTGCGTGCTCTCCCCCAAGAAAGTTCTATCTTCCATCAAGAGTATCTTCAACAACTTTCTTTAAGGGCACAGCGGCAGCAATGACAAGCACCATTGGGCTAGTTGGAATACCATGGCTCGTCCTACCGGGAAGGGGGGCCTGGGTTTCACAAAACTTTCCCATATTGTCAATGCCTTTTTGATGAAACTGTGGAGGACTCTCCGCACAAGTGAGAACTTATGGACCAAGTTCATGAAGGCCAGATACTTCAAGCACATCCACCTGTCAACGGCCATCTCTAACAGCAGATCCTCAGCGGCTCGGCATCGCATTCTCATCGGGCGGTCTCCTGCCGAACCAGCTATTCGCCTACAGGTGGGCAACGGCAATTCATCGTCATTTCTGGAGCGCTGGGTTGGAGACATCTTGCTTCCCAACCTTTCAGCTTCCCCTAGGAACAGCACTATCAAGGACTTGTGGGACCCCTCTAATAACAACTTGAATTGGAACAAAATTCGGGTCTGGGCCGGGTTGGAGGCGGTCGATTGCATCCGCCGTAGCAGATTGACGATTGGGTCGGACGCAGATAAGTTCGAGTGGTCGCCCGCAGTTGTCAGAGCATTCTCGGTTAGATCGGCCAGAAGAGTGATCCTTGGTAATGCAGCGCCATCTCCAACCATTGCATCCTTCTGGCAGACATGCATCCACAAGAAGTGGTCCTTCCTCATTTAGAGAGCCCTACGCAATATCCTACCCACTGATGACACTCTCAACACTGTCAGGTTCAGCCTTGTATCAGCGTGCACATGCTGCTCTGATCGTCAATCGAAAATAGTCAACCACATCCTCAGTCAAGGGGACCTCCCGGTCAAGGTCTGGAGATTACTTTCCCAACGTTGCAGAATGCCTCATGGGGGCGACAACTTCTACGACCTTATAGCGACCTGGGCTTCCGCGTCCCATGGCTACCAGATCGTAGCTGCCGCCGCCACGTGGGTTATCTAAAAAAATTGCAACAAGGCGAGATATGAAGGCCACCAGTACACCGCAGACCAACTAATTTGGGAGACCATTCAACAGTGCCGCAAACAGAGCTCCCTATGTTCGCACGGCCAGACGGTCTTCTGGAACTCTCTCCTATCCCTAGCTTAGCCGTTTTGGTTTTCGTTTTTCTTCTCTTTTTACAGTATACGTGTATAGGCCTCGACATTTTGCGCCTTTTGGTATACTTGTATATGTTCGACTTTTTCGACCTTCATGAATAAAATGGGTTGTTGGTTATATATATATATATATATATATATATATGTCCAAGCTTCCTAGCCCAAGTGGTTAGGGAGGGTGGCTCACTTTGGGGAGGTCCCAAGTTCAAGCACACCCGTAGGCATGGGATGGCTGGGTGGTCACGGGACGACTACGGTACCAAGCTGGCAGCCTCAAAAAAAATATATACAATTATTATTTTTTTATTTTTATATATGTATACACATATATTTAACACAAATCCTATATCCTAATATATATATATATATATATATATATATATATATATATATATATATATATATATATATATATATAAAAATATATATATATATATATATATATATATATATATATATATATATATATATATATATATATATATATATATATATATAGAAAAGGAGGACTTTATTGATGTATCAGGCACAAAATGCCGAAGCCTATACAAGTAAGCGCGTCGAGTGCGAAAAGACAGCAAAAAGCAAAAAAAGCCCAAGGTCCTTGGACCGGAGGAGAGACCGGGCCCGAGGTTAGGTAAGCGCCTTCCAAAGACGGTCCGGAGAGTGAGTGCAGCGCCTCCGAATTTTGAGAATTTATCGGAGGGGTTCCTTGATCAGCTGTGGGGGATCGAATTGGCGTCCTTCATACCTAAATTTGTTCCGGTTCTTCCAGAGCACCCAAATACCGACGGCTGCGACGATCTGATGCCCGTGAGAGACCCCCCAGCTGGTAAGGAGATCGTTGAAGACCCCGGCCCGATGAGTCTGCCCACACTGGCCGGTGAGGTTGTTTCAAAGCTGAGTGGCGAGGTCGCCTGTGAGTTGGATGTGATCTGCAGTTTCTGATCGGTATGAAGTACAACAGTGACACCTGGAAGCAAGGCTGTACCTGATGGAGGTGAGGGCGTCGTCGGTGAGGAGCTTTCAGCGGTGAGCCCTCCAGATCAGAATAAACCATTTTAGGGGGATGTAGGAGTGCCAAAAGGGAGCAATCATCGGGGACGACACTCTGGAGCCTCTTATTACTGCCCTGGCAGAGGCCATCGTAAAAGATCCGTCGGAGTTGGGGGTCTACCTCAAGGCGTCATGGATATCGTTAAGTTTGATGTCAGCGGCGACAAGGCCGGGTGACGCCTCCGACCCCAGCCAATCTCTGATGCGGCTCCACCTCCACCTGGATACGTTGTCCCATAAATCTCGGATTGTGCAATTGGGGTGACCGTCGTCGCAAGATGGAAGACCTGATTGTCGAGCCAGAATTCGTGATGCAGCACGAGCTGCTGTTCCCGACCTACAGGCGAGTGAGGGGTTCGACGAGGTTACGGCCATGGAGGATGCGGTACTAGGAAGCCAAGGAGTGATTGTTAGCGACGGCCGTCACGGGGTGAGAGTAAGGGAAGTATCTGGCTTTCATAAACCGAGTCCAGATTGAGTGGTCTGATCGCAGCTTCTACTACAACTTCATAGAGCAGGCGTCAATAATGTGAGTGATTCTGCAGAAGCCAAGGTCGCCCTCATCGGTGGGTTTGGCCATCTTATCCCAGCTGGTCCAGTGGTGCTTATCCTTTTCGTCAAGGTGACCCCAGAAGAAGTTGGCGAAGAGGGACTCTAACGAGGATACAACCTTCTTGAGGGGGAGCAAACTGCTAGGGTGTAGATAGGGATGGAGGATAAGACATGCTTGATCAGAATTATTTTACCACCCAGAGAGAGAGTCACGTTGTGCCAACCCTCGATTTTTCTACTGATTTTGTTCACTAGCCTCTAGAAAATACCTGAGCTGGCTCTACCGTATACCAGTGGACACCCCAGGTAAGAGAACGGCGGGTAGGCGGTGGAGAAGGAGGTCAGGTTGGCGAGAGTTGTCGAGTGGCTCCTGTCGGCTTTGTGATGGGTGTAGATGACACTTTTGTCGGTGTTGACTCGCTGGCCGGAGCAGATGGTATATTTCTCAAGTATTCTGCTGACCACCTCCACCTACCCGGTATCTCCGGAAGAGAAGATGAGGATGTCATCGGCGTAGGCCAGATGAGTGATCAAAGGGAAGCTATTGGTGGTATGATAGTAGTAGAATCTGGGGGTATTTGCCAAGCGGTTCAGGTTCCTGCTGAGAGCGTCGACAACGATCATGAAGATGGTGGAGAAAAGTGGGTCTCCCTGTCGAACCACGCAGGTGGATTTGGAGAAGCCGTCCGCTTGCTCGTTGATGACTATGGAGAACCAATAGTTGCTTACTGATCTGAAGATGACGTCAATCCAAGTGTCTGAAAACCCGAAAGCCCTGAATACCCTAATCATAAATTGCCAGTCTAGACGGTCATAGGCTTTCTCTATGTCGAGCTTGATGGCGAATTTCCCCTCTAGACAGGAATTTTAAGCAAGTGATCATTTCCTGAGCGAGCAGGATGTTGTCGGTGATGTTCCGGCTAGGGACAAAGCCGCTTTGCTCCTCTGAGATTATCTTGGGGAGGAGGGTGGAGAGGCGGTTCGTGATGATCTTAGAAATGATTTTATTGGTGAAGGTGTATAAGCTGATAGGTCTGAAATCCTTGAAGGTCTCCGGATTTTCTTTTTTCAGGATAAGGATAAGGTTTGCTTAGGAGATGGATTTGGGGTAGGTCGCTCCTTGGATGAAGGCAACTGCGGCCGCATAAAAGTCGGATTCAATAATATCCTAGCAAGATCGGAAGAAGACTCCGGAGAACCCATCCGGTCCGGGGGTGCTGTGTTCGTCGAGGGTCCAGACTACCGACTTGACCTCTTCCACGGAGGGGAGGGTCAAAAGCTGCACGTTGTCAAGATCGCTAATCAGATTGGGGATCTTGGCCAGGAAGTCCTCATCCTTACCCACCACGTCTTTGGAGAATAATTTGGTGTAGAAGTTGGCGACTGCCGTTTGGATGCTCCGCTGGTCTTTAAGTAATATGCCGTTATCATCCGATATTTGGTGAAGATGAAGCTGAGGTCTGCGACCTTTGATGCAAGTGTAGAAGAAGCTAGAATTTTTGTCTCCCTCGATATCCCATGTTAATCTTGCTTTCTGCTTCCATAATTCAGTTTTGACCTTCAGCCTAGACTTGAGGAACGCTTGGGTTAGGTTGAGTGCGGCACGAGCCTTAGCCGTGCATTTCGAGGAGAACCGAATCTCAGCACGAGTGACGTCATCCTCTGCCGTCTTTATCTCTTGGAAGATGTTGCCAAAAGCGAGTTTGCTCCAAGTGGCAAGAGCGCTCCTGGTAGCTTTGAGTTTAGCGGTAACTTGAACCAGGGGGTCTGGGTTGCTCGTCGAGCTCCAGGCCTTGGATACAACGTTCCTGAATTGAGGGTGGTGTCTCCAAAAGTTCAGGAAATAGAAAGGTTTCTTGATCCAGTTGGAGTTGCTGCTGATCTCGATAAGGAGCGGGGAGTGGTCCGATTCGGTGGTGTTGTAGTGAGAGAGGTTGGTGATGAGATCCATGTCAGACCACCGGTAGTCTACCAAGACTCGATCTAGATGGGAGTATTGTCTTCGGGTGCCTTCCTGCATGTTACACCAGGTGAAAGCGTTACTGGAGTAAGGGAGGGGAGACATGTGGGCCTTGAAGATAAAGGTGTTAAAGTCATTCATGCCCGGCTGTGGGGGAGGGCGACCCCTAGATTTCTCTTCTCTGTACGAGATCGTGTTGAAGTCTTCGAGGCAGAGCCAAGGGAGGTTGCTGAAGTGGAGGTGGGTGTTCAACAGGGTGTCCCAGAGTAGCTTGCGATCGGAGAAGTCACAACTGCCATGGACAGCGGAGAGGAGGGATCTGGACGAGAGAGTAGGATGCTCCACCCAGCAGGAGAGAGCCTGTTTCGAGTCCTGAACGATACCAAATTTACAGTCGGAGAAGAAGAGGATCCAGATGTCATTGCACCCGACGATGGCTTCGTGGAAGCCTAGTTGAAGCTGGATGGATTTGAGTTTTCTCTGGGAAATTTTGGGTTCTATAATCACTAGTATGTCGACCCGGTGGGTTTTCTTAAGGCTCAGTATTCTCTTCAAGGTCGTTTTATTGGCCAGCCCTCTGACGTTCCATGAGAGGATGTTAAGCATTGGGGTGGTTACGGGGGCGGGAGGGGGGGTGGTTTGAGCTTTGTGGCTGACCGAGTGGTCATGGACGTAGGCTCTTGGGAGTGTTTTTTTTTCTTGTTGTAGGAGTTTTTGGGAGCTCTCGAGGACGTAGCTGAGGTCTATATATATTTATATAGACATGCTTATATACACCTACATGGTAATTCATGATATATATATATATATATATATATATATATATATATATATATATATATATATATATATATATATATAACAACTAGGTAAGAGAAAATGCTAATATTTTTATTTACTAAGGTTTTAAATAATGTCTACTTATGCATGTACATCCCACATTTACAAATAGCTTTAAATATCTATTCCTTTATTTGTTTATATATTTTATATATAAAACCTAGAACGTATATTAGTAAAAATATATTTCTCTACACACACTTTCTCTTATAAACTCTAAAATCTAGAAAAATATTATGGACATAAATTACACCTTCTCATAATAAAATCTCCATCTAAAGTCATATAACATTTATATTATATGAAAATTATTTAGAAAACGAATATCAGACAATTAAAATAAGGTACGAGGTATCTCAATATAAATTATATATCTATATGGACATCTTCGGACGTAATACCCGACTACATGGGCTTGGGCTTGGTTCGGGTCAAGTCCGGACTAGTTTGGTACAACCGAATTTTCTAAAAGTTATAATATTAATAAATGACTTAATTAAATTTTTTATAAAGGTCAAGTTGCAACTTGGTCTGGTTTTTATATTAGAACATACTTATGGCTTGTACTATAACAAATAGGGCCTACAATAGCAGTTTTTCTATAGCATTCAAGTGTCCCTGCTATAGAATGTTGTCAACAATAGCATTCTTTCAGTAGTGCTATAAAAATATCTATGTATAGCATTTTTTGAATGCTGTAGAATCTATAACTTTCATCTCACTACAAGAAAATAACATAGGTTGTCCGGATTAGAAAAGTATTCATAGTATATTTTAATAAAATGATTCCAAAATTTTCTTTTCCCTACGGATCAGCCCGCTTTTTTTTTCATTCATGAAATCTTCCCCCTTTTTTCCTTCTCCAAAAGCTAATGTTATTCCCATTTCCCTCCTCTCTCTCTCTCTCTCACGATTCAACTCCCTCCTCTCTCTAGCTCTCACACACAGACCCCATCATCTCTTTCTTTCACAAGCAAACCCTATTTTTTCCTAATGGAGAAGCTCCTCCATGATGCATCTATTTTCTCTAAGACGCTCAAACCGGGCCCCCGCTCCTCTCGTCGACGGATCCGATCACCCCACCGATGGCTCCCTCTCAATGACTGGACTCGAGGACCCTAATTTCATTTTACCGCTTCTGCCAATTTTTGGCGCTGCTCTAGATCCCAATAAAGAAGGTTGGCTGTGCGGCATGGAGGGCTTCGCTCGGACGGTGGCTGTGGTGTCGCTCATCACCTCAGCGAGTAGCACACGTGCAGCCTCATCTCTCCGAAGATCTCTCCTCCAAGGAGCTCTCCACCACCTCATATCAGTAGGTACTTTTAGGGTAGATCTAATTTTAGGGCAATAAGTTTAGGGAAGAAATTTTAGGGCATACATTTTAGGGAAAAAATACTTATGGAGCATAAATCATGAAGGAGCCCACGTTAGGATCTGGCAACCGTGTCGATGTCGTCAACTCGGTCAACCTCCGCTCATATCCTCGCCATCACCTTCCTTTTCAACTCTCCCTCCTTTTTCTCTGACCAGGAGTTACACACCCGCCGTTGGCCAGAGCTACGACAGCACAGACCCATCGCTTGTAGCCATTGACGCCATCAAGGTTCACCCTTCCTATTTATCTTTCGTTTTTTTTATTTCATCTTTTCTTATGATTTATTTATGTCTGTGTTCTTTTGCAGATCTTCTCATCGTCGATGCTCGATTTAACCGACGTAGGAGGGCCTGCTGTGAGTCATTCTTCTTTTGTTTGTTAGATTTTCTTTTGGTATATGGATTTGGGGATTCTTCGAAGAGCCTTTTGTTTGGAATTTAGGGTTTAGTATCTATCATGTTCGTTGTTGGTGTAAATATAGTCTTTAACTCTTCATTATTTGGACACAAGCTGTAAATCTTTGGTGGGGGACTGGGAGTTCTATAACTTTTTTAGTAGTACTCCAAATAATATTGGCATTAATTTCTAAGATATGTTGGTTTTAGTAATCTTCAATTTTGTATGAGAAAGTATTTTGAAATTCAATCTTTCTAGTATCTCTGTAGACTTATGAATTTTTTTAGTTTAGTATTTGGATCCAACATTGAAGTATCACTATATTACTCAATTACTTATTGGCCAATGCATGCCTTTTCGTCTTGAGAAATTATTGGGTGTGCCGGCCTCAATGCACCCTTCTCATGCCAATTGTTAGAATCAATACCTCAGTAATATTGGAATGTATGCATGCATACATCTCCATACAATCTAATGGTTGGGTAGAGGAAGGGTGCATTGTGGCAATTTTTTGTCTTTCAGGTACTAAGAAAATCAATACCTCGGTCATTGAAGGCTGCAACTTTGCGGTTGCTCTGGCACAAAGAGGCCACAAAGGTGAGTCTCTTGAGTTTCACAACATCATAACTATTTCCTAATCTTGGATTTACCAGCACTGCACCATCGTTCAAGTAAGGTTTGGCATGCCAAGAGTTCACCTATAAAAATGATTAGAAGTAATTTTTTAGTTGTTACAGTTGCTCTTTCCAGATAATATTTTTGCATCCACCTCCTGATGATTCTTCCAACATGCTATATCATTGAATTAATCAGGACATGTTTGACACTTCTACAAAAAAACTTTTTTCTTCTTCTTCTGAACTCTGGAATTGAAATAGGATGTATGCTAGGCTTTCAGAGATATTACAAAAAACTAAATAATCTATTGATGTTGCAAAAAAAAACCCTAAGTTTCTGAGTATTATTTTTCTAGCATGAATACCTAAGTTCACTGTATTACTCTACCTGATCAATATGCATATTGATGTTGCAATGTATAAATAGATTCTTTTGGATAATACAATATAATTTTCAATAAAAGACATAAAGCACATAAGATGAGTCAGTTTTACTCAAATATATACTACTCAAATATATGCTCTAATCCTCCTCCCAAGAATTAGTAAAAAATTTCCCTATTTTTAGGATATTTTTATTGATTTTTTTCATATCCATTCGATCTTTCTTTATTTCATGCTGATCAAAGGATGACATATTTCAACTAAAATGTGGAGTAGGAACTATGCAGCGAAGGACATCATCTTGGCACCGAGGCACAGACTGCGATACTGTAGGAGATCAGTATGCGATAAGTTTTTTTTACTATGCTTTTATACCCTTGCAGTTTGATTTTTTTTTTCGTTCAATTTTCTTTGCCGAAATGGCTGAAAAAGAGACCCCCAATGTCGATATTGGTATCAGTCAGCATCGGATTGGGACATGCCAAACTGTATCGATATTGGACATATCGGATTGGTATCGGTCGATACCACAAACTATGGTTTAGATGCTAGGTTCATCTTACTTGGCCAAATTGTCTTACGTTTTGGCAGTCTTAGTCTAGCTCACCTTATGAAAGAATGCATAGGCGTTTGGTAGAATAGTTTATACAAATCATCATTTGTCTCAGGACCTACCTCCGTCTAACTGTGGTGGTGGTGGTGCTTCTTTATCGCTCATAAAAAATATTCTCATATAATTAAGGCCAGGACCGTGAACCAAATCAACTTTTGGGCAGTGGAGGAAAAATACCTTAAGTTAAAATTTATTTGGTCAGTGAGGATTGAACATGGGATCTCTTGGTTAAAAAGTACACGCACTTTACAAAGAAACATTCAATTTTTCCAATTTTTAACATGTCATGTATATATTAGTACGA
The DNA here is from genome assembly GCA_029216955.1 of Iris pallida. NCBI lineage: Eukaryota > Viridiplantae > Streptophyta > Magnoliopsida > Asparagales > Iridaceae > Iris > Iris pallida. The sequence continues at coordinate 14,640,831 of JANAVB010013000.1, forward strand.
ACCTATCTATATAGTACGAATTGAAAATTCAGTGGGGCCTATGGTGTATCCGCCCTAATTAAGGGTGAAGTATAAATATTCAAATATATCCTATAATTAGTTTCACAATTACACTTTGAGATGGAGAAACATAATTTACGTGAAAGGAGGTGAACATGATGTTAATGGTTGAGTTTCTGCAAGGCAAGGCAACAAAGAAGTCCTTTGAGACCAACATATTTTACAACTTACAGCCTATTTATTGCTTGTGTTAATGGAATTCGATTTTGCAATAATTGTTGTTTGGATTTGAAAGTAGTGCTTACTAACTTGGAAGTTTTGACATGTATAAAATCTTATATGGTCTTGAGAAGAGGATAGGACTTGCAACTCTCTGAAATATGATGTCAGTTGCTTAGATACCAGGAATGAGCTAATCATTTATTTCTCTTGGTGTCAAGTTGTGGTTTTATTTTGATAATTTTCTTTTTCATTACTTTATGGGTATGCATTTCAGTTTGAGTTTTTGGTTATAGTTTGTATCAGTAAGAATGCAATATCCTAGGTAAATTTAGTCAGATTGCTTCTTAATGTAAAATTTTCCTAGCGTACTAGAATTTTGGTAGAAGGTGCTCCTTGGTTGAATCAGATTTCTTTCTAGTGTAAAAATTTCCTAGGGTAGAAGAATTTTTGATAGAGGTACTCCTTGCTTGATAGAAGACACATTTGCTTCTTAGTGTAAAGTTTTCCTAGTTTAATTTTTTTTTGGTTGTGGTCGTCCTTGGTTGAAAGTCCGTGTATCTCATGGCAGCATAGGCGGCTCTACATTTTAATTTGCTACGGTGCATATTGCACGACCATTGTAGTTCTCTTTACATTTCATTTAGCTTTCCGTCCTACAAGTCAGGCTGTATTTTCCTATAGTTGCCTGCCATGAATTTTGGCACCAATCGGATAGAAGGTTGGCACTATGTTGACAGGACATTCTGAATTTCTGGTCAATATTTCCTTAGAGTCTTTGGAGTTTGGAATAAAAGTGTTGCGACTACAGCCCATCCATTTTGTTGGCAGAAGTCTTGGATGATGGCATTGTGATTACGACTATTTCCTTTCTAGAATGAGTCTTCATCACCTTGATGAGTGCTAAAGATACTTGAAGCTAACATGTGAGATCTTTGTTTTGACTCGGTTTGACTAATAATGCATATTTACGATCATTTTTTCGATCATGGAGGATAATTGTTGTTTCAAGTATGGAGAATTGACTTGCTCCATAACAAGTCATAATCCACTGATTCTGATAGGATTTTGAAGCTTGAAATTATACTCAACCATAATAACATTGAAGAACATCATTCATCTGTTCATTCCCTCGCTAAGTAGCTGAGTTGGTAAGTTCCTTTCTCGTCCTTCAACTACTCTTGACTGAGTTATTTTGCCTACTAGATACAAAGAGCCATATATTAATTCTTAGGCTAATTTGCATCAAAAAATCATAAACTTCCACACTTCTATAATTTGCTACATTAAACTTCCAAAATTTGCATGTTGGTACTTGAAGTTTCAAGTTTGTAAGTTAATATCATGAAATATTTGATTATTTAGTTATCCTACAAGTGAATACCATAACTCTAGCTTATCCTGCAATTGATTATATCTTACAATTGATTCATTTCAATAAACAATGGTGATTTCTAATGTTTACCCTTTATTCCTTTTTCAGTAGACGCACTCTGTACTTTCATCTTATATCTGATCTAATGTTGACAGAAATTTATGATTCAAACTTGATCTTCACGGTATGGGTAATGTGAACCAGATATAAACATTGTAATAATGTCTTTTCTTCTTATATCTGATCTATCTTCTCAATTTTGTGTAGGTTGGTGTATAAATTTTTGATGGTTGTGGATAGCTGCTAGAAGGAAAGAGGCGATCGAGCTATTTTTTGGCCTACAGATATTTATAAATGGAATGGTTTATTTTGGACTACAGATACTTTGTAAATGGAATGATTTTTTTTGGCGTACAACTACTTTTTCTACAGCTTGAATGTTTTAATGACAACTACTTTCTGTACATCTTGAATGTTCTAATGAAATATTTCATATTTTGGCAAACCTTTCCTATATCTTGATTGATCGATATGGAAGTTGCGATTGAAATTGTTTACGATTATGGTTATTTATATGTGATACAAAACAGGTTATGAAATATGAAATTCTGTAGCAGATATGAAATAATATGAAATTCCGTAACAGATTTATAGCACTCAAAACGTCTAAATTGCCGCTACCACGATAGCATATGATGAACGCTATAATAAATCAAACCATCTATAGCGTTCATGAACAATCAATTCATCAAACGCTATAAATCATCCATAGCATTCACAAACGCTATAAATAATCCACAGCATTCATAAACGCTATAAATCATCCACAGCACTCACAAACGCTATAAACCATCTACAGCGTTCTAGAATGCTATGAAGATTCACAGCATCCATAAACGCTATAAACCATCAACAGCATACACGAACGCTATAAACCTTCTACAGCATTCATGAACGCTATAATATTATAGCGTTCACATGTCTGGACATACTATAGCGTGGGCAATTATAGCAGACAGAATATGCTATAGAAGGCTTTTTATAGCGTTCCGCGCATGCTATTGTAGGCCATATTTGTTGTAGTATTGGCTTTTCCTACTATAGCTAAAATACTAGTCAAAGCACATGACTACACTATCCGTGACACGATTTCTAGTCGTCTTGCACTCCAAATCTTAACCATGACTAAGACATTCAACCATAATAACTATTTAATAAAAAATATTTATAAATTTCCAAAATCACCATTTAATTCAAATAAATAAAAAATATTTTCAAAATTTTGGAAAGAGGGGTTACAAATCTGGCAAATTCAGTTGGGCTAATGAAAGCCTTTGTAACCTTAGTTCATTTATCGAATAAAGAGAATTGTTTCGTATACTACGTTTCTTCTGCTGCTAAATAACAATATCAAAGATAGCCATTTGAGAACTTATCATCTTGTCTTGTACGAGTGCAATTCCAAACTCGTACGGCATCACGCTCCAATGAGGACGATGATTTGGATAAATCGATGCGAGGACGAGTGATTTTCCAAGCCGGGGCATGACAAAGTGGTATCAGAGCTCTAGTTCAATTTCCTAAGGATGCTTGCTTCGTTTTAATTCCAAAGAGTTGCCCACCACCAATCAAATCACTCTTGACTCTGCTCGATGCCGTACTTGATGTTCCATATAATAAGTCTAATACAAGTCGTGTCATTTTGCCGCATGTGTTTTGGAAACTATATGATGTTTGTTGAATCGAGTGCAATAAGCCGTAAAAATGTTTGTTGCTGCAAGTGCAACAAGTCATGAGTGGAGATGTTTGTTATTTCAATGCAACAGTCGATATGTGAAATATTGGTTGCATCGATATAATGAAAGTCATGGAATGTTGCTATATCAATTGTAACAAGTTGAATTGTGAATGATGCGTTGAAATAAAAATGAAAGTTGATATCGAATGTGTTAAACGGATTCGAGTATTGGCTTCGTTTGTCGGGAATAAATTATTGCACAAGGTGCAATGGATGTCGAAAATGAATCGTTGTACAAGGTGCAACGGAAGGAACAAAAAAGCATAAATCGATAGAAACGAATCAGTTAGGTTGTGATCGGCATGATCACTGCGAAAATCGTGAGTTGGAATAAAAAGTTGGTTCATACCGAGCATGATGCGAGGGAAATGACTTAATTTTCGAGTGGTCCACCTATGCAAATAATAACTCAAATTCTGAATGGTATATGCAATACCACTCGTGCGATGGATTTCATCGGCGCATTGTGAAAATTGCGGAAGGTTTATCCACAACGGACGGAAGAGTACCGAGATTCGATTGAAAATTTGTATGACGGTATGTTGATTCAGTATTCTTCGATAATCGATTGGAACGATAGGGCGGAGGGTCGTATTAATGAATGATACGTCGAACAAAAATTTATATGTCGGTCGAATGACCCAGACTAACGAAACGATTATGTCTTGAGGCAATAGTCGGATCGATCTAATAGGAAACTCGAAGTTATGACTAGTCGCATGACTTGCGAGCTTGATGAAAATATTAGTCAATGCGAATTGAAATCAGATTGTACGAATTATGATCTCGATAGAAATTTTGGTCAATAAGAATTGAAATAGGATCGCACGAACTATGACTCGATGGAAATGTTGGCCATACGAATTGTAATAGAATCGCACAAATTGCGCTCTCGATGAAAAGTCATTAATGCCGATAAAATCGTGCCCAAGAGATAATTGGTTACGTTGCGATGAAACTCATTTGAGTACAATTGAAATGTGTAAAACTTAGAGGGAGAGACCGTATAACTCGAGGGTTCGATGTTGGATAATCGGTAACTCGGTTAAGCGATCAAAGTATAGCGAAATGTGGCCAATCAAAAAATGGGCTGATGAGTATGGAAAATTTTGTAGCAAACTTGGATGTATGCAATACGAACTAAAGTCGACGTTGATACAGATTCAAAGTTGACCCTTGTGCTATCGAAATTATTATGACGTATCGAAATCGATACGCAAGGAAACGTAAAGACGATGTGAGAACACAAAATGGAATAGGCTTACGATATAGAGATTTTCGAAAATAGCAATACGAAAATGTCATACTGGTTGATCATAAACATTACGATTGATCAGGTGAGACCATAAAGTCATCGATGATTGTTTTGATGCGTATAGCATCTCGAATGTCGACCGTGGGTAGATAGACTCGAACTCAATACGAGTAGATATTTTGTCATCGACGGTAGTGCATGAATTACTCGGAGGATAGTTGTGTTTCAGTTGCACAAATAAAAATAGTTTTGTCCGAATTTGGGTAGTCGCATAGAAATCGTCGGAGCGTGATTTGGCTCCGAAGTAATATAGCATGGTTCGTAGTAACTGTCCATCGTTAATGATCCATAATTATCGAGTGTAGCTTCGGGACAGCTGACCCTAGAAGACTTGGCCACCAAATCAAAAAATGTTGTAGACCCATTAGATGACCTACACAATGTTGCATATGAATTGCATTGTGCATGTTGATGATAAGTCTAGACGATTTTGATAATCGTGCTATGCACGAGAGCGAATGGTAAGAGAATGACTTACGAGTTGAGCTTGCGTGAATCGAACTTATATCCGATGTTGCGAGATGGATAAGTTTAGAATTTAGCTAAGAATTTCCTACTCGATAGAAATTGAACGTAAGACGCGTCATGGAGATCTTGTGCGATTGTTATCTTTGGGCACTGTCGACTCGATTTAAAACTTTTGAGTTGGAAAGACCGTTGCATTTGAGCATGTCGATTCGAATTGAACCTTGTGTCAGATAAATTGTGGCCTTTGTGCAACGTCAATTTAAAGTTGCATCAGAAGGATTTAAGAATGGTACCTAGGTAAGTCACCAAGCGGGCGTAGCCCTGAATGTTGATGCATTTTGCAAGTCAACAAAGGAAAATCGTATCTTGATAAGTTACAAATTGAAACTTCGAAAATAGGCAAGCAAAGACATTGAACGAAAGACATTGTGGATAGTTATTGAGATCGGATGCGCAACAACTTTACACGATGCATAGAATTGATAGTCCATACGAAACTTACGAAGCAAGAAATACGATTTTAAATCGCGTCGCATACGGTGACTTTGTTGAATGAATCACATATGTATCGAATAAGTAGATGTGATAAAATTTTGAGAACAGTCGCTAAAAATAAGTTCGATCGAGAGTACGAGATGGCAAGCATAGGATTGAAATTTACCTATCAGCTTTGTTCTAATTTTCTGCCACTGGGCTTGCTGAAATATATATTTTTTTGCGAAGCCTTGAATATGTGTATGATCCAAATCAAGTTGTATACTAAATTTAAATTGAGTTACAGAAAAGATTGAAAGTTAATAAAATATTGCACAAGTGTTTGAAACGAAACAAAGATAGTTGGGCGAGATAGTAAAACGAACTAGAAAACACTTGAACAGAGTGTTGGTTTTGGTTCGAGGATGAACCTTGTTTTGAGTGGTATATTATGTAATGACCCACTCTGCATGGTACATTACGATGAGTCGTTGACTCAAAGAGTTGCGTTGGCCCAAAATATGTATCGATGCAAATCGATGCAAAAAGTTACGTTAACCCGAGGAATGCATCGAGTAAGTTAGATGCAAATGTTAAGTTGGCCCAAAAAATACTGAGTCGGTTCGAAAATTCTAAGAAATCAAATCGATACAACACACAAGTCTGATTCAAACGAATATTGATTTTAGTTGGTTTTGTGTGCAGGCTATACGTTTTCGCTGAAATATAAGAGGTTGACGTTTTGCCTTATTTGCTATGGTGTCCGTAAAACCAACGCCTAGCAATGGACTGAGGCATAGGCACGGTAAGCCAAATCGGTCGAATAATTCAACGAAGCATGAAGTGCTCGAATGGCTGTCAGAAGAGTTGGCCGTGTAACAAAGTTATGAAATCAAGCCGCATCGGCTCAGCAAAACGACAAGGCATATTGGCTTAAGGTGGGAGGACTTTGACCTTTCTTTCCTACTCCTTAATGCCTAAGTAAAATACATCGTTGTATGCTAAGTTAACCTATCGAGACCACGGGCGTGGCTCGATCAAGAGATGAACATAGTGCGTGTCGAATACTAGATAGAATAATTAAAATAAAATGTACATCAAATGTACGAGTCGCTATAGAATATTAAATATCGCAAAGGTGAGCCCTCGGTGCGTAAGCCATAAGAACATGGGATAAATATATCGACAAGTGCCTCAGCACACGAGTCATTCGTGCCTTCGCGCATGAGTTAGAAGGCTAGCATATTGAAAGACTATTGAGGAGAGTGCCCCAGTGCACGAGCCATGAACATTGAACACTAAGGCATAGAACATAAAAATATGGTATCGAGGCGTGCATCGCATGCACGACTTGAAGAATAGATAACAATTGTGTCAAAGCATGCATATATGCACAAGAATCATAAAAGATGGCTTTATTATAAAGAAAACAGTTGTGGTATAAATGTGACATAACTATCGAATATGGCACGGTGCCTTGGAAATGTTCAGGGCCTTCGGATCATTTGTTTAACGAACATTGAGTTGAGGCATGGTGCCATTGAACATTGAAACGAAGAAATGAAATCGTACAAAGAATACAAGAACATAGAAAGAGTGAGAACATTGAAAGAATGAGAATTATAAGACGACGTAAAGTCTAAGTTTCGAACTCAAGACTATACTTGGTTGTATGGATTTGATGTACATTGCATGGTCGAATGGACTTGAGATATTGCCCATGCACGAGTGGGATATGATTCCTTCGAACGAGTTATTGGTTGGGGCACCGGGACTGGTCGGCCTAGGAGGGATGTTAATCATTATTGGTGCACATCTTTTGGGTATGACTTACGATCTGCTACTATGTGATAAGCCATAATTAATGGTAAGTTTGGCATCCTTCAGATATTGGGCAAGAAAACCCATATGGGAAGGACGCCCGGTTATCTAATTTGAGAAAAAAATAAAAAGAGAGACAAGTTAGTCCATTCTGGTACGGATACACCAACTATCTTCTTATAGTTAAGTAATGGTGGGCTGAAAGCGCAGGAATACATAGATCCTGCACATTGAGCACTTAAAATATGACGAAAAAAGATAGTAGGTGTATTCACCTTGCGCCGGTGCAAAGGTGAGTACGTCAATGTTTGTAAGAAGTCACGAAACAACACGAGAGTGCTATTGGTTGCCTACTTGCTTATGCTAATCATCGATAACATGCTTGCCATGATAACCTGCTTCACTCATTTCGAATATGCCATGAACTGATCCTAAGAAAAGGATAGAAAGATTACTAAATTGTATGCTGCATGATTCAATATATCTACTTAATGTTGGTTTAGGTAAAGTGAGTCTCTGATCAGTACGCGAGAGGATTAGTACTGATCTTCCACCAGATTGCTTGCAGGTTAAGGTTATGATCTGCTCGTGGTAGAGGTTCACTTGAATGCTCTGGCGCATGGAATTCTATAGCATATTAATGCGTGCGACCGCAATGACGCTCGAACTTGCAACAGGATGACGCGGCCGAGATATAAAATACATGATGTATGGAATGGAGAAATCCTTTGTCGGAAAGAGAGAACCTGAGTGTCGTAGCCAATCTGGCAAATTCTGTTGGGCTATTGAAAGCCTTTGTAACCATAGTTCGTTTATCGAATAAAGAGAATTATTTCGTATATTATGTTTCTTCTGCTGCTATATAACGATATCAAAGATAACCATTTGAGAACTTGTCATCTTGCCTTATAGAGTGCAACTCCAGACTCGTACGGCAACATGCCCCAGCGAGGTCGATGATTCACATAAATCGATGCGAGGATGAGCAATTTTTAGGGTTGGGGTGTAACAAATTGGTATCAGAGCTCTAGGTTCAATTTCCTAAGGACGCTTGCTTCGTTTCAATTTCAAAGAGTTGTCCACCACTAATCAAATCACTCTTGACTCTACTCGATGCCATACTGGATGTTCCATACAATAAGTCTAATACAAGTCGTGTAATTTTGTAGTATATGTTTTGGAAACTACATGATATTTGCTGAGAAAGTCACAAAATGTTTGTTACATCGAGTGCAACTAACCGTAAAAATGCTTGTTACTGTAAGTGCAACAAGTAGTGAGTGGAGATGTTTGTTGTTTCAATACAACAGTCGATATAAGAAATATTTGTTGCGTCGTCGCATCGATATAATGAAAGTCGTAGAAAGCTGCTGTATCAATTGCAACAAGTTAAATTATGAATCATGTGTTACAATGAAAATAAAATTGATATCGATGAACAGATTCGAGTATTAGCTTTAGATGTCGAAAATACATCATTGCACGAGGTGCAACGGATGGCAAAAATGAATTATTGCACAAGGTGCAACAGAAGGAACTAAAAAGCATAAATCGAAAGAAACGAATCTGTTCGGTTACGCACCGAACTTGTGTTAGAAAATAAAAAAATTGGCCGAGTTGTGTCAAACTTTGACTAATCAAAAGTTATGATTGTGATTGGCATGATCACTACGGAAATCGTGAGTTGGAATAAACAGTTGGTTCATACCGAGTATGATGCGAGGGAAATGACTTAATTTTCTAGTGGTATATGCCATACCACCTTCGCAATGAATGACTCAAATTCTGTGTGGTATATGTAATACCACTCGTGCGATGGATTGCATCGATGTGTTGTAAAAATTATGGAAGATTTGCCCGCAACAGACGGGAGAGTACCGAGACTGGATTGGAAATTTGTACGATGGTATATTGATGCAACTGTTCTTCGATAATCATTGGAACGATAGGGCGGAGAGTCATATCAATGAATGGTACGTTGAATAGAAATTTATAAGTCGGTTGAATGTCCGAGACTAACGAAACAATAATATCTTGAGGCAATAGTCGAATCTGTGGAATAGGAAACTCGAAGGCATGACGAGTCACATGACCTGCGAGCTTGATGCAAATATTAGTCGATGCAAATTATAATCATATCGTATGACTTACGATCTTAATAGAAATGTTAGTCGATAATAATTAAAATCGGATGGCATGAACTGTGACTCGATGAAAATGTTGGCGATATGAATTGTCGAATCGCACAAATTGCACTCTCGATGAAAAGTCGTTGACGTCGATAAAATCGTGACCAAGGTATTGTGACGTATTTCTTGAAAATAAGTTAATAGAGAGAACCAAGATATTGTGATGTATTTCTTAAAAATAATACCACTTATTATATCGATTCAGAGGTCTTGGACGTGATAGAATATAACTTGATGTGATATTACTTTTGTGATGACATTATCAGAGGTAATATGGACATGATAAGTCGTTCATATAAATAGTGGAATTCAGATGTAATATAGACGTTGCACCTCACAAACTCATACTCGTATCCCAAAAGCTGGTACGGGTCGTGACAAGTAATATGGGCTTGAGATAGCATACTATCGTCAATGCTGCAGCGTCGGCTGGGCTTGGCCACAAACTCGTATTTGAAAAGTGGGTGCGGGTCGTGACAAATGTGAACGTGAGTTCTTATATCTGTTGATTATTCTTAAACCAATCGGAGCTCAGGAAGAAAAATATCTTTTAAAACGATGGTGTTTCAAAAGATAATGTCGTAATGATATGTTATGATGGATATTATGGGTTAATCTTTTGAGGATGTACCATAAAATTTTTGGTTAGACTCTACTGGAGATTTTTGAGGACTTATTATCTGTGGGTATACTCACGAAAGAGTGAATAAGAGAGAATAATTCGAAGATTTGTGTATGTACAATATTCATCTATAAAATATAATACATACTTTTAAATATGATATTTCTTCAGGAATTTGCTGTTGATAGGCATCATAGCTATTCAACCGTCTATCCCGGTCAACCGGTAAGCTCCGTTAGAAAAGAATTTTCTTATGACGTAGGGACCTTCCTATTTTGGCTCGAACTTGCCTTTGCTCATGTGAGTCATAATCGTAGGATGTCTGACAGTAAGGACTAGTTCATGTAACGTTCCAGTCCCAAAATACTTAGGACTAAGTACGTAGACATGCCAGCTGCATATATACGAAGTATACTCCAATATGTGGAATCCTCGTATGTATACATAAGCTGTAAAATACAGTAAACCATGACAACTAATCTCATCCACAATAAGAAAATACTGTATAATAAAAATCAACTCTGAATTTCTCATTTGTACAAAAGTTGGGCGGAGACAGATCCACTACCAACCATTTAAAAGAGAAGAACAATACAAGGAATGGATAAATAAAAATAGCAATGGACGATCCAAGAGCAAGCCTCATCGATAGAAAGGGAAGACCATGATCTTAGCTAGAGCACCTGCAAAAAGACATGAAAGCACACTCCCGGAGAGATCACCAGGTCCTCAGAGGGACATAACAAGATACAAGAAAATAACATGCCGAGTAAACTATGATATATAATAAAATAAAGTGATGCATGCAATCGGGTGCCTAACCATTCTTCTGTGAACATGCAGTTGAGAAATAATCCTTCGACGCATGGGTTATGGCAGATAATAGGATCTGGTATAGTCCCCACTTGGGCACCAGTGACCAAGCGCATAACGTTCAAGAACGTTAGTGGCCAACCTGAGGGTATAATCATACCCGTATCTCCAACGGAGCTTCCGGGTTACAAAGAAAAGTGTAATAGTAGCCCATACGTTAGGTTTTGTTCTCCCTACCCAATGCCTAGTATCGTCATCTCCATGACTCATATGATCCTCTAGTAACTGCTAAGTATACTAACATGCAATTCTATTGGCAGTTACCCCTAACCGTCGCAAGTCTCATACCTATCTGTAGTGAGTACGTGACCGACATGTGACTCACAACACATAGTGAGCATATGTCAATGCCAGATAATGTATAGCAATACCTCATCATCAATGGGTGGTCACTAGGACTAAGCTGATGCAAAAATAGAATAAAATAATTTAAAACAACCAATATAGTCGCTTGTACCGAAGTGTGACTTGGATGCACAGTGATACAATACCGGCAATAACAATATAAACTGAATATAAATAACAAAAATACATATAAATGAATCACAGAGTAGAGTGGCAAGGTATCTTGCCTGGTGGTGCAGGAATGACAAGTCCAACAGTCACAATCATGAGCAAATGAAAGTCACAATCCACGAACGGCTCTGGATGCTGAAATAAACATGGAGAACATTCTTGGTGTAAAAGATATTTCATGAAATGCATGTTCTGGACACAGGAGAAAAATTATAATTTTGGGTCAAAACGATGTCCGTCGTTGGACCTATTTTGCACCAAAATGCGTGCCAGTACCTATGGTCTCTAAAGTTGTCAAACTACATATCTATGGGTCAGGTTTGAGGAGACAAATCCAATTGTATGTCCAAATTTGGATTTCGGCGGGCCGTACAAAATTTTGCCCGTTGGATCGGGTCATGTGCCCTCCAAAAAGGAGCTCCGGTCGACCTTCTCAGAATCGGACCAAACTTGGCATACAAGTCCATAACAGTCCTGTTGGCGTATGTTTCATCTCGATACAACGAATGTGCACAAATTTATGACCTAGTTTGTAAAATGGCCAATACGGAATATCTTGACGGATACGTACTGATTTCGTCGTGCACACATAACGAAATTAAGTTTCGTCGGTTCCTACACGTCGACAACATCCATACACGTCTATGCTTGTGGGTTGTGACCACATCACCCGGTTTGTCGGTACGCATGTCGTATCGGTTTTTTTTTCCTAAAATTTTATGTTTTCAAAAACTGTTTTTCTTTAGTTTTCAAACTGATTTTTCTTCCTACCTATTGAATAAAAACTAAAACTGCAAATTGGCTTTCAATTTCATTTATATGATCTTCAAGACTATTTAAATATTTTTGCAAAAATATTGATAGATTGACAAGAAATTGCCTTCCAAACAGGGTACTATGACCTGGCCTATTCTGTTAAGGAACAGAACTTTTCCATCAACTTTGGGTCAATTTATCTGGACAATTGTAATAGTTTATATACAACCTAATTATTGGGACTTCGAGATGGTTATATTGGCTTTCCAAAAAAAATTACAGATACCAAAACGATCGACTACAGGGGACGAAAAGGAGTCGCGAAGTCGGTTACCTCACGGTTGTTGCTGGTCTGTTACGGCTGTCTCTATTTCTGTTCTGCTGTTGCGCGCACGGGTTTGCTGACTGTCTTACGACCGGCAATGACGGCCCAGGGCGGAGGCATGGAAGGCCAGGCCGGTGGGACAGGCGTGCGAAAAGTCGACAAGGTGATGGACGAGTCATGGAAGGGGTGAGAGCTGTCGAGTTGTTTCTAAAGAGAAAGTAAATATATCGAACCCATCGATATGTATAACTAGAATCCAACAGGATAGGAAAAATTTATAACTAGCTTCGAAAACACGTTCAAATAACTAGAACATGAGGATAGGAATAATTAAATAAGCGATGCCTACCCTCCTATTGGATCTTGATATACAACTCTTGTTTTAGAACACGTCAGGGAAGGGGTGAGAGCTTATGATTTGCCATGCCGTTCTAGAACATGCCATTCTAGAACATGTAGGCATCGCTTATTCAAATATAACTAGAACATGTTGGATCAAAGAGGTTTTAGTTTTTGTTTAACATAGGTACTAAGGGATGATACTGAAGTGTTCAGGGTAGGAAAAATTTATGGGCTAACAGATGATAGGCTATAACGAGTGCATAAACCTTGTTTATGGACTATGATTAGTTAAGTGTTTGGAATCTTTGGGACCATGACCAGTTTGTATGGGTAGATGTTTCGTGTTGTGTAGGAGGTATGTGCTTGCTTGGGTGGAACGCCTACGACATAGGTGTCACGCATCTTGCATGGATCATGGGTATTCAGTTTAGTTAAGTGGATGGGTCAATATTTACATTGTTACAATCAAATGGGACAAAATAGACATCAATGGTTCATTCTCAGGAAAAAATTGTCATACAAGTGGCGTAATTGAAATGGAGCATAAGAAAGTGCGTTCGTGTGGGACATATGTGTCATGTGTGTAGCTTGGATGGTGTAGTTCGTGAGTGTGAACCTTGTTGGAAGTAAAAGGCTAGTGTTGTGCTTCAAATACTAAAGCCACGGTAGAGGGTATCAATTGATACGAATAGAAGTAGACATTTATGAACCACTGAATTATTGGCCTAATTAGAACAATCATTCCCAATCATTTGTTAATTCGTAGAGAGGCTGGCCTTTACATTTTAGAAATTTCTATCTTGACTAAAACTAAGACACAATGCTGCGGTGGAACAAAATTTTGATAAATCAAGGTTGCTATCTTTTACTGCAGTTATCTAACGCATGAGCAAAGGGATATAAAATACGATACGAAGATCGTGTCGCAACTCCCAAGCATATATAGGAACGATTACGACTAGAATTCTATTATAAGAGATAGAATATACTAAGTTCATGATTTTATCCAACCCACATGAATTAGTTAAACGTAGAAAGCACAGTATTGGGACTTCTAAGATGGAAATTTTCAAGGAGGTGTTTGATGTTATGAGGTACTGCTGGTTGTAGTCATGGACTCTATAGGAAGTCTAGGTATTACTTATTTAATGTTGCTCATGTATTGGCCTTATTTTATCAAGGTGGAAGGAGAGGTCTTGGTCAAGCCTAACCGAAAAAAGTTGGTACAACGGGAATCCATTCATCGCATAACATGATTACGACGAAATACGGTTAAGAAAATTATGGACGAGAAATAAGTGGACCATGAGATGGAGCCTACATAATATATGTCGGAACCTATTTCATAAGTTTGGTCTTATAGTCCGCATATGGTGATATACATGGATGGGATTTAACTGGAGTTTAATGGGTTCCCTGATTGGACATCAATATTTTATTGAATAAGTCTTTGGTTTTTAATCCATATTGGTTGGACAAGATCCAAACAATCAATTAAGACTGTGCCTATTAGGTTAGGGTGATCTAAAATAGGTTTTATCTTAAGTGGTTGGCCTAATTAATCAGTCGGATAGGTTCCTAAAACCCGAAAATGCGCCTTTTGTGACTTTTGTGTTTAAGTAGCACAAGAAGACTCAATTGAGTGGCACACTAGTGACATGTGCGTAGTCGAGTAGGTGACAACCATATATTGGGTCGAAAGAATTGACTCGAGGTTCGATCTCTAATTGTAGTCAGAAAGTACATCGTTATTACGGTAAGGGTTATAATTAGCCCTTTTTACCTGAAAGTCGTATCATAAAAATAGAGTACAAGGGGACGTATTTGAGTGGGACATGATATGCCTGGATGAAGGTGGGCTCATCTAGGTCTTGTATATGAAATTTGTTGGAAGGTAACAGCTGATCTCATGCTCCGAATATCAATGTCACGGTCGGGGACACCAGATGATCTAAATAGAAAGTGGGCGTTTAGGAGACGCTGATTTCTCATCCTAATGGGAACCAATTTATTCTAATGAATCGATAACTCCATATATCCTAAAATGAAGAATGGCTTACAACCTATTCACTCCCGAAACGAAGATAAGTTTTCAGGGTTAGTGAGGTAAAAAATTTCATAGTCGTAATATTGTACCTTAACCCTTGACAATAAAGACTAAGGCAGGTGTAACGTGATACGGTAGATATGAATCAAATTCAAGGATCGTTCCTCAATTTCTAATAAATAGAAAACGATTGCATACAACGACACACGAGTCGATACATAGAATGATCCACTCGTCTATAGTATACAAGAGTTATCGATGGGGGTAACAAACTCTATTGTACGTTATGTGAATGACCTCTAACGACTAAGTCGTAAACTTCTATTTGTGTTAAGCCTGTCAGTCTATAGTCATAGGGTTTCTAATGGTGTTGAACGTGGTGCTCATGCATTGCTTGTTGATATCTAGTAAATCAATATGACGGAGTGTTATGCTACATATTTTGGCTAAGCTGGTGAAGGTGTTGTTCTACTGCTAAGTCTCTTCTTTAATAATAAAATTGTATATGTAGAATAACACCTGTTGGATTACTAATCTCAGGATGGGTGTCTATCATAGTCATGGTAAATGTTTGTTCTCATTTCTGTCTATTCCTCTCATGTCTGAACTGTGGGCTTGGTCCAGTAAGGGTTGGGTTAAGGCATAAGGGTTGCTAGTTAAAGCAAGATTCAAGAAAATAATTAGAGACTCACAATAATTGGTTCCTTGAGAATATATGTTCTCTTAGGTTGGTGTTTTGACTAAGGGTAAGACCCTATTCATTCTCAAATTAAAATGACTAGAAGGTCAAGATATTAGTTTTAGGGTCGAGGGGACGACAAGTAACTCAAGGCAAGGTTGCAGTCACATGGCAAGGCCAATGGTAGCTACACTTGTGTATACAATAACTATCATGGCCATAGGAGAATACTCTGGATCTACCAACATTTGTTTTTCCGAGAAAGGTGACAAAAACAATAGAGAGTTCAGGGGAGATGCCATCGAATACAATTATGGGGTTCAAAGGCGATTGAGTAGTTCGAAGGGAGTTGTCATGACAGTTACGGATGAGTTCTTAGAGGGCAAGTATATTTGTCATCTGTATCTCAATCCACCTGGATTAATCATATGAAGAGCGAACCAAGTGCACTAAGGTTGATCAGACCATTAATTCTAACTAGACAATATATTCGTAGACGTCCCCAACAAACACATGTCTTGAACAAGCTTTATAAAGAATAAGCTTGCAAAAACTGGGCTATAATAGCGGCGCTAGTCAAGATAGTCAAAAATATATCTACACGAGATTTATGATTGAAAGAAAACACATTTAGTTCAAGTTCATCAAAGTCTAAGACTTGTTCGATGATCGTGCCTCTACAGTTGTCCTACTATTTTCTTATCAAGGCCTTGGTTGAACTAATAGGATATGGACCATTAAGCTCTATAGTTTAGGTAATCTTTTGAGTATTCTCTTAAAATGGGTCGTAGGGGCAAAGAGGATGATAGGTCATGAGGCATTCTATCCAGCTTATAAGAGTAAACTAATAGTAGATTTAAATCAATGGGCATAGAAGTCATTTTCCTAACCTCTATTAAGCACGAGATGTAAGATAGGGTTTACGGTAGAAAAGGATCGAGCAGGATGCAAATCAAGGAAGACAAACGAGAGTTCAAAATTTAGAGTCAATAAGAGAGGTCAAGTATGTGGATGTCCTAGACTCTAATCCTATATGCAGACCCATTCGGTACAGTAACATAACCGAAATGGTTAATTTGACCTGCATGGGCCACCACAAAAATATATAACGCCCCAGTCCCAAAATACTTAGGACTGAGTACGTAGACATCCCAGCTGCATACATACGAATTATACTCCAATCGTGGAATCCTCGTATGTATACATAAGCTATAAAATGCAGTAAACCATGATAACTAATCTCATCCATAATAAGAAAATACATGTATAATAAAAATCAAGTCTGAATTTATTATTTGTATAAAAGGTAGGCAGAGATAGATCCTCTACCAACCATTTAAAAGAGAAGAACAATACAAGGAATGGATAGATAATAATAGTAATGGACGATCCAAGAGCAAGCCTCCCTGATAGAAAGGAAAGACCACGATCTTGGCTAAAGCACCTGCGAAAAGACGTAAGAGAACACACCTAGAGGGATCACCAGGTCCTCAGAGGGATGTAACAAGATACAAGAAAATAATATACCAAATAAAATATGATATATAATAATAAAGTGATGCATGCAATCGGGTGCCTAACCGTTCTATTGTAAACATGCAGTTGAGAAACAATCCTCTGACGCATGGGCCCTGGCTGATAATAGGATCCGGTATAGTCCCCTCTTGGGCACCAGTGACCAAGCGCATAATGTTCAAGAACGTTAGTGGCCAACCTGAGGGGATAATCATACCCGTATCTCCAGCAGAGCTTCCAGGTTACAAGAGAAAGTGTAATAGTAGCCCATATGTTAGGTATTGTTCTTCCCACACAATACCTAGTATCGTTATCTCCATGACTCATATGAACCTCTAGTAACTGCCAAGTCCACTAACATGCAATTCTATTTGCAGTTACCCCTAACCGTCGCACATCTCATAACGTATCGGTGGTGAGTACGTGTCCTACATGTGACTCACAACATGTGGTAAGCATGTATCAAGGCCAGATAAGGTATACTAATACCTCATCATCAATGGGTGGTCACTAGGACTAAGCCATGAAGTAATAGAATAAAATAATTTAAAACGACTAATATAGTCGCTTGCACCCAAGTGTGACTTGGACGCACAGTGACACAATACTGACAGTAACAATATAAACTGAATATAAATAACAAAAATAAATATAAATGAATCACAGAGTAGGGTGGCAAGGTATCTTGCCTGGTGGTATGGGAATGACAAGTCCAATAGTCACAATCGTTAGCAAATGAAAGTCATAATCTGCGAACGACTCCGGATGCTGAAACAAACATCAAGAACATTCTTGGTGTAAAAGATATGTCATGAAATGCCTGCCCAAAAGTCTAATTCTAGATACAGAGGCAAAATCATAATTTGGGGTCAAAACGATGTCCGCCGTTCGACCCGTTTTGCACTAAAATACGTGCCAGTACCTATGGTCTCTAAAGTCATCAAACTATATATCTATGGATTTGATTTGAGGAGATGAATCTAACCGTATGTCCAAAGTTGGATTTCGGCAGGCCGTGCACAATTTCGTCCGTTGGATCGGGTCGCAGGCCCTCCAAAAAGGCGCTCCGGTCGACGTTCTCAAAATCGTACCAAACTTGGCATACTGGACCAAAAAATCGATATGGTTCTGTTGGCATAAGTTTCTTCTCGACACGATGAATGTACACAAAGTTATGGCCTAGTTTGTAAAGTGGCCGATACGGGGTATCTTGATGGATGCGTACTGATTTCGTCGCGCACGCATAATGAAATCAAGTTCCGTCAGTTCCCACAAGTCGACAACATCCATACGCGCCTTTCGATGCTTATGGGTTGCGACCATGTCGCCCGGTTTGTCGAGACGCATGTCGTATCGGTTGGTTTTTCTAAAATTTTATGTTTTTGAAAACTGTTTTTCTATATTTTTCAAACTGATTTTTCTTCCTACCTATTGAATAAAAACTAAAACTACAAATTGACTTTCGATTTTGTTTAGGTGGTCTTCAGGACTGTTTAAATAGTTTTGCAAAAATGTTGATAGATTGACAAGAAATTGCCTTCCAAATAGGGTAATATGACCTGGCCTATTCTGTTGAGGAACAGAACTTTTCTATCGACTTTGGGTCAATTTTTCTGGACAATTGTAACCATTCATATACAGCCTAATTACTGGGACGTGGAGATTGTTATATTGGCTTGCCAAAGAAATTAATAGATACCAAAACGATCGACTACAGGGGACGAAAAGGAGTTGCGAAGTCGGTCACCTCACGGTTGTTGCTGCTCTGTTGTAGCGGTCTCTGTTTTTGTTCTGCCATTGTGCGCATAGGTTTGCCGGCAGTTTTGTGACCTACGACGATGGCCCAGGGTAGAGGCAAGGAAGGCCAGGCCGGTGGGACAGGCATACAAAAATTCGACAAGGTGATGGACAAGTCAGGGTAGGGGCGAGCGCTGTCGAGTTGTTCGTAAAGAGAAAATAAAAATATATCAAACCCATCGACATGTATATTAGAAGAGATCATAACCTAGTTTAATTAGGATTTCGTTTCATCCACTTTAGTTGAGATATGGATTTAAACAAAAATTTGAAAGAAAAGAAAAATCTCTGTGGAAAGCAGGGGATAAGGATAGGAAGAAGGTGAACAGTGTTGTTGCACTGTTCACAAGTTTTTTATTTTTTTATTTTCTTATATATATATATATATATATATATATATATATATATATATATATATATATATATATATATATATATATATATATATATATAAATACTTAATACTTATTAGCTACTAATTCCAAATAATATTTCAAAAAAATCTAAAAATCTAAAATAAAATTCTAAATTACCATAGCATATCTTGTATATGAAATTGTAAAAGTTACTACCTTGATAAATCATGCAAAAATCCTTGATCATAAATTATTTAGTATTAATCTCTAGAAAAACTTTGTTATAAATTCTAAAATTCCTTAAATGAAATTTAAGAATAAATAAAAAAATATTTTCGTAAAAAATCCCTATTTCATAACATATGTGTAAAATAATTTCTATGATTAATACATTAAATACTAATCAAAATCACTTTTGACCATATACTTAATTAGTCAAGATAATTACCAAAATTATATCAAAACAATTTATTTATATCCTTTTTTTAAAAATAATCAAATGGATAAAATAATAATAAAAAATTAGGAAAATTTTACGGGGTTTACAGTTCGCTTTTTTGAAAGGTTCGTACTTTGACTTTACGGTTGAAAGCTTTCAAGATACAGCCTCGGTATAGCTCAAAATGATGGTGAGCTAGCAGCCGCTTCTCGTCGAATGCTTCAAGGTCTTAAAGTCGAAGACGATCATTATTTTCCACTGTCAACTCATTGGTGATAGATATCCTCAGGGATGAAATATCGATCTCCAACGGTAAGACGGCTTCACATCCATACACCGGAGAGAAAGGTGTACAGCCAGTTGGTGGGTGAACTGTAGTACGGTATGCCTATAGATATTTTCCAAGATTTTTGCTCCAGTTATGCTTACTGACAAAAACGAACAATTTGAGAAGCTCGATGATTGTTTTGTTGAATGCTTCTGCTAAATCGTTAGTCGTGGGATTATAAGTCGTAGAACAATGTTGTTGATTCAAGTGTCATTATAGAATCGAGTGAATGTTTGACTCATGAACTGAGGTCCGTTATCATGAATGATTCTTCAAGGAACGTCGAATCGGTAAATCGTATGACGTTTGATAAAGCTGATAATAGTGTTCGTCTTGACTTCAGCTAGAGGAATAGCTTCTGCCCATTTTGAAAAGTAATCGGTTATAGCTAAGATGAATCGATGTCCTCGAGATGATGGTTGGTTGATTGGGCCAATGACATCCATTCTCCAGCTTCAAAGGGCTAAGTTGTTGTCGTTGGATGTAAGAATTTGGATGGTTGGTGGATGAAATCTGCATGGATTTGACATGCTCGACATTTTCTTGCATATTAAATTACATCCGCCACCATCAATAGTATCCCATGCATCTGATACGGTCTTGTAGCTTAGGACAAGGCTAATGTGCATCGTAGACACCATCATGAGCTTTGTAGGAACAAATTTGTAAAGTACAATACTCTAGAGGGGGTGAATAGAGTAGGCAGCAGAATATAGCTAATTTAAAAAGTTAGCAGCAAGATCACATATATATATATATATATTTTATATATATATATATATATATATATATATGTCAAGTAAATAAAAAAAATATATGTCAAGTAAATAACTGTAAAAGCAGAGATTAGAAAGCAAACGCAAAGACGACGATGTATACTGGTTTTCCTCTTGTAAGGACTATTCCAATCGGAAGAACTCTAGCTTCCAGTTGAATCCACTATTGGAAAATTTTGCAAGTTTTCATACGAAGTCCTTGCAACTTCTATAAACACAAGCTTTGATACGAAGTACTCGACCAACTTTAATTGTGAAGAGTCTTTCTTCAATCAAGCCTCTGATTACAATCTCTCTGAAGCTTCTAGACCGTATCGCACTGGCAAATCGACTAGAGGATTGTAACTGGCATGAGATTTGAAAAATAAAGCTTAGAACTCTTTGGAATAAACAGTAGGCTTTAGAGAGAAGAGATAAAAGTGAATGAGTGAATTGAAATGATCGAAATCCTTCTCTATTTATAGTTTTTCCAAAGGCAGAACTCTATCAGAATTCGGGCAGAACTCCATAAGAAAATCTTGGTAGGATCCATAACTGCAGGGAGACCAAGTTCAAAAAGCAACGTTCATTAACCGAACTCTGGCCGAACTCTAGTCGAACTCTGGCCGAGTTCTGTCATAGTTTTTGTAATTTGATTTTTTGGCTTTTTGAAATTATTTTCAGCAGTTAGGAGCTTTTTGTTAATATGGGGCTATTTTTTAAAACATGGGATATTTTTGAAAATATTTTTAGGGTAGCCTAT
The DNA here is from genome assembly GCA_029216955.1 of Iris pallida. Classification (NCBI taxonomy): domain Eukaryota; kingdom Viridiplantae; phylum Streptophyta; class Magnoliopsida; order Asparagales; family Iridaceae; genus Iris; species Iris pallida. Next base: position 14,662,603 of record JANAVB010013000.1, read on the forward strand.
TTGCCAGTACGACTCGGTATGCAATGTATTCCTAGACTCAACAAAAGTGAAAATTACATTGCATAAAGGAAATACAGACTCGAGTGGCAAACACAGCTTCGGTCTTGAACAGAATGGGTAGCAGATCTTTGGCAGTGTCCAAGAGTCCAAAACATCTTTAAGTAGCCGCTATATAGAGATAGAGTTTGATCAATTATTAAAATCAGGTTTGACCATGACCAATGGGCCAATAATCTCCTCCATTTTGATAGTTAACAAACCTTGACCGATATAACATCTTCGATCAATAAGATTTCAAAGATAATCAAAATTGTACTGTATCCTGAAAAAAATTATTCTTGTATCCTACAAAAGATGTTAGATCCTATTTCTCCTCCATTGTCACTTAGCAAAATAATTGCAAAGAGAGAAGCTCCCCTGCAATGTATGCATAAGAAACAATTGTTGAAAAAATATTAACATAATAAATAGAAAAAAATATTTCACAGGCAGTCAAAATTGAAGCATAAAGAGATAGTGCTATATCAAGAAATATGAATCTAAACTGAAATAATATAATATGCTAAGCAGAGCATAAAAATATGTTCACAATACATCAGCTCAGAAAGTCACAATCTCAAATGCAAAAGTAAAGTAAAAGATAAAGTACTGATATCTTAGAATGTCGGAGCATTTCTAAGTAAACAAAGACATAATAAAGTCTAAAAAAATGTGACATCTAGACAAAATATAATGCATCTAGATCACAAATCCTCATCATCATCGTCATCTGCAGTGCTAGCACGTCCATGTACGGATGAACTAGCTCCAGAAGTGTCATCTCCAGAATGGTGTAGAGTTGCACCAGAACCACGGTACCAGTCATATGCGTTACCGGACAGAAAGAGAGAGTGTACCGCCTCATCCTCATAGCGGTATCCGGAGACTACAAGATCACTGGAAAGAGAATTGGCAGAGAGTCCAGTCTGGGCAAAACGGAGATCGGCAATGGAGTTGGCGAGTGCCTGAAATTGACTCATATCGTGAAACTTACGTTCCCTGGATGTGTCAGTGATGAATGCCCGCAGATCAGAGAGATGATGATGAATACCCTCAAAAGACATAGGGTATGCCTGAGGAGGTAGAGCAGGTACAGAAGGAGGAGCAGGAGGAGCGGCTGTGCTACGACGGGACAGCTGGAGATACTTGGGCTCAGGGTCCAGAGCACAAGTAGACAGATCAATGTTAAAATGCTGAAAGATGCGTGGAATGAACATCGCATAAGAGAGATTTCGATCTCTTACGCGATATCTGTAAAACCCTCTATTTTTAAAAGTAATTAAAATAATTAAATAATTAAAAATATTAGCTAAGACAATTTATGAACAAATGTAAGTATGTGATTATTAATAATAACTAATAACAACAATGAATTATATGTATATATATAAATATATATATGAAAAATATATATGAGCATATATATACATACAGAGAATTTTAGGAGTTATAATTGGTCGAATTTTATATATACGTGTATATGGGAAGACATATACATGTGTGCATATATATATATTCAAATAAATTATTGCGAAAGTATTAAATTAGAAAGAAAAAAGAAAAAGAATTAGAAAAAGAAAAATGAGTTAGAAAAAGATAAAAGAAAAAAATATATATAAAAACAAAAGTACTATAGCAAAGCTACAGTACTCGAGTTTGGCCGACCCTCTCCCTCCCCGCCCCGTGCTCGCGAGGGGATATTTCCATAAGAATTCAAAATTTTAAAGCAAATCTGAATATCCATCAAATTGATTCAAATTTTTTCTTATACACTCATAATTGGATTCTCTACTAGATTGACCCAAATCCGAATCAAAAATTGAATCAAATCCCAGTTAATTTTGGATTTAAATCCTATATACTCCATAAAACTGAATATTGGATTTCTTCAAAATCCTTCCTCGATTCTCCATGAAACTTTAATTTTGTGCACCCAAGCCTCGCTGACGTCCATACGTAGTTGTCCCACCGACTGCACTTGGCCGTTGACCGCCGCATCGCCGGAGAACGACGACAAACCGAGCTGCGAGAAAGAACACCCTATTTTGAAAACGCAGCGAGGTACCCATCTTCTCGATCTAATTTCTTCATGCTCGCTCCTTCGTTTTCACTTCTACAAATTTCGATGCGAAGCCCACATGACCCTATTCAAAATCCTTAAGACGGATTTTAAAACGACCCACTAACTTGCTCGAAAAATCGTGACGAAGTTAGCGAAAAACCTGTTTTCTGTAGCATTAAAAACTATTTTAAAGTACCAACTTGGAAGCCATTTTTCGGACCAATTACTAAATATTTTGACAAATTAATTAAAGACAGTCAACAACAATATATACGAGATTGTAACGCACATTTTGGAATCATTTTTCATCCAGTAAGTAAAAAAGTTACACTTGGTTAAAGTTCCACGAAAAATTGTCAATTCTGTTTTTAAAATTTAGAAATCTGTCCGATACGGCGTGCGTTCCGACAAACTGGGCGATGTGGTCACATACTATACACATCGAAAGGCGCGTATGAATGTTGCCGATGTGTGGGAACTGACGGAACCCAATTTCATTGTGCGTGCGCGACGAAATCAGTGCGTATCCGTTGAGATACCCCCGTATCGACATTTTGCAAACTTGGCCATAACTTCGTGGACGTTCGTCGGATCGACACGAAACTTATGCCATTAGGACCGCATCAATTTTTTGGTCATGTATGCCAAGTTTGGTCCAATTCTGAGAAGGTTGATCGGAACACCAATTTGGCGGGCCCGCGACCCGATCCAACGGACGAAATTGTACACGGCTCATCGGAATCCAAATTTGGACAAACCATTAGATTTGTCTCCTCAAACCGGATCCGTAAACATATAGTTTGACGACTTTAAAGACCATAGACTTTGGCACGTATTTTGGTACAAAAATGGGTCCAACGACGGACATCGTTTTGACCCAAAATTATAATTTTGTCCCTGTTCCAGAATTAGACTTGTGGACAGGCATTTTCTAATATATCTTTTACACCGGGAACGTTCTTAATGTTTGTTTCAGCATCCGGATCCGTTCGTAGATTTCGGGATTTATTACTGACGTGATTTATTGCTTGGATACCTTGCCACCTTACTCTGTGATTTACATATTCTTATTTTCAGTTGTTATTTTCAGCATTTCTTATTTGTTGTTATTATAAAACTGTGTGTCCAAGTCACACTTTGGTGCAAGTGACTCTATCGGTCGTTTTCTTGTTTTTATTTTTTCCTCTTCATTGACTTAGTCTAGTGACCAACCATTGTTGATGAGGTATTGATATATCTCATACGGCCTTGACACTTGCTTTACCACGTGTTGAGAGTCACATGTAGGACTTGTACCCACGTAGTCGGCTGGCCACCGATACGTATGGAGCGTGCGACGGATAGGAGTAACTGCCAATAGAATTGCATGTTAGAAGACTTGGCAGTTACTAGAGGTTCATATCAGTCATGGAGATGATAATACTAGGCATTGGGTGGGGAGAACAATACCTGATGTATGGGCTTCTTTGCACTTTCCTAATTACCTGTGCGCTCCTCCGGAGACGCAAGCTCCAGGTGCCCTTTGACGTTTTTCAGAGCGTTATGGACGTACCCCCTTGCACATGATGCCCTCTGACGATCTTCGGACGTTACGGACGTAGGCCCCTGGTACCTTATATGGGGGCTATGCCGATGCCATCTACAGTCAGGGATCATACGTCAAAGGATTATTTCTCAACTGCATATTCAAAGTAGAATGGTCAGGAACCATATTGCATGCATCCCCTTTCTTTTATATTTTATATCGCAGTTTATATGGAATGATGTTTTCTTGTATCTTGTTACGTCCTGCTGAGGACCTGGTTATCTCTCCAGGGTTAGACAAGTTTCAGCAGAGTATGGAGCGGCACTGGATCCATCCTATATTGATGATGAGGCATTTCCTGCTGATTTCTAGACTATTCATTATTGAGACATTTAGTGAATATTTTTACTTATCTTTTCTTTCTATTTTGCGGAGGTTGGACTCCGATCTTGTGAGACTATTTTTATTATTGTTTGGAGTGGGTATGTCCACCCGGCTATCTTTTGATGCCTTTATTCATTTTGGATACTTACATCTTCTTTGTTGAGCTATGATGAGATTAGATTATTATATTCTTCTGGCCTATAATTATTTTATATACAGCTTATGTACGTATACGAGGATTCTATATATTGGAGTATTCTTCGTATGTGCAGCTAGCATATTCACGAACTCGGTCCTATGTATATTGGGACTGGAACGCTACATATTTTTGTGGTGGCCCATGCAGGTCTGAAAATATTATTGGGTTACATGACTGTGCCCAACAAGCCTGCATACAGGAATAGGAACATTATCTCATCCAGAACTACTATCTCCTTTGACTTCCAATCTTTTCAAAATTTCTTTGATTATTTGAATTACCTCATATCTAACCTTTCCTAATATCATCATATTTTCTTCTTTGTGCCAACAATATGCATTTGAGAAGCGGACGTACCACCTCGGCCCTCACATCTAGTGAAGTGGCTTCCACGGAGGGACAGATTACTCTGATGACTTCGGTGATACCATATCAACCAGGACAGTCACAGCCTACCATGACCCCGTCGATGGTGCATCAGGAGACACAAGCACCCCCAGTCAGCCAGGCTGGGCAGACCATGAAAGTACTACCAGGAGGGAATGTACCACCACCACCATTCCTTCAGCAGTTTCTGCTATAGTCGGGACCTCAGATGCCTCCGCCACCGACTTATGGGAGTCCTACTTCCCAGTTCATGTATGCCATGATGCAGGCTCAGTGGCAGCAGACTAAGCTGACGAGACAGACTATGATGACAGCATTGGCTAGACCTCCACCTCCGGCACCGGTACCAGCACCAGCACCGGCTCTGCATCCTTATGAAGGCTCTATCAAGAACTTCACAGACATGAACCCCAAGCCCTTCAGAGGAACGGAGAAGCCGTTAGAGGTGTCACAATGGCTTATTAGCACAGAGAAGATACTGAAGGCTTCCTAGTTGCCAGCTCGAGATTGGATGACAGCAGTAGACCTACTTTTAGAGGACAATGCCCACTACTGGTGGAAGGTGGAAGAAAGGCGACTAGGCACTGGGATCACTTAGAAGGAGTTCTATGATCTATTCTATGAGAGATTCTTCCTATCCATGTTCAACACGGTCTCTACGACCAGTTCCTTCATCTGAAGCAAGGAAATATGACGGTTGATGAGTATGACTCAGAATTCAATCGCTTGAGTAGATTTGGTGCAGGACTGATCCCGAAAAAGCTAAAGAAGGCGAGGAGATTCCATCAGGGGCTTGCACTAGAGCTCAAGTCTTATACGACTACGCAGTTTCGAGTCTCCCATTCAGCTGTCTTGGAAGAAGCTCGTATTTAGGAGATTCTTCGCAAGGAGCAGCAGCAGACATCTAGACGTCATACACCAGCAGTTACACCAGCCCGAGCTACTCAGGGAGGACCTATTAGGAGGCCCATAGGATAGCACCAGCAGATGCCTTCATCTTATCAGAAGCCCTTTTGCCATTACTGCAAAAAGTAAGGACATCTCCAGAACGACTGCAGGACTCGCCTTGGATTGTGCTTGAGATGTGGATCCAACCAGCACATGCTCAAGGACTGTTCGGAGCAACATGCAATAGTACATGCACGACAGAACCCAAGGCCTACAGCTCCAGCACTTTCAGCACCATGGCCTGTAGCAGGAGCACCTCGCCCAGCATTGCCTCCCTAAGGCGTACAGTACAACAAGGCCAGAGCTCAGGGACCAGGACAAAATTATGGGCAGGCATTCTCACTTGCTATTGAGGATATAGAGACGGAGATAGAGGTCATAGCAGGTATGGTTTTAGTTGCTTCATTTCTTGCCATTACATTGTTTGACACTGGAGCCACTCATTCATTCATAACCACTAGTTTTGCCACTAAATACAGCATTCCCATCACACCCTTATCTAAAAATATTAGAATCCTCACTGGAGGAGGAGTTGTACCTGTTAGTGGTGTTTGTAAACTTTATCCTGTAGTGATATATGGTAGAGAGATGAAAGTACGACTTCTTGTATTTCCTATACCTACATTCGACGTGGTTTTCAGAATGGACTGGTTGAGCCAGTATTTTGCTCTCATAGACTGCTATAGGGGCAGTATCGTCTTTAGACCACCGAATACGACGGAGTTCAAGTTCACCAAAGAAGAAGGAGAGAGTTGTGATGCACCCATATTGGGGACTCACATGATGATGCAGGAAACCCCTCAGCACCACGTCATCACTGAGTTCGAGGACGTATTGCTCGAGGATTTTCCAGTACTGCCACCTGACCGATACATTGAGTTTTCTATTGAGCTTATTCCCGGAGCCGAGCCTATTTCGTCTCGAGTATATCGACTAGCACCCAAGGAGTTGGTAGAGATGAAGACACAGATTGACGACTTGTTGGAGAAAGGCTTTATTCACGCTAGCACGTTACCATGGGGAGCGCCCGTTCTTTTTGTGCCTAAGAAAGACGGGACAGTGCGCATGTGCATCGACTATAGAGCTTTGAATGCAGTGACGGTGAAGAACAAGTATCCTTTGCCGCGTAAGACGATCTATTCAATCAACTGAGTGGAGCAAAAGTATTCTCCAAGATTGACTTACGATCGGGCTATCACCAACTGAAGGTTCGGAAGGAAGACATTGCGATGATGGCATTTCGATCGAGGTATAGACACTACGAGTTTTTGGTTATGCCTTTCAGTTTGACCAACGCTCCTGCAGTCTTCATGAATTTAATGAAAAAGATATTTCACCAGTACTTGGACAAATTTGTAGTCATCTTTATAGATGATATCTTAATTTACTCCAAGAGGCAAGAAGAGCATAAGCAGCATCTACGGATTATTTTGGAAATATTGAGGAACGAGCGACTTTACGTGAAGCTTAGCAAGTGTGAATTCTTTATCAAAGAAGTATCATTTCTTGGACACATCGTTACTAGAGACGGTATATCGATAGATCATGAGAAGATCACAGCAGCCAAGACATGGCCCGCTCCCACATCAGCTTCTGAGATGAGAAGTTTCCTCGGACTTGCGGCATATTACCGAAGGTTCGTAGAAGATTTCTCTCGAATAGCAGGGCCTATGACTCGACTCACTTGCAAGGATCATGAGTTTGTATGGACAGATGAGTGTCAAGCCACTTTTGACGAGTTGAAGAAGCGCTTGACCATAGCACCTATCTTGACACTACCATCAGGACCTGGAGGATTTGTGATCTACAGCGATGCATCCGGAAAGGGATTAGGATGCGTATTAATACAGCACGGTCATGTAGTGGCATACGCATTGAGACAGTTGAGGGTTCATGAGAAGAATTATCTGACCCACGATCTAGAGCTCGCAGCGGTTATCTTTGCTTTGAAACTATGGAGACACTACTTGTACGACGAGAAGGTTGACATCTACACCGATCATAAGAGCCTCAAGTACGTGTTCACATAAAAAGAGTTGAATATATGACAACGATGTTGGTTGGAGTTGATAAAGGATTACGAGATCGAGCTACATTATCATCCGCGCAAGGCAAATGTCATGGCAGACACATTAAAACGAAGGCCCATAGCACACTTCTTGACCACACAGAAGGAGTTGATTAGAGACTTGCAGCAGCTTGGCATCGAGGTAGTATTGCCTGGAGCAGATGGCGTATTAGCCAATCTCCAAGTACAATCATCATTATTAGAGAGGATCAAGGCGGCATTGCCCACGGATGCTAGATTTTGACGGCTTAGAGAGATGACTGAAGTAGGAGAGCAGACGGGATTGAGGATTCATCCCGATGGGACATTGCGATGTGGTATTCATATTTATGTTCCTAATGGAGATTTATGACATGAGTTAATGTCGAAAGCACACAGTTCGACTTACTCTATTCATCCCGAAGGAACTAAGATGTACCGGGACTTACGGCAGTATTATTGGTGGCACGGAATAAAGTGGGAGATAGCTCATTTCGTGGCCAAGTGTTTGATATGCCAATAAGTAAAGGCCGAGCACCAGAGGATGGCCGGGTTATTACAGCCGCTACCCATCCTCGAGTGGAAGTGGGAGTATATTACGATGGACTTCGTCACAGGATTTCCTCGGAGTCCTAGTGGACGAGATGCGGTATGGGTGATCGTTGATAGACTTACCAAATGTCACGCCCCAGAACCAGAATACTGGAGAGCGGGGGCAGACATAGCCAGCTACGTATATGAAATGGAATCCATCTCGCTATACGGTCACGGCTGTCTAGATATATGAGGGTTTAACTACAAGCCAGCAGTCTCTTAAGGTCATAAACAAGCCTATTGTCTCAATCACAAGCAAGTAAGTAAGAGTTACAAGATATATGATCATTAAATATACAATAGTAAGGCATCCCAAACATTACATATTCAGCTGATCATGAAGCTAGTCGTTACAAAATGTCAGGACTAGCAAGAGTTTAGTCATACATGATCAACCCTAGGATCTGTCAATCATGTTACAGCCCGTAGGCAGACAGTAAGTAAAGTGCAATCGAGCTAAACAGGTGCTCGTCGGCTAAACGCCTTAAAAGAATATTTTTACAATAAAGTGGTAGATCAAAAATAAACTCACTCGTTGCCAGGGTTCCGTCTAGTGGCCACCATCTGGCTGGAAGGTCGGTAGATCCTCTGGAGCTGCTCCGAAATCTGGCCACACAAAACCAGCTGGGTCAGACCCCAGAAAGAGCAAGTGCCACAAAGGAAGCTTCACTTAGGAACTAAAACCAGCAATCAGCACAGGATATAAATAAAGTAAGAACTGGAAATAAAGAAAATACATCAGGATGATATACGACGAGATAACCATGGAACTATTCAGATAACCAGGTTACAACCCGTAAACCAAACAAGGACCGGGGTTGTAACCCTTCGTCTGAACAGAACTTGGAATTCTTACCATTTATCGGTAAAATAAATACAAGCATTCTGGTCATGCAGTAATCTGGAATAGGATCAGGGCAAGACTAGACTGGTTAGACTCCAGCCAATCATTTCACGGCCAAGCAAGAGCTACGGCTTGATACTTTAACTAACTAGGGTTGTCACAAGCCTAATTACTAACAAGATGCAGTGAGAATCTTCCACAGCCACAAGCCCTGCAGTCCATCCAGGTTACCCGGGTTAAAAGAATTAGAGTTGAATTCAGGTGGGTACATCGTCCAGGAAACGAATGTACCCTTAGGTAGCTTGAAGGGTGCAATACATGACAGTGTGCTGGAAATGTGCCCTACTCGACGGCAGGCTACAGATCCCAAGGCGTGCCCAGGTAACAGGATTGCCTGTAGCTGGGAAATCTCTTCATGACTAATGTATTAATCTAGTTATTAGCCTTAGTCCATTTCAGTAGGTACTCCTGACAGTGGTACTCAGGAGTCCCCTCCTAGACATGATGCAAGACAGGACTGGATTATTTGTACAAGCACAATCGCCCACGGTGTCCAGGTAATTATACAAGTCATGTCATATCAGGTAGCCGTCGCAACAGCTTACCAGATATATCATGTCAGGTTTACCATATCAAGTGTACTAGTCAGGAGTGCGCCACGACGGGCCACTATCAGGTCATGTCAGGTTACTTGTCAAGAGTGCACCACTACGGGTCACTATCGTGTTATGCTAGTTCCTTGTCATACCATGCCATGTACAATAGTTATTCCTAACATATTAAGTAAAATCAAGTTCATGACAAAAGACGTAAGGATATAAAATGGGCATAAAAAATATATATAATAATAATAATAATAAGATAACACGACAGGGCACAAAAGTCCATGCGGCTCAAGGGGAGTGAGTCCATGCGGCTGGGTCAAGACAGGTTCATGCGGCTGGGACTGCACGCTCATACGGCTCGGGGAGCCCAAGGCGCATGCGGCTGGAAAGTCGGGTTCATGCGGATGAAGAGGAGTCAGCTTATGCGGTTGCGAAGGAAGCAATCGCCATGCGGCCGGTGTTCAACAGCATATCCGGCTATGATCAGACGAAGTCCTATGCGGCTGAGCAAGGGCGATACATATGCGGCTGGAGGATGGATGGGCCTTATGCGGCCCAAAGCAGTAGCGCATATGCGACTGGGTGCGAAGGAACTCATGCGGCTGGAAAGCTAGCCGCATGAAGTCCATGCGACTCAAGATAATAGGGGCTCATGCGGCTGAGTCTGAACAAGGCTATACGGCTCAATTACTTGCCGTATGAAGATTCATGCGGTCAAGTACTCAAGCAAGTCTTATGCGGCTAGGAAGGACTTTCCATGCGGCTGAACTCGAACGAGTCTCATGCGGCTGGAAAGGCCATGCGGCCAGAGACTTGCCACATAAGGATTCATGCGGCAAAGTACTGCTCTTCTTCTCCACTTGTCCGAGAAGAAGAGCCAAGCAACCATGGCTTCCAAACTACACAAAACCTTCATCCGGAGCACAAATCGGAACTTTCTTAGGTCAAAATGGGGTAGAACGAGCTACTCTACAACATGGAACCATCAAAACTTAAAAATAACAATGTTAACTAGATCAAAACCCCGGAATTCGGAAAAGTACTATAAACTTAGATCTATACAAATTTAACCATGGAAATTGAAAACACCAAGTGCTAAAATCGCATGAGGAAAAGAATAGACAAATAAAAGGTAGGTTCCTCCATGAAGCAAGATACACTTGCCTAGACCTCTCTCTCCTCTCTCTCCTCTCTCTGGTAGGTAAGAAAGTAATGGGGAAGAAGAAGATGATTAATGAAGAGAGAGAATAGAGAGAATAGATTAATAAAGGAGTTGGTGGTGGTAGGTAGGGGGTTCACCATATAAAGCCAATCCCAAACCAAACCCACATAAATCGAACCGAACCAAGCCAATGAAATACAAATGCAAAAATAAACCAAGCTAGGAACAAGATAAAATACGTATACGTATTCCAAAATACGTAATACGAACAACAGGCATTACACAAATCAGCCCACTTCTTACATTTTAGAGTGGAACAGTCCACAGAAGTTTTGGCAGATATGTATATGAAGCAGAGAGTGAAGCTACATAGCAAACCAATTAGTATCATGTCGGACCGTGACTCGAGGTTCACCTCGCACTTTTGGAGAAGTATGCAAGAAAGTTTGGGTACGCGTTTGAAGTTTAGCACGTCGTACCATCCGCAGACAGACGGCTAGTCAGAGCATACGATTCAGACGCTTGAGGACATGTTGAGAGCGTGTATGCTTGACTTTGGAGGATCATAGGAGGACCACCTTCATCTTGTAGAGTTTTCTACAATAATAGCTATCAAGCGAAAATTCAGATGGCTACGATTGAAGCGTTGTATGGTAGAAAGTGTCGATCTCTTGTCTGTTGGACCGACATAGGAGAGCGACAGATATTAGGTCCCGAGTTGGTTTTGAGTATAGTGGAGAAGGTTAAGAGGATACAAGACCACCTTCGAGCAGCGTAGGATCGACAAAAGCAGTGGGCTGCTAATCGTCGTCGACCCTTGGAGTTCAAGGAAGGCGACCATATTTTCTTGAAGATATCCCCCACTAGAGGCACGATTCGCTTCGAAGGACATGCCAAGTTAAGTCCAAGATACATCGGGCCTTTTAATGTCTTGGAACGTGTTAGAGAGGTTGCCTATAGATTGGCATTGCCACCGTCTCTCAAGTGAGTACATAACGTATTCCATGTGTCGCAGCTGAGGCGATATGTGACAGATAGCAGTCACGTGCTCGATCACTCTAAAATTACTATCGGACCGAGTTTGTCGTACCAAGAGCAACCGGTAGGCATCCTTGATCGCCGAGTGAAGGTGTTGCGGAATCAATCGATTCCATTGGTTCGCGTGGCTTAGAAACATCACTCGCCGGAAGAGTCTACTTGGGAGCGCGAGGATGACATTCGAAATCGCAACCCTCATTTGTTTGATAACCAAGGTATGTCTTGCACATGTTAGATCCATAATAATTCCTTGCCTTGTATTGCATTCGACCCCCTACCTTAGTTTAATTTCGAGGATATATATGAGCATATATATACATAAAGAGAATTTTAGGAGTTATAATTGGTCGAATTTTATATATACGTGTATATGGGAAGACATATACATGTGTGCGTATATATATATTCAAATATATTATTGCAAAAGTATTAAATTAGAAAGGAAAAAGAAAAAGAATTAGAAAAAGGAAAAGAGTTAGAAAAAGATAAAAGAATATATATATATATATATATATATATATATATATATATAAATATATATATATATATAAACAAAAGTACAGTAGCAAAGCTACAGTACTCGAGTTTGGCCGAACCCCCCCTCCCCCCTCGCGTGTTCGTAAGCGGATATTCCCGTGAGAATTCAAAAATTCAAAGCAAATCCGAATCTCCATCAAATTGATCCAAATCTTTTCCTATACACTCATAATTGGATTCTCTACTAGATTGATCCAAATTCGAATCAAAAACTGAATTAAATCCCAGTTAATTTTGGATTTAAATCCTGTATACTCCATAAAACCAAAAATTTGATTTCTTTAAAATCCTTCCTCGATTCTCCACGAAACTGTAATTTCTTGCACCCGCGCCTCGCTGATGTCCATACGCAGCTACCCTATCGCCCTCACTTGGTCGTCGACCGCCGTATCTCCGGAGAACGACGACAAACCGAGCTGCGAGAAAGAACACCCTGTTTTGAAAATGCAGCGAGGTACCCATCTTCTCGATCTAATTTCTCCATGCTCGCTCATTCGTTTTCACTTCTACAAATTTTGATGCGAAGCCCACATGACCCTCTTCGAGATTCTTCAGATGGATTTTAAAATGACCCACTAACTTGCTCGAAAAATCGAGACGAAGATAGCGAAAAACTTGTTTTCTGTAGCATTAAAAACTGTTTTAAAGTACCAACTTCGAAGCCGTTTTTCAGACCGATTTCTAAATATTTTGACAAATTAATTAAAGACAGTCAAAATCAATATATACGAGATTATCATGCACCTTCTGGAATCACTTTTCATCCAGTAAGTAAAAAGTTACACTTGGTTAAAGTTTTACGAAAAATTATCAATTTTGTTTTCAAAATTTAGAAATCTGTCCGATACAGCATGCGCCCGACAAACCGGGCGACGTAGTCGTACACTATATGCATCGAAAGGCGCGTATAGATTTTTCCAACATGTAGGAACTGATGGAACCCGATTTCGTTGCACGTGTGCGATGAAATCAGTACGTATCCGTCGAGATACACCCATATTGACGTTTTGCAAACTTGGCCATAACTTCATGCATGTTCGTCGAATCGACACGAAACTTACGCCATCAGGACTGCATCGATTTTCTGGTCATGTATGCCAAGTTTGGTTTGATACGGAGAAGGTTGATCGGAACGCCAATTCGGCGGGCCTGCCACCCGATCCAACAGACAAAATTGTGCACGGCTCATCGGAATCCAAAATTGGATATGCCGTTAGGTTCGTCTCCTCAAATTGGATTCGTAGACATGTAGTTTGATGACTTTAGAGACCATAGACTTTGGCACGTATTTCGGTACAAAAATGGGTCCAATGACGGATATCATTTTGACCCAAAATTATAATTTTGCCCCTGTTCCAGAATTGGACTTTTGGACAGGCGTTTCCTATATATATCTTTTGCACCGGGAACGTTCTTGATATTTGTTTCAGCATCCGGAGCCGTTCGTGGATTTTGGGATTTATTTCTAACATGATTTATTGCTTGGAGTTTCTATTTTCGTACTGCCAGGCAAGATACCTTGCCACCTTACTCTGTGATTTATATATTCTTATATTTAGTTGTTATTTTCAATATTTCTTTTTTGTTGTTATTATAAAACTGTGCGTCCAAGTCACACTTGGGTGCAAGCGACTCTATCGGTCGTTTTCTTGCTTTTATTTATTTTTGTTGTATTGACTTAGTCTAGTGACCACCCATTGATGATGAGGTATTGGTATATCTCATACGGCATTGACACTTGCTTTACCATGTGTTATGAGTCACATGTAGGACACATACCCGCGTAGTCGGCTGGCCACCGATACGTATGGAGCGTGCGACGGATAGGAGTAACTGCCAATAGAATTGCATGTTAGAAGACTTGGCGGATACTAGAGGTTCATATCATTTATGGAGATGATGATACTAGGCATTGGGTGGGGAGAACAATACCTGACGTATGGAATTCTTTGCACATCCCTGATTACCTGTGCGCTCCTCCGAAGACGCAAGCTCTAGGTGCCCTCTGACATTTCCCAGAGCGTTATGGACGTACCCTCTTGCACATGATGCCCTCTGACGATCTTCATACGTTACAGACGTAAGCCCTTGGTGCCCTATAGGAGACTATGCCGATCCCATCTACAGCCAGGGCTCATGTGTCGAAGGATTATTTCTCAACTGCATATTCATAGCAGAATGGTCAGGAACCCTATTACATGTATCTTCTTTCTTTTATATTATATATCACAGTTTACATAACATGGTGTTTTCTTGTATCTTGTTATATCCCGCTGAGGACCTGGTTATCTCTCCAGGGTTAGACGAGTTTTTGTAGGAGTACGGATCGACACTGGATCCATCCTATATTGATGACGAGGCATCTCCTGCTGATTTCTAGACTATTCATTATTGAGACATTTAGTGGATATTTCTATATCTCATTTCTTTCTATTTTGCGGAGGTTGGACTCCGATCTTATGAGACTATTTTTATAGCTATTTAGAGTGGGTATGTCCAGCCGGCTATCTTTTGATACCTTTATTCATTTTGGACTCTTATATCTTCTGTGTTGAGCTGTGATGAGATTAGATTATTATATTCTTCTGGCCTGTGATTATTTTATATACAACTTATGTACGTATAGGAGGATTCCATATATTAGAATATTCTTCGTATATGTGCAGTTGGCATGTTCACGTACTCGGTCCTATGTATATTAGGACTGGGGTGTTACAATATCGTCCCATCATCTGGATAATAGTCTTGGGAACCGAAAATGTAATTCCCTTGATGATGTGGTAGAGGGAAAATAGTTCAAGATTGGTAACATCATCTTTTGAAGTAGATTTTGGAAGAATAGTGGAATAGATGATGCGATGTAATTCATAGTTAAACAAGTTCAAGTTTGCAGCCTTGAACTTTTCAGAACGAACACGCACAGGTGCTAAAGATCGTTCTTAAAGCTGAGAAGAGTCGTGCCATCGGGAGAATCAAAATCAGTTATATCATCAAACGAGGCACCTTCTTTAGAAACACCAAGGATTTCCGCTAACAAGACTGTAGAAGCATGGAAAATATCAGAATAATGGTCCATGCGGCTCCGGGTAAGAAGCCCATGCGGCTCATACAGGAGCTGCCTTAGGCGGTTCAAAGAAAACTCTCAGTCTCATGCGGCTCGGGAGTGTATGCGGTTCAGCAGGAATATGCGACTCGATTCGCCTACAGCCACCGCAACCTCTTCACCAACGGCCTCCGAGGCAGACATAACAGACTCATCCGCCCGTGCATCCTCGGGAAGGGATACACCGGGAACGGCATCGTCTTGCTGAAGTTCAGCAATCTCGGAGACGGGCCCAAGGAAACTTTCGTCACCCCGGGCTGGGGCCTCAGCAGCTTGGGAGTCCTCAGCCGCCGCTGAGAGAGCCCCTGCAGAGAGGACCGCGGCACACAAGTCGCTAATCAAAGCAGCAAGGGCCGAATCAACTACTGGGGCGGTAAATGGTTCAGGAGAGCCTGGTTCGTCAGATGCCTACAAAGAAAAGTAATCAAGTCATATCCCCGAGAGGAAAGAAAACTACAACAAAGAGATAACTCCGACTTAGTCTTACCTCCGGAACAGCATCGGTACCTTCACCCCTCTCGGTAATAAGTAATCCACGAGACTTAACGACAGCCCTCTTCACGGAAAAGGTCACTCAGCTGTCGGAAGACTCACGCCTGACTCGTTTACGTGAGGAACCAGACACAGCTGGAGGCTATTCTTCCCTCACTACTTCCTCTTGTGTAGAAGGCAACGGGTCTTCCGCCGATTCATCGGGGGTGGGAAGCGGTTGATCCGCTACTTCTTCACCCCCACCAGAAAGGGAGTCTTCGCTATCATCCTCCTCCTCAGCCGACTCGGAAGGTTCTGATTCAGGGAGAGGAGTTTGGAGCGCTAGTTGCTTTCTAGCCTTAGCCCCCTTGGGCTTCTCCTCTAAACCAGTATCCACGATAAAACTGGTACTCGGATTAAAATTAACAGGAGGCTTATTTGCCATAACATGATACAAAGCAGCCACGTACAAAATCTCCCTTGGTGTCTTAGCATCGAGGACTGAGAAGCTGGCTCGAGTATGATAAGCATCATAATAATTCTACGCCCTAACGCCATCAAGAACGCTACCTTCGAAGCCCAAACAAGGGTTGGGATGATCTAGGAATAACTGGCTATAACCGAATTGGCGGGAAAATCTACTAGGTAGGTAAGGCTCCAAGTACACATTATCGCGATTGCGATAAACCAAATGAGCGGGACGAATGTTACGCAACCAGGCGAGCATATTCGGAGACAGAAAATGAGAAGGTCCAGTACCATCAAGGTGTACCTTCCTCACTTCCTCATCAGAAAAAGGAGGAACAGACACAAAAAGGTCACACCCATCCACTCTCGCCAGCGCCCTCCGACAAGCTGGCATAGTGTTGTATTCCCAAGACCGGCGATGGCATTTGAAGAGGAAAGCATCTTCATCTGTAGCATCTTCCGTTATCCCAGGTCCCAGCAAAGACTTGTAGTGCATCGCTAACCACCCCATCAAATAGTAGAAAGGCAGTTCTACGCGCTCAAAATCCAATGTCTTCTTACGCGCGACAACTTTGGACGAGAATGTTCGAAGACCATGGTGTATGCTACACACCATAGCTGGAAGAAGGGCCAGTCTAACTCCAAATACCAGTTTAACGGCAGGGAGAATAAAGTGGCGACCGATTCTCTCGATAGAACCTGCTCCTCCTGAGACGACACAGTTCCGCAGCCATATCATTAAAAAGCCAGCCAGGAGCGCCTACTCTGACATCTGTGTGGTCCCGTAGTAAAAATAGCTAAGAGAGTCAGTCTGACTCCCGAATATGTCGCTCTTAGACCGCGACTTCTTGACGCCTGACATCAAGTCCTTTATCTCCTCGTGCGTTCTAGGGGTTCGAGGAGTAATTTCGCCAGAAGGGTCAACTTTGAAAAGATAATTAATCCATGATGTGGTGTGGGGAGCGGTCCCTTCGGAGCTATCCACCGTTTTTATAGCCATCTGGTGACAAGCACTATGGTGGCACAGTAACTCCCGATACACCGTGACGAAACCCGGGAGTCGTCGGTTCAAGTCCTCAAACTCCTCATTCGACGTGGTATACACCTCGAAAGGCTCATTCCCCCACGAAAGTTTAGAGACGGTATACATCTCGTGAAGAGCAAGCCCCAGCTCCCCTACTAGCGTAAAGAACGTCCCCGTTCGCTGGCTATACATCTCTAAGAGCGCCACGAACAGTGGTTTATTAATAGGAAGCCCGTGACAAGTGCCTCGAATGGCATGGTAAAGTCCCACCTCCCGCAAGAATGTTCCACAAGTCTGCAGAATCCAAGTGGTCAACTGGACCCACGTAGAAGTAGGGTTTATCCAATTCGGCAATGCTATCCTGCCAATGGGATAGGATTTCTTATGAACAAGCCGATTCAAGAAGGTATCAGCTTGAGTGAATGAGAAGTTGGGACCGTATACATTCATGAAAGAGCTCGGGGCCAGACCCATCATGTATCGGAGGACGGAATCCTTACCTGCGTACGCCGACCGCATGTTCGGATTATAATGGATGTTGCCCATCAACATCCCTGACTGAGTAGGAGTTAAATTACACACCATCTTTCTGTCCAACAACACCATGTTGAACCACGACAGAGGATAATGGCGTTCCATGAGAGGAATATGGATTGACATCCCGTCCAAAGAAAAATCCCAGTTCTCGAAAATCTCTAATACTCGGGGATTCTTTATGATTAAAGCATCTCCAAAGAGGA
This sequence comes from Iris pallida, assembly GCA_029216955.1. Lineage (NCBI taxonomy): Eukaryota > Viridiplantae > Streptophyta > Magnoliopsida > Asparagales > Iridaceae > Iris > Iris pallida. Next base: position 14,680,780 of record JANAVB010013000.1, read on the forward strand.
ATAAAGGCTTCAAGTATGTTCCATCTAGCTTCCCGGTATTCATCATGGAACGGAGGTAATGGAGGGTCTGATTCTCGATGGTGTTCAACCTCCCCGAAGGCTCATCAGCAGAAAATTGATTCAACACATACTTAATTAGGTCGTCAAGACGCACGCCCAAGGCGAATTGATTTGAGCCAACCAGAAGTTCCCCTGCAGTTTTTACGGGCAGATTCACTGGAGAAAAAAAAACGAAAGAAACGAGGTTAGAAGATAATAAAAAAAAACAGAAGCATTAGAAAGATCATTTGAGTCTATGCGGCTCGGGTCGTCACAGCCTCATGCGGTTCAGAATCAGATGAGTCCATGCGGTTCTGATTTATCATAGTCTCATGCGGCTCCGAGCCAATCGAGTCCATACAACTCAAATTCAGACGAGCTTATAGACTCATGAGGTTCAGGTTAAGCACGCCTTTGAGCCAGACTCGTACGAGCTGATGCGGCTATAAACAAGCAAGCTTATGCGATTCAAAAGTGAGCGACGCTTATGCGGTCCAAATCGAAAACACATATGCAGCTCAGATCGAGTATAACAAGCTCATGCGGCCCCGTGGGGCGAAGTGTTTATGCGGTCACATCGATAAGCCTCGTACATACAGGCTTGTGCATAAAGTATGCAACAGAGCCATGGCAACAATTAGGGTTTTCAGACGACCCCTTACCAGCGATAGGCGGGTGAACGTCAGGATGGACAGAGTGCACAGCGGCCGGTGGAGGAGTGACCACGTTAGTCGCAACCGCCTTACCCTTCGCGGCGTTCTTGCCTGTAGCAGCAGCAGCAGCCTTCTTGGAAGCCATTGTCGATCGTTGAAGGAAGAAGACGAAGAGCAAAGTCGGTAACAGGGAATTCGAGCAAAGAGAGAAGGTAAAGAAATCCCCAAGAGACTAAAAGACTCCTATTTATAGGCGAAAGAGACCCATAAAAACAAACAGAGGTCTCGGGTTACGTGCCGCCTCAAAAGATAAAGGCAAAACGCTTCGGTCAAGGCAAAACCGACCCTTAGGATCCTCCCCCAAAAGACGGCGTTAATTCAAAACGAATCAAGGGCATTAATGAAGATTTGCACACGTGGTCAGGACACGTGGCAAAGAGCCTATGCAGACAGATGAATCTATGTGGCTGGGACACTTATGCGGCATGAACGGGGCCATGCTTCTTATTCAAAGTGTTTCAATTTTGCAAATTGAAAACTTTGAAGGGGGTCCTGTAGAAGCATGGAAAATATCAGAATAATGGTCCATGCGGCTCCGGGTAAGAAGCCCATGCGGCTCATACAGGAGCTGCCTTAGGCTGTTCAAAGAAAACTCTCAGTCTCATGCGACTCGGGAGTGTATGCGGTTCAACAGGAATATGCAGCTCGATCGACGCCATGTGTCCCCTTGTGATCCTTCCCTACAGCTGGCCATTTGAGTAGTGGCCTCATTTAATGCTCTGACACGACTTGACGACCATGACGGCTCTGACATAAAGTGTCATAATGGTTCAGCCATAATGACAGACTCTTCGAGAAAAGAAGAAAATCTCTGACCCGATCCGTCAGAAGTCCTAGATTGCCACGTGGCAAGTCTCATACGGCTTAAATGGAGAACAGCTTCATACGGCTCACTGAGAAGTCACCATATATGACCAGTAGAAATCAGCCATATGTGGCCCACCAAGAGCCCAGTCCCTGCGGCTCAATACAACGCTAGCTTATGCGGCTCGTAGAGACTATACATATGCGGCTCATTGAGAGTTCATCCCCTGCGGCTCAATAAAGCGTTATCCTATGCGGCTCATAAAGATTATCTCCCTGCGGTTCAAGTCTTGTCTGTCCCATGCGGCTCTGGCAGGACCCACAATTAAAACACGTGGCATCGGATCAATCAAGGATTTAACCGAATCCCAACAAGTATATTTGACATCATCATCGTAATTACTGAGATCAGGGCATATCATTTATCATCAAGCCAATGGGACACGTGGCGAGCAATCGGACATTGGTATAATCAATCATGAAGATTTAAAGCAGTTAACATTAACTGCTCACAAGATTCGGTGCTATCTGCATTAATGGCCTAGATTCATTGTAATCAGGATCAACGGTTCAGATAGATTGAAAGAGCACCGACATTCCGAACAAATGATCATTAGCAAACCCTAATGATCACATCCTACTCTTATAAATAGCTAGCATCATTTTCTTTGCAAAACCCCCGGCAACAAAAGAAAAAAAAAGAGAGACAGATATACAGAGAGAGCTTCCCCCCTTTTCGATAACCACAGAGAGAGAGAAGCTAGGAGAGCAACACGAGGAGAGCAAGAAGAGCATTTTTTCGTCCATGCCAAGCAGATCTTCCACGAGCCAAGGCTGCATACCGATCGTCCAAGGAGTAAGGCAGAGCGGCCGTCGCTTTCCCGAGCCTCTATCGTCATCCCCCAGAATCAAAAATAAACAATTATACTTAGACTGCTGTACCTAGGTTTTCGTCCCTAGGCTTTCTTTGTACAAACGAGTTTGTAACGTGAAGTAAAAGTCCGGTCCTCCGACAATTGTTCTGTTCTTTTATATTTCTAGTTCTGGGGCGTCACATGGTTTAAGTGGTGGCCCATGCAGGTCTTGGCATTCAAGATATGTGAGGGTTTACCGATAGATGTCTCAATCAGTACTCGTCCTTGATCTTCATTCCTATCCTCTGAATATCTGGATTTTTGCCCTGATCATGTGCTTGTATCGTTGATCTGTCCTGGTCCTTCCTTATTGTCTTTCCTGTGTCGTCTTCTTCAGCGGTACTGTACCTGACCCCGCCGATCAGCAAGGTGGAGCACTTTCCGTGGACCAGCAGCAACCCGGAGATCAAGCCCAGCATTCCGGAGTAGCCTCCATAGTTGTACCTCCCGGAGGAGAACCAACAATTCGGCCCGTCCAGCCTACAGAGCCTGACGATGGCACCTTGGTAGGTCTCATCAGGACCTTGATAGCTTCCCAGGATCGTCGAGGAGACGCCTTGCACCAGGTAGTGGCAGATGCTTTGACCAGAGGCGGTCATCCAGGGAACAGCGCGGCCAACAACTTCAAGCGCTTGAACCCTCCATTCTTCGACGGCAGCGAGAATGCGATTACCGCGGATGCTTGTCTTCAGGATACCGAGGTGATTCTGGAAGCAGCTAGGACACCTGAGAATGAGAAGGTGGTGGTGGTATGCCTACAGTTGCTGGACTTGGCTCGCAGTTGGTGGGCGGCGCAGTCCGTGGGATTAGCGGCACCGGTTACTTGGGCGGTGTTCAGAGAAAGATTTTAGATGAAGTATTTCGATGCTGTGGCTCGGTACGACCTACAGACAAGATTTACCAACTTGAAGTAAGGAGGCAGAACGGTCAACGGTTATGCATCTGAGTTTTCTAGACTCAGTAGGTTTGCCCCTACCTTGGTGGCGACCGAGTTTGATAGGGCCCAGCAGTTCCAACAGGGACTGCATTTGGAGATCTTATTGGCAGTCGAGCAGTTCGAGCACCAGATATTCGATGCAGTATTGAGTACAGCTAGAAGGCATAAGAACACCTCCCAGGGGATCGTGGATAGGACCGGAGGTAGGAAGCGGTCCCATAATCAGATGCACCAATCATCAGCTCCAGCCCCGGCAGCTAGGAGTTTGACCATTGGAACTCCGAGGCGGGCGGCCTCGGTGACGTCGGTTCAGCATTCAACCTCGACGTACCCACAACAGCAGAAGCAGAAGCAGACTTCCGCGATGAGATGTTCTCATTGCGGGAAGCCAGGCCATGTAGTGGCGGATTGTCCTAGGGCGCAGGGATTGTGCCTGGCTTGTGGAGCGGCAGATCACAAGATAGGAGCCTGCCCGAATAGGGGTAGTTCGTCCTCTTCTAACCTAACCAGTCCATCGGTTAGGGGACCAGCACCTATGCAGCAGCAGCAGTACCCGAGGCCCTTGTTGCCTCGGGCCCAGGCGTTTCATCAGCAGAACCAGTAGCAGTATACCCAAGCCCAAGTGTAGAACAGGCAGAGAGATTTCCAGCAGAGGGGACCCGCAGCAAGAGGACAAGGTCAGGCAATGATGATGACTATGGAAGTAGAAGTTGCACCAGGTGAGGTAGTGGCAGGTACTATTCTCGTCAACTCCTCTCCAGCATTGGTATTATTTGATTCTGGTGCATCGCATTCATTCATGTCTGCATGATTTGCGATACGGATAGGATTGGTGCCCGAGTCATTATCAGTGAGGCTCAATATACTTACTGGTAATGGTCTTGTGGAAGTAGATCGAGTATTTTCCTCGTGTCGGATCGTAGTTAGCGGTAGAGAGTTCCCCGCTAGATTTATAGAATTCCCTATGGCAGACTATGATATAGTCTTAGGCATGGATTGGTTGAGGAACCAGTATGCTAGGATAGACTGCCATGTTGGCAGGATTATCTTTAGTATTCCAGGCGAGCCAGAGTTTTTATTTTCCAGAGGCACAGTGGAACCATCTTCCCCAGTATTGCGGATGGCAGTAGCAGCAGTACAGTTACCCAGGATAGTTGAAGAGTTCCCAGATGTCTTCCAAGAGGAACTTCCAGGGATGCTGCCAGAGCGGGAGATCGAGTTCACTATAGACTTGATCCCCGGGACTGCACCAGTATCAGAGAGAGTCTACAGGATGGCGCCTTCAGAGTTGGAGATTTTATACAAGATGATTGAAGAATTAAGGACCAAGGGATTCATTCGTGCAAGTGGATTGCCTTGGAGAGCCCCGATGCTTCTTGTGAAAAAGAAGGATGGTATGTCTAGGCTATGTATAGATTATCGTACCTTGAACTCAGTGACAAGCAAGAACAGATACCCTCTTCCGAGGATAGATGACTTGTTTGATCAACTCAGAGGGGCTTCAGTGTTCTCGAAGATAGACTTGAGGTCAAGATACCACCAGATCAGAGTCAGAGAGCAGGACATCCCGAAGACAGCGTTTAGATCGAGGTTTGGGCATTTGGAGTTCCTTGTTATGCCCTTTGGAGCGACCAATGCGCCAGCCGTATTTATGGACCTCATGAATCGCATTTTCATGCCTTACTTGGATCAGTTTATGATCGTGTTCCTAGATGATATCCTGGTCTACAGCAAGAGCGAAGCAGAGCATGAGCAGCATCTCAGAATCGTTCTTCAGACGCTTCGAGAGCATCAGTTGTACGCCAAGTTTAGTAAATACGAGTTCTGGCTCGATCGCATTTCGTACTTGGATCACATCATTACTCGAGGAGGAGTAGAAGCGGATCCCCAGAAGATTGTGGCTATCGAGTCATGGCTAATACCTAGTTCAGCGGCAGAGGTTCGTAGCTTCCTTGGATTGGCCGGCTACTACCGACGATTCGTACCAGATTTTGTAAGGATTTCGGCGCCGATGACCCAGTTGACCCGTAAGGATGTGCAGTTCGCTTGGACAGCAGAGTGCCAGGAATTATTTGAGAAGTTGAAGCGAGGTTTGATAACGTCTCCCATTCTCACACTTCCAGATGGGACCGGAGGATTCACAGTTTATTACGACGCTTCAGGCAGAGGATTGGGGTGTGTCATGATGTAGCATGGGAAGGTAATATCTTATGCATCACGTCAACTTCGTGATCTTGAGAAGAATTACCCGACCCATGACTTGGAACTGGCAGCAGTAGTGTTTGCACTTAAGCTTTGGCGGCACTACTTGTACGGAGACAGAGTGGAGATATTTACTGATCACAAGAGCCTGAAGTATGTTTTCACCCAGAAGGACCTTAACATACGGCAGAGGAGATGGCTCGACCTACTGGTGGACTACGATATGGACTTGCAGTATCACCCAGGAAAGGCCAACGTTGTAGCAGATGCATTGAACAGGAGAGCCGGAGTTTACTTCCTAACGGCACAACCAGAATTATTGGCTGATCTTCAGAAGATGGGTATTGAAGTGGTTCTTCCTACCAACGTGGCGTTGATGGCCAGTGTACAGGTTCAGTCCAGCATAGTTGAGAGGATCCGGATGGCGCAGTCTACAGATTCCAAGCTTCAGCGACTCAGAGCAGAATATGAGGCAGGGAGAATGTAATGCTTATGGTTCGTATTACGTATTTTGGAATACGTGTACATATTTTATCTTGTATTGCATGATTCCTGGTTTAGCTTTTCCTTCTTGGCTTGGTTTATTCTTAGTTCGGGTTGGCTTGGTTCGGTTTGGGATTGCTATTGGTTCATCATGAACCAAAGGTGAACCCCCTACCTACCACCACCACTACCATTTATTAACCCCACTTCCTTCTCTCTCTTTATTACTCTTCTTCTTTTCTCTATTACTTCTTCACCTACCAGAGTGAGAGAGAGAGGGCTCTAGGCAAGTGCAACTTGCTTTATGGAGGAACTCCAATTTTATTTCTTTATTCTCTTCCTTACAGCATTTTAACTTACTTTAGTACTTGGCATTTCCACTTTCCATAGCTAGATTCTTGTAGATCTAAGTTTATTTTATTTTCGGAATTCTTGGGTTTTGATCTACTTAATCTTGTTATTTCTGAGTTTTGATGGTTCCATGTTGTAGAGCATTTCATTTTGCCCTATTTTGACCTATGGAAGTCTGGATTTGGACTTGGGACGAAGAAATTATGAGCCTTGGAACCCTGAACTCCTTGGTTCTTCTTTTCGGACAAGTGGAGAAGAAGAACAGTACTGACCACATGAACCTCCTTAGCCGCATGGCAGTACTTGACCGCATGAACCTTCATGCGGCAAGTTATCCAGCCGCATAGGCTTCGGCCTTCTTCCCAGCAGCATGGACTCCGTCTACCTGTAACCGCATAGGCTTCGGCCTTCTTTCCAGCCGCATGGACTCCGTCTACCTGTAACCGTATAGGCTCGTATTCCTCTCAGCCGTGTATGCTCGTAATTATTCAGCCGCATATGCTCGTGATTATTCAGCCGCATGTGCGCCCACCAAATTGAGTCGCATGTGCCTTCTGTTTCCGTTAGCCGCATAGACCTGCTTTCCTGCTTGCCGCATGAGGCTCAACTCCTTGAGCCGCATGCAGCCCCACTCGCTCTCAGCCGCATGCAGCCCCACTCGCTCTCAGCCGTATGTGCCCTTGCTTCTTCTAGCCGTATGTCCACCTGCCGCATGAGGTCGAGTCATTCCTGGCCGTATGGATCCCGCAACCCTGAGCCGCATGGATTCTCTCCTTGGCCGAATGTGCCCGAGCTACATGGCTTTCTATAGACTGTATTCTATATTTTATTACTTGATTATTACTGTTAACTCATGCCTTGTAACCGTCAGTATACTTGGGTCTCCGGAATAATGCTTGCACTATGATGCCTTGCACATGTACCTGAACACGATAGTGACCCGTCGTGGTGCACTCCTGACAAGTGAACATGACATGACCTGATAGTGGCCCGTCGTTGTGCACTCCTGACCAGTAAACTTGACCTGATAACCTGACATGATATAGCTGTTGCGACGGCTACCTGACATGGCATGACCTGTATAAATGACCTAGACACGGTGGACGATTGTGCTTGTACAAATAATCCAGTTCTATCTTGCATCATGTCTAGGAGGGGACTCCTGAGTACCACGGTCAGGAGTACCTACTGAAATGGACTAAGGCTAATAACTAGATTAATACATTAGTTATGAAGAGATCTTCCAGCTACAGGCAATCCCGTTACCTGGGCGCGCCTGGGATCTGTAGCCTGCCGTCAAGTAGGGCACATTTTCAGCACACTGTCATGTGTTGCACCCTTCAAGCTACCTAAGGGTACATACGTTTCCTGGACGATGTACCCACCTGAATTCATCCCTAATCTTTTGACCTGGGTAACCTGAAAGGTCTGCAGGGCTTGTGGCTGTAGAATAATCTCACTGCCTCTTGCTAGTAACTAGGCCTGTGATAACCCTAGTTAGTTAAAGTATCAAGCCATAATTCTTGCTTGGCCGTGAAATGATTGGATGGAGTCTAACCAGTCTAGTCTTGTCCTGATTCTGTTCCAGATTACTGCATGACCTGAATGCCTGTATTTATCTTTACCGATAAATGGTGAGAATTCCAAGTTCAGTTCAGACGAAGGGTTACAACCCCGGTCCTTATTTGGTTTACGGGTTGTAACCTGGCTATCTGAATAGTCCCATGGTTATCTCATCGTATATCACCTCGTTATGCTTTTCTTAACTCCTGTCTTATTTATTACCTTATTTCTGTGCTAACTGCTGGTTTTAGTTCCTAAGTGAAGCTTCTTTGTGGCACTTGCTCTTTCTAGAGTCTGACCCAGCTGGTTTTGTATGGCCAAATTTCGGAGCAGCTCCAGAGGATCTACCAACTTTCCAGCCCGATGGTGGCGACGAGACGTAACCAGGACAACGAGTGGGTTTATTTTTAATCTCCCACTTTATTGTAAAAATATTCTTTTGAGGCGTTTAGCCGACGAGCACCTGTTTAGCTCGATTGCACTTACTTACTGTCTGCCTACGGGCTGTAACATGATTGACAGATCCTAGGGTTGATCATGTATGACTAAACTCTTGCTAGTCCTAATATTTTGTAACGACTAGCTTCATGATCAGCTGAATATGTAATATTTGGGACGCCTTATTATTGTATATTTAATGATCATACATCTTGTGCCTTTTTACTTACTTGCTGATGATTGAGACACTAGGCTTGTTCATGATCTTAAGAGACTGTTGACTTGTAGTTAAACCCTCATGTATCTAGACAGCCGTGACCGTATAGCGAGATGGATCCCATTTCATATACATAGCTGGCTATGTCTGCCCCCGCTCTCTAGTATTCTGGTTCTGGGGCGTGACATGGTTTAAGTGGTGGCCCATGCAGGTCTTGTAAATCAAGATATGTGAGGGTTTACCGAATAGATGTCTCAATCAGTATTCGCCCTTGATCTCTGCTCGTATCTTCTGAATCCCTAGATTCTTGTCCTGATCATATGCTTGTATCGTTGATCTGTCTTGGTCCTTCCTTATTGTTCCCCATGTCGTCTTCTTCAGCGGCATCGTTCCTGGACCTGCCGGTCAGCAAGGCGGAGCACTTTCCGTGGATCAGCAGCAACCAGGAGGTCAAGCCCAGCATTCCGGAGTAGCCTCCAGAGTCCTGCCTTCTGATGGAGAGCCACCAGTCTAGCCAGTTCAGCCTGCCGAACCTGATGATGGCACCTTGGTAGGTCTCGTCAGGGCCTTGATAGCTTTCCAAGATCGTCGTGGAGATGTCTTACACCAGGCAGTGACGGATGCTCTGACCAGAAGAGGTCATTAGGGTAACAGCGCGGCCAACAGCTTCAAGCGCTTGAACCCTTCCTTCTTCGACGGTAGTGAAGATGCTATCACTGCAGATGCTTGGCTTCAGGACATCAAGGTGATTCTAGAAGCAACCAGGACCCCAGAGAACGAGAAGGTAGCCGTGGTGCGCCTGCAGTTGTTAGACCTTGCCCGCAGCTGGTGGGCGGCTCAGGCCGTTGGATTAGCAGCACCCATTGCTTGGGCCGTATTCAGAAAGAGATTCAAGACCAAGTATTTTGATGCTGTAGCTCGGTACGATCTACAGACGAGGTTCACCAATCTGAAGAAGATGGGCAGGACGGTCGACGGATATGCGGCCGAGTTTTTGAGACTCAGTCGGTTTGCTCCCATCTTTGTGACAATCGAGTATGATAGAGCCCAGCGATTTCAGTAAGGACTTCACCTGGAGATTTTGTTGGTAGTTGAGCAGTTTGAGCATCAGACTTTTGATGCAGTCTTGAGAGCAGCCAGGAGGCATGAGTATACCTCCCAAAGGATTGTGGATAGGGCCAGAGGTCGAAAGAGATCCTACGGCCAGATGAATCAGTCTTCAGCCCCAGCCTCGGCAGCCAGGACTTTGACTATTAGAGCTCCGAGGTGAGCGGCTTCCGTGACGTTGGTTCAGCATTCAGCCCCGACGTACCCTCAGCAGCAGCAGAAACAGAAGCAGTCTTCCGCAGTGGGATGTTCTCATTGTGGGAAGCCAGGCCATGTAGTGGCAGAGTATCGCAGGGCACAGGGATTGTGTCTGGCTTGTGGAGCAGCAGACCATAGGGTTGGATCCTGCCCGAATATGGGTGGTTCATCATCGTCCAACCTTTCTAGCTCTTCGGTGAGAGGACCAGCTCCGGTCCAGCAACAATAGCAGTATCCATTGCCGAGGCCCTTGCCGCCTCAGTCCCAGGTATTCCAGCAGCAGAACCCCCAGCAGCATGCTCAAGCCCAAGTCTTGAGTCAGAATAGGCAGCGAGGATTTCAGCAGAGAGGACCAGCACCCCGAGGGCATGGTCAGGCTATGGTGATGACCGCAGAGGAAGGATTGGCACCAGGAGATGTAGTGGCAGGTACTATTTTCGTCAACTCCTTTCCAGCTTTAGCTTTATTTGATTCTGGTGCATCTCATTCTTTTATGTCTGCACGATTCGCGACACTGATAGGATTGGAGCCCGAGTCATTATCATTAAGGCTCAATATACTTATTGGTAACGGACTTGTGGGAGTCGATAGAGTGTTTTCCTCGTGTCGGATCGTAGTTAGCGGTAAGGAATTTCCTGCTAGATTGATAGAGTTCCCGATGGCCGATTATGATGTGGTCCTAGGGATGGATTGGTTGAGGAACCAATATGCTAGAATAGACTGCCATATTGGTAGGGTTGTTTTTAGCATTCCAGGCGAGCCGAAGTTTTTCTTTTCCCGAGGCACAGTTGAGCCTTCTCTCCCAGTATTGCGGATGGTAGTAGCAGCAGTACAGTTGCCTCGGATAGTCGAAGAGTTTCCAAATGTTTGCCCAAAAGAGCTTCCAGGTATGCCGCCAGAACGGGAGATCGAGTTCACCATAGACTTGATTCCCGGGACAGCTCCAGTATCGGAGAGAGTCTACAGGATGGCGTCGTCCGAGTTGGAGATCTTGTACAAGATAATTGAAGAACTTCGAACCAAGGGATTCATTCGTACTAGTGGATCGCCTTGGGGAGCCCCGATGCTTCTCGTAAAAAAGAAGGATGGTACGTCTAGGTTGTGTGTTGATTATCGTACCATAAACTCAGTAACAATCAAGAACATATATCCTCTCCCTAGGATAGATGACCAGTTTGATCAACTCAGAGGAGCGGCAGTATTCTCGAAGATTGACTTGCGCTCAGGATATCATCAGATCAGGGTCAGAGAGCAGGACATCCCGAAGACAGCTTTCAGGTCTAGATATGGGCATTAGAAGTTCATTGTTATGCCCTTTGGAGCAACCAATGCGCCGACTGTATTCATGGACCTCATGAATCGTATCTTTATGCCTTATTTGGACCAGTTCATGATCGTGTTCATAGACGATATCCTGGTCTATAGCCGGAGTGAGGCGGAGCATGAGCAGCATCTCCGTGTGGTTCTTCAGATTCTTAGGGAGCACCAGTTGTATGCCAAGTTCAGTAAATACGAGTTTTGGCTCGATCAGATTTCGTACTTGGGTCATATCATCACTCGAGGAGGAGTAGAAGTGGATCCCCAGAAGATCGTGGCCATTGAGTCATGGCCGGTGCCCAGCACAGTTGCAGAAGTTCGCAGTTTTCTTGGATTAGCCGGCTACTACCGACGATTTGTTTCAGACTTTGCCCGGATCTCGGCGCCATTGACCCAGTTGACCCGTAAGGAGGTGCAGTTTGCTTGGATAACAGAGTGTCAGGAATCTTTTGAGAAGCTGAAGCGAGGCTTGATGACAGCTCCCATTCTCGCACTACCAGATGGAATCGGAGGATTCTCAGTATATTATGATGCTTCAGGCAGAGGCTTGGGATGTGTTCTGATGCAGCATGGGTCGGTAATAGCTTATGCATCATGGCAACTTCGTGATCATGAGAGAAATTACCCAACCCATGACTTGGAGCTGGCAGCAGTAGTGTTTGCACTTAAGTTGTGGAGGCACTACTTGTACGGAGGTAGGGTGGAGATATTCACCGACCACAAGAGCCTGAAGTATGTTTTCACCCAGAAGGATCTTAACATGCGTCAGAGGAGGTGGTTGGAGCTTCTTGTGGATTATGATGTCAACTTGCAGTATCATCCCGGAAAGGCCAACGTCGTTGCAGATGCCTTGAGCAGGAGGGCCGGAGTTTATTTCCTAACAGCACAACCAGGGCTGTTAGCAGATCTTCAGAAGATGGGTATTGAAGTTATTCTCCCTTCCAGTGTAGCATTGATGGCCAGCATTCAAGTTCAGTCCACCATAGTCGAGAGGATTCGGATAGCGCAATCAGCAGATTCCAAGCTTCAGCGACTCAGAACAGAGTGTGAGGCAGGACAAAGACCAGAGTTATGCATTCATGAGGATGGTACACTTAGGCATGGTAAGCGTCTTTGTGTACCCAGTGGAGATATCAGACAGGAAATCATGGCAGAGGCTCATAGTTCACAATATTCCATTCATCCTGGAGGTACGAAGATGTACTGAGATATCCGTCAGCACTTTTGGTGGAATGGAATGAAGAGGGAGATAGCCCGGTTTGTCTCTCGGTGTTTGGTTTGCCAGCAGGTTAAAGCTGAACATCAGAGGTCCGCTGGACTTCTTCAGCCCTTGCCGATTCTAGAATGGAAGTAGGAGCATGTGACCATGGATTTTATGACCGGATTACCTAGATCCCCAGCTGGTCGAGATGCTATTTGGGTTATAGTTGATCGGCTCACGAAGGTGGCTCACTTTCTCCCGTTCAGAGTTGGTCAGTCGATAGCTCAGTTAGCAGAGATGTACCTCAGGAAGATTGTCAAGTTGCACGATATTCCAGTCAGTATCACCTCGGACCGAGATTCAAGATTCACGTCACACTTTTGACGTAGCTTACAAGAGAGTTTGGGGACTCATCTCCAGTTCAGTTCAATATATCACCCGCAGACAGATGGTCAGTCGGAGCGTACAATCCAGACTCTTGAAGATATGTTGCGGTCTTGCACACTTGACTTTGGTGGTTCGTGGGAAGATCACCTGCACCTGGTGGAGTTCTCGTACAACAACAGTTTCCAGGCCAGTATCCAGATGGCACCATTCGAAGCACTGTATGGTAGGAAGTGCAGATCCCCGTTAGCATGGGACGATGTCGGAGAGAGGCAGATGCTCGGTCCAGAAATGATTGCCCAGACAGTTGAAGTGGTCAGAAGAGTCGGGGATCATCTTCGAGTTGCCCAAGATCGCCAGCACCATTGGGCCGATTCTCATCGACGCCCTCTCGAATTTTCTGTCGGTGGCCATGTATTCCTGAGGATTTCGCCTAACTGTGGCGTCATTCGTTTCGGCACACGAAAAAAGCTTAGTCCTAGGTATATAAGGCCATTTGACATTCTGGAGAGAGTAGGAGATGTATCATATCGTCTCGCTCTTCTGCTGTCGCTAAGCGAGGTGCATGACATGTTCCATGTATCCCAATTACGATGGTATATCCCGGACCCGAGCCACATCCTAGATCATTCGGAATTGGTTGCTGGTACCAACCTTTCGTACGAGAAGAGGCCCGTGTCTATATTGGACCGGAGAGAGAACACACTCAAGAACAAGACTATCAAGTTAGTCCGAGTTGCTTGGGGTCATCACTCTTTGGGTGAGTCAACATAGGAGCGTGAGGATGACATCCGATCGCGATATCCCGGCTTGTTTGACTTGTGAGGTATAATGTCTTCCTTATGCCTCATACCTCCGATTCCTTGCTTGAATGAGTGATTGATCGCCTAGTTATAGCTTGCATGTGATTAATATAGCTTGTCCACGTCTCTCTAGCCTCTTAATTAAATTCCGAGGACGAAATTCTTTTAAGGTGGGTAGAGTTGTAATGCTTGTGGTTTGTATTACGTATTTTGGAATACGTGTACGTATTTTATCTTATATTGCATGATTCCTGGTTTAGCTTTTCCTTCTTGGCTTGGTATATTCTTGGTTCGGGTTGGCTTGGTTCGGTTTGGGATTGCTATTGGTTCATCATGGACCAAAGGTAAACCCCCACCTACCACCACCACTACCATTTATTAACCCCAATTCCTTCTCTCTCTTCATTACTCTTCTTCTTTTCTCCATTACTTCTTCACCTACCAGAGTGAGGGAGAGAGGGGTCTAGGCAAGTGCAACTTGTGTCATGAAGAAACTCCAATTTTATTGCTTCATTCTCTTTCTTACAGCATTTTAACTTACTTTAGTACTTGGCATTTCCACTTTCCATGGCTAGATTCTTGTAGATCTAAGTTTATTTTATTTTTAGAATTCTTGGGTTTTGATCTACTTAATCTAGTTATTTCTGAGTTTTGATGGTTCCATGTTGTAGAGTATTTCATTCTGCCCTATTTTGACCTATGGAAGTCTGGATTTGGACTTGGGACGAAGAAATTATGAGCCTTAGAACCCTGAACTCCTTGGTTCTTCTTCTCGGACAAGTAGAGAAGAAGAACAGTGCTGACCGCATGAACCCCCTTAGCCGCATGGCAGCACCTGACCGCATGAACCTTCATGCGACAAGTTATCCAGCTGCATAGGCTTCGGCCTTCTTCCCAACTACATGGACTCCGTCTACCTGTAACCGCATAGGCTTCGGCCTTCTTTCCAGCCGCATGGACTCCGTCTACCTGTAACCGTATAGGCTCGTATTCCTCTCAGCCGCATATGCTCGTGAGTATTCAGCCGCATATGCTCGTGATTATTCAGCCGCATGTGCGTCCACCAGATTGAGCCGCATGTGCCTTCTATTTCCGTTAGCCGCATAGACCTACTTCCCTGCTTGCCGTATGAGGCTCAACTCCTTGAGCCACATGCAGGCCTACTCGCTCTCAGCTGTATGCAGCCCCACTCGCTCTCAGCCGCATGCGCCCTTGCTTCTTCTAGCCGCATGTCCACCTCCCGCATGAGGCCGAGTCATTCCTGGCCGCATGGATCCCGCAACCCTGAGCCGTATGGATTCTCTTCTTGACCGCTTGTGCCCAAGCCGCATGGCTTTCTATAGACTGTATTCTATGTTTTATTACTTGATTATTACTGTTAACTCATGCCTTGTAACCCTCAGTATACTTGGGTCTCCAGAATAATGCTTGCACTATGATGCCTTACGCATGTACCTGAACACGATAGTGACCCATCGTGGTGTACTCCTGACAAATGAACATGACATGACCTGATAGTGGCCCGTCGTGGTGCACTCCTGACCAGTAAACTTGACCTGATAACCTGACATGATATAGTTATTGCGACGGCTGCCTGACATGGCATGACCTGTATAAATGACCTGGACACCATGGACGATTGTGCTTATACAAATAATCCAGTCCTGTCTTACATCATGTCTAGGAGGGGACTCCTGAGTACCACGGTCAGGAGTACCTACTAAAATGGACTAAGGCTAATAACTAGATTAATACATTAGTCATGAAGAGATCTCCCAGCTACAAGCAATCCCGTTACCTGGGCGCGCCTGAGATCTGTAGCCTGCCGTCGAGTAGGGCACATTTCCAGCACACTGTCATGTGTTGCACCCTTCAAGCTACCTAAGGGTACATACATTTCCTGGACGATGTACCCACCTGAATTCAACCCTAATCTTTCGACCTGGGTAACCTGGATGGTCTGCAGGGCTTGTGGCTGTGGAATAATCTCACTGCATCTTGCTAGTAACTAGGCCTGTGATAACCCTAGTTAGTTAAAGTATCAAGCCGTAATTCTTGCTTGGCCGTAAAATGATTGGATGGAGTCTAACCAGTCTAGTCTTGTCCTGATTCTGTTCCAGATTACTGCATGACCTGAATGCCTGTATTTATCTTTACCGATAAATGGTGAGAATTCCAAGTTCGGTTCAAACGAAGGGTTACAACCCCGGTCCTTGTTTGGTTTACGGGTTGTAACCTGGCTATCTGAATAGTCCCATGGTTATCTCATCGTATATCACCCCGTTATGCTTTTCTTAACTCTTGTCTTATTTGTTACCTTATTTCTGTGCTAACTGCTGGTTTTAGTTCCTAAATGAAGCTTTCTTTGTGGCACTTGCTCTTTCTAGGGTCTGACCCAGCTGGTTTTGTATGGCCAGATTTTGGAGCAGCTCCAGAGGATCTACCAACTTTCCAGCCCGATGGTGGCGACGAAACGTAACCAGGGCAACGAGTGGGTTTATTTTTGATCTCCCACTTTATTATAAAAATATTCTTTTGAGGCGTTTAGCCGACGAGCACCTGTTTAGCTCGATTGCACTTACATACTGTCTGCCTACGGGCTGTAACATGATTGACAGATCCTAGGGTTGATCATGTATGACTAAACTCTTGCTAGTCCTAACATTTTGTAACGACTAGCTTCATGATCAGCTGAATATATAATATTTGGGATACCTTATTATTGTATATTTAATGATCATACATCTTGTGACTTTTTACTTACTTGCTGATGATTGAGACACTGGGCTTGTTCATGACCTTAAGAGACTGTTGACTTATAGTTAAACCCTCATGTATCTAGACAGCCGTGACCGTATAGCGAGATGGATCCTATTTCATATACGTAGCTGGCTATGTCTGCCCCCGCTCTCCAGTATTCTGGTTCTGGGGCATGACAAAGAAGGCCAGAGTTGTGCATTCATGAAGATGGTACACTTCGACACGGCGCTCGTCTTTGTATACCCAGTGGAGATATCAGACAGGAGGTCATGGCAGAAGCTCACAGTTCACAGTATTCTATTCATCCCGGTGGCACGAAGATGTACCGTGATATTCGTCAGCATTTCTGGTGGAATGGCATAAAGAGGAAGATAGCCCGGTTTGTCTCTCGGTGTTTGGTTTGCCAGCATGTTAAAGCTGAACATCAGAGGCCCGCTGGACTTCTTCAGCCCTTGCCGATTTTAGAATAGAAGTGGGAGCATGTGACCATGGATTTTGTGACTGGATTGCCTAGATCCCCAGCTGGTAGAGATAAAGGTGGCTCATTTTCTCCTATTCAGAGTTGGGCAGTCTACGGCCCAGTTGGCAGAGATGTACCTCAGGCAGATTGTCAGGCTTCACGGTGTACCCGTCAGTATCACCTCGGACAGGGATTCAAGATTCATATCACACTTTAGGCGCAGCCTACAAGAGAGTTTGGGAACTCACCTTCAGTTTAGCTTAGCTTATCATCCGCAGACCGATGGTTAGTCAGAGCGCACAATCCAGACACTTGAAGATATGTTGAGATCTTGTACCCTTGACTTCGGTGGTTCATGGGTGGATCACCTGCACCTGGTAGAATTCTCGTACAATAATAGTTTCCAGGCCAGTATTCAGATGGCCCCGTTTGAGGCGCTGTATGGCAGGAAGTGCAGATCCCCGCTAGCATGGGATGATGTTGGAGAGAGGCCCAGAAATGCTTGGCCCAGAAATGATTGCCCAGACAGTTGAAGTAGTCAGAAAAGTCAGGGATCATCTTCGAGTTGTCCAAGATCGCCAGCGTCATTGGGCCGATGCTCATCGACGTCCCTTAGAGTTTGCTATCGGCGACCATGTATTCCTTAGGATCTCGCCTAACCGCGGCGTTATTCGCTTTGGCGTGCGGGAAAAGCTTAGTCCTAGGTATATAGGGCCGTTCGATATCCTGGAGCGAGTAGGAGATGTATCCTATCGTCTCGCTCTTCCGCCGTCGCTAAGTGAGGTACATGATGTATTCCATGTGTCCCAATTACGACGGTATATCCCGGACCCGAGCCATATCCTAGACCATTCGGAATTGGTTGTTTGTACCAACCTTTCATATAAGGAGAGGCCCGTGTCTATATTGGACCGGAGAGAGAAGATACTCAAGAACAAGATTAATAGCTTAGTCCGTGTTGCTTGGGGTCATCACTCTCTAGGTGAGTCAACGTGGGAGCGTGAGGACGACATCCGATCGCGATATCCCTACCTATTTGACTCGTACGGTATAATATCTTCCTTATGCCTTATGCTTTCCATCCCTTACTTGCATGTATGATTGTATGATTGAACTGCTTAGTGTAGTTGTTGGTGCTTAGTGTAGCTTGTCGTGGCATTCTCTAGCTCCTTGATTAAATTCCGAGGATAAAATTCTTTTAAGGTGGGTAGAGTTGTCACCCTCATTTCCCGTATTTCGTATTTATACTCGTAATTGGATTTTGGCATGAATTTTTATTTTTCTCGAATTGCAGAAATTTTGGGTTTTCTCGTATTTTGGGTTTCGGCTCGGCTCGATTTTAATTGGGTTGGGTTGATTTTAAACCCAATGAAACACTTTAGCCTATACTCCATCCTCACTCCATCATAACCACCCTCATTAAATCCCCACCAACCATTCTCTCTCCTCATTACTTCCTCCATTAATTCTAACTCCTTCTTCTTCTTTCTTCTTCCACACAACATCCCACCCATAGGCAAGTGCATCTTGCCACCACATGAAGACCAAATTTTATTTGTCTATTAGCTTAATTAGATGATTTGGAACAACATTAGAACTTGACATTTTTGGATTTGGAGCTTGGATTCTCCTAGATCTAAGTCTCTACCATTTTCGGAATTTCTTGGGTTTGATCTACCAAACTTGGATTTTTGCTTGATTGAATGCTTCTATGTTGTAGAGAATTGAATTTTACTCAAGTTAGACTCTTGAAAATTTGGATTTCGTATTTTATGGACCAAGTTGTGATGTTCTAAAGTTTAGAGGCCATTAGAGTTCTTACTCTCAGCTTGAGGAAGAAGAAGACCCCTCCCCCGCTGCGCTGTTTAGCGTCGGGCTGTCTCCCACGCGCGCGCTCTTTAGTGCGCTGCTGGCCCGCGCGCTGGCTGCCTTTGGCGCTGGCCGCTGACCCGTTGGCGCGCGCGCTCTTTAGTGCGCTACTGCCCCCGTCTGATTGCGCTCAGCCCCGCTTGCTTTACGCCTCGCTGGCCGCGCGCCTTGCTGACCTGCCCGTGCGCCCCTGTGCGCTTGGCCCCCGCGCCCCCTGCGCACTTGGCCCCCGCGCTCTTGCGCACTTGGCCCCCGTACCCCCTGCGCACTTGGCCCCCGTGCCCCCTGCACGCTTGGCTCCCCGCGCCCTTTGGCGCGCTGCGACCTTCCCGAGCGCGTCTCTTGGCACCGCTTGCCCGAGCCCTTTACCTGGCGCACCCTGTGCCATGGCTTCCCCTCCTGACCCTTGGTGTTCCCCTTGTTTCTCGATTTTTCTCTTGCTGATTTTGTTTTCTGAGATCTTGATGCCTACAGCACGACTTGACTAACCCGACACGTCTTGACACAAATTTCAGTGTCTTTAATTTATGGCTAGCATTTCCTGATTTTGGCAGTAACTTGTTGGGTGCTTGTAACTTGCGACTTTTAATTTGTAACCTGCAACCTGTAATTAATCCATTGTAACTTGATATCTTGATAGTGGTCGCCTCGGCGCACTCTTGACTTGACTGTGATAACTGGTCGTACTTGACTTGCCCTGACACCGTGGGTGTTTTTCTTGTTGCCTTGTGCAAATCTACTCGTCTTGTCTTGCATCATGTCTAGGACGTGACTCCCTGGGCACCACGGCCAGGGACTCGTACTAAATTGGATTAGACTAATGATTAGATCAAACTAGAACATGGAGAATTTCCAGTCACAAGCAATCTCGTTATCTGGGCGCTTTAATGGACTTGTAGCATGCCGACGAGTAGAGCACATTTCCAGCACACTGTCATGTGTTGCACCTCTAAGTCACCTAAGGGTATATCGTCTCCTGGGCGATGTCTCCAACCATACTCTCAACCTGCGGAAGGATAACTGGATAGTCTGCAGGGCTTGGGACTGGGTAATTCTCACTTGCATCTTGTTAGTAATTAGGCTTGTGATAACCCTAGTTAGTTAAGTAGTAAGCCGTAGTAATTGCTTGGCCGTTTGTGAATGGATGGTGTCCAGCCTTATTTGAGTCTTGTCTAGTCCCTGTACCTGGTACCCCTGAACATGATTGTTTCACTTATCTTAACAATAAATGGGTAGAGACAAGGCGCTATTCAGGCGAAGGGTTACAACCCCGGTCCTTGTTTGGTTAAGGGTTGTAACCTGGCACCCAGAACGGTCCCCGTCCCTAGTCGTTTATTGTCCTGTCGTACTCTTTATTACTTGTATTTTTCTTCCATTTTCTTATGTTCTGATATGCTGGCTTTTGTTCTTATTTTTTGGCCTCCTTTGTGGCACTTGCTCTTTCTGGGGTTTGACCCAGCTGGTTTTGTGTGGCCAGATTTCGGAGCAGCACCCGAGGATCTACCGAACTTCCAGCCCAATGGTGGCGACTAGAAGAAACCCGGGCTACGAGTGGGTTTTCTATTTTGTTTCACCCACTACATTGTAAATTTATTCTTTTGAGGCGTTTAGCTGACGAGCACCTGTTAGCTCGATGCATCTTTACTTACTGTCTGCCTACGGGCTGTAACATGATTAACAAATCCTAGGGTTGATCATGTATGACTTAACTCTTGCTAGTCCTCGCATTTTGTATGACTAGCTTCATGATCAGCTGAATATGTAATATTTGGGACGCCTTTTATTGTATATTTGGTGGTCTAACATCTTGTAATTATATTATTTGTTTGAGATTAAGACAATAGGCTTGACCTTAAGGGACCGTTGGCTTGTAGTAAACCCTCATATCTAGACAACCGTGACCGTATAGCGAGGTGGATTCCATTTCAATATACGTAGCTGGCTATGTTCGCCCCCGCTCTCCAGTATTCTGGTTCTGGGGCGTCACAGCTGCTGCTGCTATGAGAGGAGTTTGGAAGAGATGAAGAGGAGGGGGCCTCGGGTTCTGACTTAAAAACATATACCACCAATAGAACTCGGGCCGAATTTGCCCAGGGTTCTGGTACTTTTTCTATATACTTTGCATCTATCAAAATCAGCATCCGAATAACCGGTTAGGTCAATCGACGTGGATTTGGGATACCATAAGCCGACAGAAGAAGTGCATTTAAGGTATCGGAAGATACGCTTTACCGCGGACAAATTTGATTCCCTAGGATTGGCTTGAAAATATGCACACAAGCAAACACTAAACATTATATTAGGTCAACTAGCAGTTAAGTAAAGTAAACTACCAATCATACCTTGATACTTACGTATATCGACAGGTTTGCCTTGTTATTCAATATCAAGTTTGGTTGAAGTTGCCATTGGAGTGCCAAGTGATTTGACTACTTCCAGATTGAACTTCTTTAATAAATCTTGTATGTACTTGGCTTGATTAATGAACGTCCCATTGTTGGTTAGTTTGATTTGCAGTCCGAGAAAGAATTTCAGCTCTTCCATCATGCTCATCTGAAACTCATTCTTCATACACTTTCAAAATTCTTGACAAAGAGATTCATCAGTAGATCCAAAAATGATATCATCTACATAAATTTGAATCAAACGAAGATTATCATTAAAAGACTTTATAAACAGTGTAGTATCAACCTTCCCTTTTGAAAATCCATTGTCAAGTAGAAAAAAGCTTAGACGATCGTACCAAGCACAAGGGGCTTCTTTCAAACCGTATAATGCCTTCTTCAACTTGAAAACATAATCAAGATTTTTGAAATCAGTAAAACCTGGAGGTTGAGATACATAAACTTCTTCTTTTATAAAACCATTCAAAAATACACTTTTAACATTCATTTGAAATAACTTAAAATTATGAAAACAAGCAAATGCACATAACATACGAATGGATTCTAATCTCACAACTGGGGTATAAGTCTCATCGTAGTCGATACCTTCTTCCTGATTGTATCCTTGAGCTACGAGTCGAGCCTTGTTACGAGTCACTAAGCCATTCTCATTTAGTTTATTTCGGAATACCCAGTGGGTGCCAATGATCGGATTATCAATGGGCTTGGAAACAAGTTCCCAAACTTGATTCCGTTCAAATTGGTTCAATTTCTCTTACATAGCATCTAACCAAAAATTATCACTACATGCTTCTTCAATATTTTTGGGTTCAAGCTTGAAATAAATACAAAACAGGAAGCTATATATTTACTAGAGGAACGAGTACTTACACCCTTGGTAATCTCACCAATTACCAAGTCCTTTGGATGGTCTGCCAAAAATCTCATTTCTTTTGGCATATCCTCTGGATTGCTAGTTCCGACTTCTGGTTCTGTACGTGATTTGCTTGTAGAATCAGCTGGTGTGTTGTGTGAAGGTTCTACAGGAGTTATATTGGTGTACTTATGTCTTCATCATCATCATCGACTGAGTGTTGATTGAGTTCGTCAAATTTTAACATTTATTGTTTCTTCGATGATCATGTTTCTCTTGTTGAAGACTCTGTACCCTTTGCTTTTCGTCGTATAGCCTAAAAATATACCTTCATCGGCCTCTTCGTCAAATTTTTCCAAATTATCTTTAGTATTAAGAATAAAGCATTTACACCCAAATCCTTTGAAATAAGAAACAGAGGGATTTTTATCAAACCATAATTCATAGGGAGTCTTCTTCGATATAGGCCGAATTAGAACCCTATTGAGAACATAGCATGCTGTATTTACAGCTTTAGCCTATATGTATTTAATTAGACAAAATTAATTTAACATTACTCTAGCCATTTCAGATAGAGTCCTATTCTTATGTTCCACAACTCCATTTTGTTGTGGAGTCCTAGGGCAAGAGAACTCATGCAAATAACTATGTGTGTCACAAAATTTCTTGAACTCTATATTTTTAAATTTGTCCCCATGATCGCTTCGAATACGAGTGATCATGAAACCCTTTTAATTTTGAACCTTCTTGCAAAAGGTGACAAATTCTGATAATGCATCGTTCTTGCATGCAAGAAAATATACCCACGTATATCTAGAGATATCATCTACTATTACAAATGCATATAACTTACCACCTAGGCTAACAATTCTACTAGGTCCAAATAAATCCATATGCAGCAATTGTAGAGGTCTAGTGGTACTTACAGCGTTTTTGGACTTAAAACGGATCGGGTAGCCTTGTTCTTTTCACATTCGCTACATACCGTATCCTTCTTGAAAGAAATGTCCGGTAAGCCTCGTACCAGCTTCTTTGTGGATAGCCTTGAAATTGTGTCCATGTTTGTATGATCGAGTCTCATGTTCCATAGTTGACTCTTATCACTTTTGGCCATCAAGCATCTACCTGCTTTGTTAGCATCTTCTAACAGATAGAAAACATATATTGTCTTCCCTGATACCTTCAAAGATAGTACTACCAGTTGGGCTATCAACTATAGTACGTTTGTCTTTGACAAAGGTAATGCCGTAACTGTGATCAACTAAATGCCTTATGCTGAGCAGATTATACTTTAACCGGTAACTAGATAAACATCTTTAATCACTGGGTAGGGAGCCTTACCAATATTACCAACAATTATGTACCCTTTTAAATTATTACCGAAGGAGACGTATCCTTCTTTCTTCTTCGACAGTGTTGCGAATAATGCAGCATCACCGGTCATATGCCGCGAGCAACCGCTGTCGAGGATCCATTTACTTTTAGCATGTGAAGGGCGTTTCACCAACAAAAGAATTTGTAGATGAAAACTTTTGTACCCATTTCTTGTAGGGTCCTGGAATGTTAGTTTTTGGAATCCATGCACAGATTTTCAAATAAACAAGCTTTCTAACTCTACTTGAAGAAGAAATATGACCAACATGTTGAGTGTTGAAAGCAGAGTACTGTGCATTATTGGTAGGTTTAGGTTTTCTAGTGTAAAAAAATGCGTGCCGATTTGTCTTCTTGGGCAATGGTTTAGTTTGGTTAGGTCTGACAGTGTTGGGTTTGACCGTGTTCCGATGATTCGGTGAGTGACACGTGTTAAGGTAGGAAACAGCAACTTCAGGCTGCTTTTCTATCCTAATTTCCAATTTTTGGAGGTGTCATATTAGAAGCTATATTTAGCAGTGAGTACATCATTTCTAACAGTAGCTTGCTGGAGACTTTTCTTCTCTTTGAGTAAGTCTTCTTCTAATTGGGTAATGGTCTTGTCCTTCTCTTCGGATAGTCTTTGGGTCTCGTGTAATAACAACTTAACAAAAGAAAGCTCACCTTCCTCACTAGAACAATTACTACTTCTAACTTTAGCTAGTAGGCCGGTAAGTCTTCCTATTTCACCTTTGTACTCTTTGAGTACATTCTTAGAGGTCTGATATTTACTACACAGTCTTCTGTAATCCCCTAAGAGGTCAGTAAAGGCTTCTCCTATTTGCTCAAAGGTAAAATCATCACAAGTATCAAACAAGGGGTTAGTGGTTACCTGATCGTACGCCATCAAGCATACATTTGTAGCGTCATCTGATTGCTCGTCTTCTGAGTCGCTAGCTTCTCTTTCAAGCCATATGCTTGTATTGGCATATCTTCGGGACGTAGACTTCTTCAGGTAGCCCTTGTCATATTTGCTATTCTTCCTGGTTGATGATGATGCTGTTGGACAATCTTTCCTCATGTGTGCTTTCTTCTTACAGCCATAGCAAATAGGATCTTTATTATTTTTGTTGTTGTTGTTGTTGTCCTTTGTTCTTCTATTGAATCTCATGAACTTCTTAAATTTTCTCACCATAAGAGCTTGATCCTCAGTATCAGAGTCACTATGGTCGGAATCATCTTCTACAGTTCTTCTATATTGAGCCTTAAAAGCGATCGACTTCTCTGACTTCTCCTTTGGTGCAACATCTTCAAAATTTTGAAGTTCCAGCTCGTGAATGAGTAGCTTACCCATGAGTGTTTCAAGAGACATTGTTGAGAGGTCGTTTCCTTCAATAATTGTTGTAGCCTTTGGAATCCAATTCTTCGTGAGAGCTCGTAGAAGTTTGCGAATCTTCTCATGGTTACTGTAATCCTTGCCTAATGATGACAGAGGATTTACAATATCTAGGAATCTCGTCAACATCTGGGTGACAGATTCATTTGGCTTCATCTTGAACATCTCATACTCCTGAGTAAGTCTGCTGATCTTTGACTCCTTGACTTGCGTCGTACCTTTGTTGTTTACTTCAAAAAATTTTCATACTTCATTTGATGTTGTGCAAGTAGACACCCTGTTAAATCCAGTCATGTCTAAAGCACAAAATAAAGCATTAATAGCACGTGCGTCAAGACTGGCATTTTTTTTTCATCCTTAGTATATTTATCATGCAGTTTTTCACCTAAATATCTGCAACAAGAATGCGAGAAGGCTTTTTGTAGCCGTCAATAACTATAGACCATAAGTCTAAGTCTAGAGATTTCAAGAAGAAACTCATCCGTGTTTTCCAATAGGTATAATTTGTACCGTCAAACAGAGGAGGTCTATTTGAGGCTTGGCCTTCACCTGTGAACTTCACAGTTGCCATGTGTTGTGTTATGATCTATGTAATAGTTAAGAATAGTAAAATTATAACTGCAATGTTACCTTGCTTTACCTGTATAACCCACTTTGATACTAATTGTAGGAACAAATTTGTAAAGCACAATACTCTAGAGGGGGGTGAATAGAGTAGGCAGCGAAATATAGCTAATTTAAAAAGTCAGCAGCAAGATCACAGAGAAATATATATATATATATATATATATATATATATATATATATATATATATATATATATATATATATATATATATATATATATATATATATATATATATATATTTTTAATATATATATATATATATATATATATATTTTTTTTTTATATATATATATATAAAATATATAAAATATATATATATATATATATATATATATATATATATATATATATATTTATATATATATATCACAAGTAAATAACTGTAAAAGCAGAGCTCAAAAAGCAAACGTAAAGACGGCAATGTATACTGGTTTTCCTCTTGTGAGGACTATTTCAGTCGGAAGAACTCTAGCTTCCAGTTGAATCGACTATTGATAAATTCTGCAAGTTTTCATACGAAGTCCTTGCAACTTCTACAAACGCGAGCTTTGATAAAAAGTACACGACCAACTTTAATCATGAAGAGTCTTTCTTTAATCAAGCCTCTGATTACAATCTCTCTGAAGCTTCTAGACCGTACCGCACTGCAAATCGACTAGAGGATTGCAACTGGCTTGGAATTTAAAAAATAAAGCTTAGAACTCTTTGGAATAGAACAATAGGCTTTAGAGAGAATATGTGAAAGTGAATGAGTGAATTGAAATGATCGAAATCCTTCTCTATTTATTGTTTTTCCAAAGGCAGAACTTTGTCAGAATTCGGGCAGAACTCCATGAAAAAATCTCGGTAGGATCCATAACAGCAGGGAGACCAAGTTCAAAAAGCAACGTTCACTAAGCAAACTCCGGCCAAACCCTGGCATGGTTGGTCAGGGGTTTTGCAATTTGATTTTTGTGCTTTTTGAAATTATTTTAAGCGGTTAGGAGCTTTTTGTAAATAGGAGGCTGTTTTTTAAAACATGGGATATTTTTGAAAATATTTTTTAGGGTAGCCTATTTGCTAGTACGACTCGGTATACAATGTATTCCTAGATTCAATAAAAGTAAAAATTATATTACATAAAGGAAATATAGACTCGAGTGGCAGACATAGCTTCGGTCTTGAACAGAAAGGGTAGCAGATCTTTGGCAGTGTCCAAGAGTCCAAAACATCTTTAAGTAGCCCGTATATCGAGACAGAGTTTGATTAATTATTAAAATCAGGTTTAACCGTGACCAATGGGCCAACAAGCTTTGCGTAATATTTGTTTTGCTTCATCACCAACAAGGCAACGCAGGAGCATACCATCAGAAGACCAACGATATAGTGTCTTAGACAAGTAGTTATAATAGAACAGGAGTAACCGATGGCAAATTGTCGTTGCTTCTTTAGGGTCTTCTTGTAAGATATCATGTACTGCAAAGTCGATGAAGAGAGTCCTCCAATCCTCGCTAGTAGTGCAAATCTCAACCGTTTTACTGAATTCTATGTTCAAATTATTTTCGACACAGAATAATTCTCGATTAGCGATGACGATCAATTATTACCTTTTCACAGGGACAGCTAACACTGCTTCTAGGTTGGCGAGTGCATTAGCTTCCGTATTACATGCTCGACATACATGCTCAATAAAGAAGCCTTTGAATGATATAGCAAGCTTAACCGCTACTTTTTGGTAGGGGATAAGATCTTGGTGTCGGACCTCATATGTATCTCTAACCTGGTTAACAATCAGTTTAGAGTCTCCATATACTTCAAGGTAATCGATATCTAGTTGTTTAACTAACTGGAGACTGATGAGAAAAGCATTATACTCAGTAACATTATTAGAGCATGGCTCGTCCAGAGAATGGGCTCTTTGAATGGCTAACCCTTCTGGAGATACGAGGACAATTCCTACTCCAGCGATGATGATACTGTTAGATCCGATATTAGATGCACCATCAAAGAATAGACGCCAAACAAATATTCCTTCTGAAGTTATGTTGGACTCTAGAGTTTCATCAGGAATTTTGTCATAGAGTTTTAAATTTTCAGAAATTGGATGAGCAGCCAAGAAGTCAGCTAGGGCTTGACCCTTGGCAGACTTCTGCGGGACATAGCCCATATCATACTGTGCTAGCAGCATTGCCCATGTAGCAAGTCTGGAGTTGAGTGTACTAGGCTTTTTCATCAGCACTTGCAGAGGATTGACTCTAGAGATGACATGGATGGTTTGGCCCATAATATAATGACATGTCTTCTGGACGACAAACATCAAGGCAAAGCATTCTTTTTTTATCGGGCTGTATCGATGTTCAACACCGATCATTGTGCAGCTGAGATAGTAGATTGCTTGCTCATGACCTTCATTGTTCTTCTGGGCCAAAAGGGCACCAAGAGAGTGATCCGTTGCTCAAACATACATCAGGAAGGGTATTCCTATGATTGGAGGAACTAGGACTGGAGGGTTCATTAAGTACCGCTTAATGTCCTCAAATGCTTGCTGACATTCAACAGTCCAAATAAAAGACATACCTTTCTTCATGAGTTAATGAACAATCTGCAGCATCGATAAAGATTTGAGATGAATCTCCTAATATAGGCAAGACATCCCTGGAACCCTCGCAGCTCGTTTAGATTGCGTAGAGGATACATCTCTTGGATGGCTTTGACTTTCTCGGGGTCAACGTGTATACCCTTAGAGATAATAATGAATTCGAGAAATTTATCACTAGAGACACCAGGAATGACTTGGTGGGATTCATTTTCAGTTGATGTTGACGTATTAAATCGAAAATGGTCCTTAAGTCTTAGATGTGATCTTCCTTTAAACGACTTTTGACAGCAATATTTTCGACATAGCATTCGACTATTTTTCGTAGATGTTCACATAAAATAGTACTCATAGCCTGCTGATAGGTGGCACCAGCATTCTTGAGACCAAACGACATGATTGTGTTGTAATAGACACCTAGAGGAGTATGGAAGTACGTATGCTTCTCGTCTTCGAGATTCCTCTTGATATGATTATAACCAAAAAATCCATCATTGAAAGACATTCTCCGAACCCGCAGGTGTTGTCGATCATGACATTAGTGATTGGAAGAGGATACTCGTCCTTGGGACAAGATGCGTTGAGGTCTCTAAAGTCGATATAGACTCAAACTTTTCCTATTTTCTTCATAATCTGGACAATATTAGCTACCCAGTCGGGGTATTGTTCCTCTCTAATAAAGTCACAGGCAATGAGCTTTTTGACTTCAGCTTCTATAGTGTCTATTATATCAGGTCGGAACCGTCACTGTTGCTGTTTAACAGGCCTGGCATTCGACATAATGTTGAGTTTATAAGTAGTGATCTGAGGATCTAGTCCCAATATATCTTCATAGCTCGAGGCGAACACGTTAATGTATTCCCTAATAAACTGGATCAAGTTATTTGTCTGCCTCAGGGAGGATTTTATTGATGAAAATTGGCCTTGGAGATGTTTTGTCTCCGACATTGATCAGGATTAATTCATCCGTAGTGGGTAGCTCTCGCTGTTCGAAGCAAAGTTCCTATTTAGTATCTATCCTTTGTGCCCAAGGCTCATTCTCATAAGTCTAGACAAAAACATTATCCTCATCGTCTTATGGGAATTCGGTTGTCACCATATTGACAGATAGAGTCAGTTGATGAACCTCCCCTACGCTGGTGTCTGAGTCCCATAAAGTAGAGTCAGAAGAGTGAGATCGTACTTCTTCATCTGATTCTAATCTATCTGGAGTTGTAATTGGCGTAGAGTAGCCTATCCCATGTCTAGTCTTGTTATAGTATTGTGATGACCTTCCGTTTGGAGCAGGCAGTCGGATAGGAGTTCATCTACCTTTACCTCCATTCAATCCAGACCCAAAATCATACCTATTTTTTGAATGATATTCTTGGATTGCTGACTGTAACAATGCAGTTGTATTCTTCTACGATCGTTATTTTCAGAATCGCTATCGAGTATAGTTCTTTGGTTACGTTTTATGCTGAAGAGAATTAGATGTTCATCGTCTTTTCGAGGAGGAACTACGAAGAATGAACTTTGTACTGGTTCGTACATGATCTCATCTTGAAAAGGTTGAATTGCTCCTAAGGTGAGAGGTTTGAAATTGTTCAGAATTTCTAAGTAATGTTGTGCATAAAAGTTGACATTAATATACAGCGATGGAGACACTGCTCTATTGATATCTTCAGTCTCAACAGTTACAACAATATTTGTGACCTTGGCTGGAGACACTGCCAGGTCGATAACAAGAGGAGGAGAAAGAGAAGTAGTAGGCTTGTTACGATGAAGGTCGATAATAGGAGGCTCAAAAGTGGTGAGCTCCCTTTGTTCTATTTTTTAGTAGGAGGAGCGAGAGTGATGGTTAGCATCAGAGAAGAGGAAGGACGAGAAGTGCGTCCTTTAACTGGAATCACCAAGACTTTATCGGGCATTTTTTGGTCTTATTCTATGTCCATAACCAATACAACCTTCATGTACTCTTCTTTGTACATCCTGGAATCCGTATAATACGCCTCGACACCTCAAAAAAGATTAAGGTCAGCAACTTCTTCTTAATTTCTCCGTTGTTATCCATATATTTAGAGCACTGGTGGAGCATGGATGGCACAATGTTGTGTTCATGCAACCACGGCCTTCATAATAATAAGTTGTAAGAAACGTAGTGGTCAATCATATAGCAGGTGACTTTCTATGGAGATCATCGATTTGGACTCTCAAGTGAATTTCCCAATGGTTCACCTTTCCCAGAATTAAATCCAAGAATAATTATCATTGCCGCTAAGAGACTATGAACCAGAATCATTAGAGAGTCCAGCAAATTTTTTGGGATTATGCTGAGTGAAAACCTGGGATCAACAAGGATGCGATCCACCTTTATCGTGTCGACATATCCAGTGAAGTAAAGAGGTCGGTCGTGCCGATTGTCCTTTAGCAGTATATCATCTTGGGTAAAGGTGGTATTTGGCATAATTTCCATCACACTAAAACATTAAGGGCAAGCCACATGCTCTTCGTCTGACTTCTTAAGATGTGCAAGACAAGCATCGGCTAGTATCAGAGCTCTGCTTAATGTTTCTTGAGTTTCCTTCGAGAGACAAAGGAGTTCGAAGATTGACAGTCTTGCTAGAGTATTGGCCAGCTAAACCAATATGTCAAAGTTGTATGGCTTCTGAAGGCCTTACAGTGGAGTAGTCTTCTTCAGGTTCTTCTCAAAGCGAATCTCTGCTGCTTGCCTTTATCAGCTGTTATCGGCTTAGAAGGACCCAAATCAGCTGGTGGAGCTGATGTTGGAAGAGCGTCAGGAGCAGAAGAGGGAGTGACAACTTCTTTTCTTGACCATCTGGGTAGTCTCTGAGATATAGTCTACAAGACTTGTACCGGTCACGACTTCCTCCACTGAAGCAGGTGAAAGAGAAACCATGTTACAAGTTCTCATTCGTACCTTGCTTTTGGACGACTTCTTTCTCTAATGGGGAATCATGTGATCTGTCCTGAATCCCAGTCTGATACGAGATGCATTGTCTTAAAGTTGTAAAGATAGAGGTATCAGAGACCCCTTTTTGTTCAGACATAGTGCTTTTGAAAGTCATATCCTATCTTTATCATCAATTCATGAGATTGCTGACAGTATCGATGGAATTTAGGTTGGTACTTGGATTATGATATTGGCAGAGTAGTTTCTGAAGAAGAAGAAGACATAGACCCTACCGGAATAAAAATAGCCTTCAAAGGGGGATCGCAGTCGTCAAGCGAGGAGTGCTCACTTGAAGTCATGTTCTAGGACTTGTATTTAGCCGTTGACAGGGGTACCAAACTATTATTTCGTGTTTGCAGGAGGTTGACGATCTCCATAGTTGTCTTAGGTATCGGGAAGACACCATCAAGAACTAGTTGTGGACCGAAGTCTCAAAATTGTAAAGAGAGGACATTGGCTGTCACTGTCTTCTCATTCTTTCGGAGAGATTGATTTCGCATTGACCAGCTCCTGGATCTTTCCTTTGAGTAAGTAGCAATCCATGGTTGGATGCCCCAAAAAGCTGTGATACATTAAATATTTAGGATTATCAGTCTTACCTACTTCCTCTGGCCGTTTGATCTTCGGCAGTTGAATTTTATTGCTTTTGAGCAAGCAATCCAAGATGCTCATGACGTCGTTGTTGTCAAAGTAATACTCTTCGGTGGGTCATGGTAATGCGCTCTTGAAGGTGCTGTCACTATAGGTGTTGGCTGACCCATATTGATGGCTAAGGCTTCTTTGCCTTTGTGATTGTTTTGGTGACTAATGCTGCTGGTAGCGGAGTATCTATCTTTGTTGAGATTAGGCATCAGGATGCCTAATCGTTTGAACTTCTCAGCACTTTCTTTGGCTCCTCTGGCACTTACTCTGAAGGAACCCTAATCTTGAAACAATGTAGGTCCATCCACATGCTGAAAATAGGTAGCAAGTTTGATTTACATGTGTCTATAGTCAATGCGTCAGAAGTAACTATAGGCATTTTCAGGGCCTCTCGTCGGAAGCGTTCGATGAAACGTTCAGCTATTTTATTGAGATTTTATTTGATTTTGGTAAGGGCGGACATAGTCATCTCGTGGGTCCCTTCATAGAATTATTCCAGGAACATCTGCTTCAATGCCACGAAGGATGTTATACAGCTATCTGACAGGCTTTGATACTAGTCGTAGGCAACAACCGCTAAGCATCCCATGAACACTCTAGTAAGTAGAGCCTCATTCTGCTGAAGGTGATCGGTCATTATTTTGACGTGATTGATATACTGACTCGGGGATGTATTATCGTCGAATAACATTATGGTTGGCGATTTGTATTTAGGCTGGAATGGGACTTCCATCCACTCTGTAGGATAGGGTTGTTTGATCCCTAACTTTTGTAATCCCTCTTTCTGCTTGAAGGCTTCAAACAGATTTCATAGAAGCTTTACTGCTTCTAGAGGGTCTTCCGGTATTTGAGGAGCAGCAGATTGATTTAAAGGATTCGGAGGTGCAACCGCATGGTAAGTACTACCCCCAGCCCAGAGTGACTTGGAGTAGCCTGTGCTTAAGATGTATAACCTCTGAGACGGTGGTGTTTAGCTGAGGCAGTATTCCAGGACTGTCACGACCCGCACCCTAGAGTAAGGGCACGAGACGTGGGTACGTCCAGCCTACGCCTCAGTGTCGGCGGTAGAACGCTGTCCTAGGTCAACATACATCTAGCAATATATCTCTAAACAGTTCATACTCCCCGAATGGGGGTGACATAGTAGTAAATAAACTCAATCACAATCTAAGGAAGAGATAGCACGATATGAAATAGAACTCAAGGAAAAATAGAAGATAAACTAGTCTAAGATAATCCCAGCAAATATCCAGAGGTACATGGTCTCAGATACTGAATGAAAGAATATATGCAACTCAACATCTCTGAACAAAAAATAAGTCTAGCTAAACATGTCTCAAGACTACATAAAATAAGATAAGCCTAACTAAACTAGTCTAGGCAATGGGGGTGATGTCCTCAGCTAGAGCTGGGTCCTCCTGAGGGTCCAGCTCGCAAGTGTCATCTAAGGCTTCCCCGTAGAAAGTATCCAGACATGCCTCCTCCTCGTCCTCTACAATATTTTCAACAGGTCCAGTCAGGACAGGAGCGAGTACAGTACATCTCAACAGTTCATAGCAGGTTAGAAAATATAATCATGCAGTAAAGTAAGATACGAGTACTGAAAGAAATGCTGTATGTAAACAGAGAGAGATGTAATAGAAATATCTACTATAAATAGAGACTAACAGTGGCTAGTGAGTCAGAGTACAATATAGACATGTAAATGGCATAGGAGATTCTGATAAGACACTATGGAAGAGATTCAGATAAGATACTACTTGGGTATTATTCACATGTCTACTTCTAATCTCCCGTACCCCCAATCAATACACAAGGATCCAACCAGGTTATGTTATGATTCCATGCAAAGGCCCCCGAAGGGTGATACATGGATGTCCCATAAATGGGGATTCTAGGAGATTCTAGGATACCCAGTAAATGGGATAAGAGATTCTAGGAGACTCTGTGATCATAAGAGTATATGTCACAAGTGATCAAAGAACCAGTGAAGCATAGTGATATGCCATGTAAGTGAAACGCACAGAACATGTAGTACCTGATGCTCCCTAAGGATAACATCTTAAAAAGGGATCCATATAGTACCAATCCGTGTGACCAACGTGACAGTACAAGTAAAGTAATTTAATACAGAAAATAATTCTAAGCAGGATATGAAATGATCAGAGAATGTACTCGCCTGGTATCTGAGTGTCCAATATGAAAGTATTGTCCGAGGAGTGGTGTCTGGCTCCTAATCAGAACAGCACAAGTCACAACAAGTCTAAAATGGTAAAATGAAGTTCTACTATGCATTCTACATGAGTCTAGGTCAATCTAGGCCAAAGTCAACTCTTGGTCAACTCTGGTCAACCCTAGAAGTCAAACTTGGTCAACTATGGTCAAACTAGGTCTAACAAGTCTAAACTAGGTCAATCTAATCTATACTAGTCTAACAAGTCTATTCTAGGTCTAATCAAAGCTATACAAGCCCAATCTAGGCTCACTAGTCAAACAGACACACACAGGCCATAGACTATATCATGCCTATTAGCCAACCCATAATACAAGACAACATGACATTACTTATATCTATAATACTACACATATTGATATATTTACCTAATCTAATACATAACACATGTATATATATAACACAACCATAATGTATATATACACATTACATGATACTAGTATATATGCCAACATACCTATTCATCCAATGCTTGAATCTATACTAAATACTTATATATAATACAAACTTACATTATATATATATATATTACATTAGGAAAATAGGATAGGCATATAAAGAGGGTGTGGAATATGTGTGTGTGTGTGTGAGAACATGAAGGTTTGTGTGTGTAGGAGAGTAATGGTGTGGGTGATGTGTGTATCATGGAATTTGTGAGAGGGCATGTGTCAATGGGAAATAAGTGTGTGGCATGGTGTCATGAGAGTGTTAGGTGTAATGTAAATCTGAAACAGTGTGATACAATAGGAGTTTAGTTAACAGTCCAATACAAGACCCAATCATCACTTGAAACCCGTCCTTCAACTACCAAAACAAAACTAGATGACAGCCACTATACCAATATACATATATATGATTGAAAACTGGAAATTTAAGTGCCAGTTTTTAACATGAATAAACTAGAATCAATGACAGTGAGCTAATGAATGTGTGTGTGACAGGGACTAAGGGGGGGTACCTTAGACTGTGTGTGTGTGTAAAGGGTGGCTGAACATGTGACAGAAAAAGGGAAAAATCAGTGTGTGTAAACTGTGAGTGAGGAAATGTGCAAAACAGTGAGCAGGCTAACAGTGAAGCATAGACATGTGTGTAAAATCAGTTATCCTGAAACAGTGGGTAACAACCTGTGAGTGTGTATTAAAGAAAGGCAAGGTGTGTATGTGTGGGAGGGTGAAAATTGGAAGTAGGAATGAAATCAAAGCATTAAAACCAGAGAATGAACTGAAATAGTTTTCAGTTTTCCTCCCCACAGTTCAAATCCCCAAACAAGTTCATTTCTCAACCAAAACAACTTAAAATTTAACCACAGTTAGAAAACCTATAGGGGAACCCATTTAGGATCTAAAACCCAGTATTTAACATCATTACAAGGGCTAAAACATCTGGCAAACTTCATATTTGAAAACTAGAATTATGACAGGAAACACATGTATCAGTTGGTTAGGGTAAATGAGAATTCATAAGTCAAAACAATCTAAAATACAAAAACAGAGGTTGGTAGTGTATATACCCATAGTGTACGTGTCCAATAGTGTCATTGTGTCCAAGCACGAGGACACAAACGTGTCCAAACAAGAGAAAACTCAAATCGGGCACAACAGTGTACTGTCCAGTGCACTGTCTCGTGCACACGTGCACTCGTGTCGTGCACACGACACAGGACACAACCGTGTCTCGTGGTCACAACCCTAGGTTCGCCCAGGGTCTAGCTACGTGTCCAACATCCTGCACTGTGTCCTAGTGTGTCGTGTCCGAAGCTACAGAGCCGTATCAGTGCTCGATTTTACGTGTGTACTGCACAGTGTAAAATCAGTACGACACTGATATCTCTCTCGACACACCACGTGGACACGTGAGACTTGACACGTGGCATGTCAGTTACTGTCCCATGGTGCGTGACGAGTCTCGTATCATAATATCGCGTGTCGTGTCCGCTACAGCCCCCGAATGGCAGGGGAGGACTGTAGAAGCGCGCGCGTGTGTGTACACCGCGTATCCGCGTGTTCGTCGAGACCCGACACGACACGAAAACAAAACACAGACAATGTAAAACCCTAGGCAAGATCAAAACCCTAATTCCTATTCAAAAAGTTCGCACAAAAGGAATTGAAATGCCCTTTGGGGCATTTCGACAAACAGTAAAGGACAGGTCCTGATACGTGTCCAAAACGGACACGAAACCTATGGGACTCGACACGAAACCAATGCAACCACTTAGGGGACTCCTAGGGCTTCTTGAATATGTAAAAAAATTGAAATTTCATTGAGGAATGAGGAAGTTACCTAGAGTTGAACTTCTAGGAAAATCCCTCTTTGTAGAGCTCTTCTCTTGATGTCCCAATCCAACAAATCAATACCAAACTGAAATGAAACTCCTATAACAGCAAGAATAGGTATATTAAAACCTAATGGAAGAGATTTGAATGAAAAAGGAAATGGAATGGAATTCTAGGGATTAAATGAAGTAGGAACAAACCTTTTCCTAAACATGAGCTTTCCTAAAAAGAGGCAACCCTAAAATTAAGAGAGCATTTATAGGGTGGTGTTCCCAAGGATGATATGGTGGCCGGCCAAGTGAGTCTAGGGATTGGGGTTTTGGTAATGTCTTGGGCTTTGGGCCAACCTACAAGGCTATGGCTTGAATTGATTTATCAAAGGATCTAAATCATAAGCCATGACTTATGACTTTCTAATTCCTATTGCTAACTAGAGTCTATTGACCAAACCAAGGGTTAGCTTAGGTTAGACTAGAGTCATATAACCTAACCAAGTCCATACTAACTAGGGTTAGCTTTT
Organism: Iris pallida; assembly: GCA_029216955.1. Classification (NCBI taxonomy): domain Eukaryota; kingdom Viridiplantae; phylum Streptophyta; class Magnoliopsida; order Asparagales; family Iridaceae; genus Iris; species Iris pallida. The sequence goes on from JANAVB010013000.1 coordinate 14,717,371, forward strand.
AGGTTGGTCTACAAGGGTCAAAACTAGTCAAAATCAACCTAGTCCAACAATTCCAAAATAATTTCTAAAAATTCCCATAAATTCAAATAAATTCTAATAAATTTAAATTACCCCAAAAAATGTCAAAAATACCCTCAAACTAGAAATGATAAACAGAATACCCTAATCACAAGGCTAGGCTCTAGGTCAACCAGTCTCCAAGGTTACACTATCAAAACACCAAAATCATAAGTCATGATTTAAAATAGTTTTAAATGATTAAAAATCATCATAAATCATATCATGATTTAAATATCATTATTAAAAGGCTAAAATTACAAAATTTTTAAATTACCCTCTTCTGAAAAACTGGGTGTTACAATCCTACCCACCTTAGAAAAATTTTGTCCTCGAAATTAAAGGTGATCGTACTCCTTCTAGGTTAAGCCCCCAGCTATCAAAGTCTCAGAACTGGAATAAAATTTATGATTTAAAAAAAAGACGACATACAGGATCATGGCATACGATGGTAGTGAAGTCTCATCTAGGTATACTAGTCATGCTAACCAAAACGGTCATAGGGTATCAAAACACACAAGCAATCTAGGGTGCTAAACTAGAAAGGATACAGAAATAACAATCATCAAGACTGTAAGGCAGTCTACCCTCCTATATAAAAACTGGTACTTATCAAAAATAAAATGTAATAAAGATAACTACTAATTATCTATTAAGGGATACTATTCAAGAAAATTAAAATCAAAAGTTAAAGAATGAAAGTTAATCGCATGGAATCCAATCACAATGTGTATATATAGAGAGTGTGTTAGAGAGGAAAAAGCTAGCATTATGTAAATGTTATGTGGTTCGTGTGTGTATGGGTGTATGTGGACATGTTCATATGGTTAGATAGTAGGCATGTATGTATTGTGAAATATACATGAAAGTATAGGAGGATTTGGGTTTCAAAACAATAGCTATCACGTTATACTACTCATAGCATATTGGTTAAACAATCTACAATGCACAACCTATTTACTCATAACATGTATGGCTAACCATATCTATATATATAAAGAGTTAGAGATTTAGTTATATATCTATATATATTATAACATGTATGCCTAAGCTCTATATATATCTATATAGATATATAATCATAACATAGAGAGGAAAGGTTAGGTTTACATGGCTGTGTATACTAAGTTAGGGTATGTGGGTGTCCTTGTACATGGTTATAGTTTAGTATTGAAAGGTTAAACCCAGTTTTAGTTCAGCATTTACATACAAAATCTGAAAATAAGCTAACATTTAAACTAATATAATATTAACATAATACAGTTTCAGATTTTAGGGGTTTGAAACATCACGACTAACTCAATGCTCCCAACACATCCTAACATGATAGAGATAAAACCCTAACATACTATCCATACATTTTGCTATGCATACAGTTCAATATTACATATTAAATCTGAATTTGAACTAAACATTTGAAATCAATGTAAAAATGTTAACATGTATTCAGTTTTAAAATTTTGGAGAAATTCGAACATCAAACCAACCCAATGTTTATCACAACCTAATATATAAAAAAAATATATATATGAAACCTAACATTCTATCCCTACATACAACAATGTATATACCTCAAAATATTACATTTAAAAAAAACTAACATTTTAAATCCTGTATTAAGGGTTAATATGCACACAGTCTTAGATTTGACAAATTCAAACAAAAAACTCAACCAAGTTTTTTTTTTTGAATTGAAACCCTATGTATAGCATACATGTGCAGTGATGTAAACATAACTAATAAAATAAAATTTATATTTAAATTATGAATTTAAACAGGAAAAAGCAGAGAACCAGTCTCTGATACTGTACTGTATCAGAACATTGGGGTTTTGAGAATTTATACATCAACAACATATTAATATGTATTTAGATAGGTTGGTAATCAAAGTGTAGCATGCATACGTATCAGACAAGGGTCTGCATACTACCTGTAAAGGTTGATCAAACATGACTGAACTCAACACAAAGAGAACTTAACTAAAATAGAAAACTGAACCAAATATAGGCTAACCAACATGTCAATAATCCTATACAACCATGACCTATAGATACTAACCAAACCCATATCCCATATGCTAATACTCTCTGCAATCTATCTATGTATATAGACCTCTCAGTATTAGGTGCAGCTACAACTATACTCGAGGACAGGCTCTAGTTATGGGTGCCTCTCTGGGAAGGGTAAGGGAAAATAATAACAATCATGAAGGTTGTACGGCATACTAACATCCTATATATAAACTGGTTGGTATTATAAATAACAGGAAAATCATCTACAATAGGTTACTATTCTAATACCAATGCTAACTATCATCTCTAGGGTACAGATACTCTACAAGTCGTCATATCATTTTACTATGAAGATCTACCTATGAACAAGCTCCACAAACTAAATATTCCTACTCCTAGGTTATTTACAACAACAGACGGGTATGATGTTTAAAACCTTCTCAAGATACAACCTGTTAATCATATGCGTCTGTCCTAAATCATGTTGTCCAGAGTCTTCATCATGCTAGTGAGCAAGGCTACGATAATCACAGAGTCCTTGACTAAGGTACGTACCCTTAGGTTCATGGTATTTAAAATTTTTGTATTGCCGCATGCGACGGCGAAAACCTTAAATTCCCATACCCGAGAAATACATCCAAAATCTGACTACATGTCCTCACTATGCCAACTAACACGACCATCGAAGATTCTAGATTCCATAACTGAGGTGACCTAGCCCATATGATCTTCTCAGAAAGAGAAAAAAGAAAATAAACATAACGGAAGAGTAACATAACAAAATTAATCAATCAACAAGGAACAGATGGAATCAAATTTCAAGGTAGTTATAAAAGACAATTTCGGGAATGAAATTGAGAAGAACGGAACTTGCAGTAAGATCTCCAATGGTCTGTGCATCCTCGACTGTCCTGACGATAGCTCGCCCTTGCTGGTTTCCTCTGGTCTGCTGCTGATGCTGCATGAACTGCTGTTGCTGAGAGAAATCGGGAATGACGGGAAAAGGTCTCTGTACAGACAGAGGTGCACCTCCAATATAGCAGAAACGCCAACCCGAGTCGGCACAACAGGGGCTGCGGTCTCGAGGCCCTGATGAACAGGACGAGAGGTGGCCAGCCTCTCGATAGTATCCCCCGAACCAAAGCGATGAGATCATGTCTTCATAAACATCATGAAGACAGATCAAAAGAAAAAAATAATTTCTGAGAATGAAGCGAAAATTCAAAGGAGATCAGTTTATATCCAAGGGAAACAACAAGCAGCAAATTTAGAAAAAAGGGATCTGATAAGGAGTTTTTCCTAATGTGATTGAGTACCTTCAAAATATCCTAATCCTACTGCAGGCTGTAGTGATACTCTAGTTCGAATACCACTACATAAACTAGACCTGTATGGGCCACCACTAAAAATGTGTCACAACCCGTACCCTAGAGTAAGGGCACGAGACGTGGGTACGTCCAGCCTACGCCACAGTGTCGGTGGTAGAACGCTGTCCTAGGTCAACATACATCTAGCAATATATCTCTAAACAGTTCATACTCCCCGATTGGGGGTGACATAGCAGTAAATAAACTCAATCACAATCTAAGGAAGAGATAGCACGATATGAAATAGAACTCAAAGAAAAATAGATGATAAAGTAGTCTAAGATAATCCCAGCAAATATCCAGAGGTACATGGTCTCAGATACTGAATGAAAAAATATATGCAACTCAACATCTCTGAACAGAAAATAAGTCTAGCTAAACATGTCTCAAGACTACATAAAATGAGATAAGCCTAACTAAACTAGTCTAGGCAATGGGGGTGATGTCCTCAGCTAGAGCTGGGTCCTCCTGAGGGTCCAGCTCGCAAGTGTCATCTAAGGCTGCCCCGTAGAAAGTATCCAGACATGCCTCCTCCTCGTCCTCTACAATATTTTCAACAGGTCCAGTCAGGACAGGAGCGAGTACAATACATCTCAACAGTTCATAGCAGGTTAGAAAATATAATCATGCAGTAAAGTAAGATACGAGTACTGAAAGAAATGCTGTATGTAAACAGAGAGAGATGTAATAGAAATATCTACTATAAATAGAGACTAACAGTGGCTAGTGAGTCAGAGTACAATATAGACATGTAAATGGCATAGGAGATTCTGATAAGACACTATGGAAGAGATTCTGATAAGATACTACTTGGGTATTATTCACATGTCTACTTCTACTCTCCCGTACCCCTAATCAATACACAAGGATCCAACCAGGTTATGTTATGATTCCATGCAAAGGCCCCCGAAGGGTGATACATGGATGTCCCATAAATGGGGATTCTAGGAGATTCTAGGATACCCAGTAAATGGGATAAAAGATTCTAGGAGACTCTGTGATCATAAGAGTATATGTCACAAGTGATCAAAGAACCAGTGAAGCATAGTGATATGCCATGTAAGTGAAACGCACAGAACATGTAGTACCTGATGCTCCCTAAGGATAACATCTCAAGAAGGGATCCATATAGTACCAATCCGTGTGACCAACGTGACGGTACAAATAAAGTAATTTAATGGAGGAAATAATTCTAAGTAGGATATGAAATGATCAGAGAATGTACTCGTCTGGTATCTGAGTGTCCAATATGAAAGTACTGTCCGAGGAGTGGTGTCTGGCTCCTAATCAGAACAACACAAGTCACAACAAATCTAAAATGGTAAAATGAAGTTCTACTATGCATTCTACATGAGTCTAGGTCAATCTAGGCCAAAGTCAACTCTTGGTCAACTCTGGTCAATCCTAGAAGTCAAACTTGGTCAACTATGGTCAAACTAGGTCTAACAAGTCTAAACTAGGTCAATCTAATCTATACTAGTCTAACAAGTCTTTTCTAGGTCTAATCAAAGCTGTACAAGCCCAATCTAGGCTCACTAGTCAAACAGACACACACAGGCCATAGGCTATCATGCCTATTAGCCAACCCATAATACAAGACAACATGACATTACCTATATCTATAATACTACACATATTGATATATTTACCTAATATAATACATAACACATGTATATATATAACACAACCATAATGTATATATACACATTACATGATACTAGTATATATGCCAACATACCTATTCATCCAATGCTTGAATCTATACTAAATACTTATATATAATACACAAACTTACATTATATATATATATATTACATTAGGAAAATAGGATAGGCATATAGAGAGGGTGTGGAATATGTGTGTGTGTGTGAGAACATGAAGGTTTGTGTGTGTAGGAGAGTAATGGTGTGGGTGATGTGTGTATCATAGAATTTGTGAAACGGCATGTGTCAATGGGAAATAAGTGTGTGGCATGGTGTCATGAGAGTGTTAGGTGTAATGTAAATCTGAAACAGTGTGATACAATAGGAGTTTAGTTAACAGTCCAATACAAGACCCAATCATCACTTGAAACCCATCCTTCAACTACCAAAACAAAACTAGTTAACAGCCACTATACCCATATACATATATATGATTGAAAACTAGAAATTTAAGTGACAGTTTTTAACATGAATAAACTAGAATCAATGACAGTGAGCTAATGAATGTGTGTGTGACAGGGACTAAGGGGGGTACCTTAGACTGTGTGTGTGTGTAAAGGGTGGCTGAACATGTGACAGGAAAAGGGAAAAATTAGTGTATGTAAACTGTGAGTGAGAAAATGTGCAAAACAGTGAGCAGGCTAACAGTGAAGCATAGACATGTGTGTAAAATCAGTTATCCTGAAACAGTGGGTAACAACCTGTGAGTGTGTATTAAAGAAAGGCAAGGTGTGTATGTGTGGGAGGGTGAAAACTGGAAGTAGGAATGAAATCAAAGCATTAAAACCAGAGAATGAACTGAAATAGTTTTCAGTTTTCCTCCCCACAGTTCAAATCCCCAAACAAGTTTATTTCTCAACCAAAACAACTTAAAATTTAACCACAGTTAGAAAACCTATAGGGGAACCCATTTAAGATCTAAAACCCAGTATTTAACATCATTACAAGGGCTAAAACATCTGACAAACTTCATATTTGAAAACTAGAATTATGACAGGAAACACATGTATCAGTTGGTTAGGGTAAATAAGAATTCATAAGTCAAAACAATCTAAAATACAAAAACAGAGGTTGGTAGTGTATATACCCATAGTGTACGTGTCCAACAGTGTCATTGTGTCCAAGCACGAGGACACAAACGTGTCCAAACAAGAGAAAACTCAAATCGGGCACAACAGTGCACTGTCCAGTGCACTGTCTCGTGCACACGTGCACTCGTGTCGTGCACACGACACATGACACAACCGTGTCTCATGGTCACAACCCTAGGTTCATCCAGGGTCTAGCTACGTGTCCAATATCCTGCACTGTGTCCTAGTGTGTCGTGTCCGAAGCTACAGAGCCTTATCAGTGCTCGATTTTACGTGTGTACTGTACAGTGTAAAATCAGTACGATACTGATATCTCTCTCGACACACCACGTGGACATATGAGACTTGACACGTGGCATGTCAGTCACTGTCCCATGGTGCGTGTCGAGTCCCGTGTCATAATATCGCGTGTCGTGTCCGCTACAGCCCCGGAGTGGCAGGAGAGGACTGTAGCAGCGCGTGCGTGTGTGTCCACCGCGTGTCCGCGTGTTCGCCGAGACCCGACACGACACAAAAACAAAACACAGACACTGGAAAACCCTAGGCAAGATCAAAACCCTAATTCCTATTCAAAAAGTTTGCACAAAAGGAATCGAAATGCCCTTTGAGGCATTTCGACAAACAGTAAAGGACAGGTCCTGATACGTGTCCAAAACGAACAAGAAACCTATGGGACTCGACACGAAACCAATGCAACCACTTAGGGGACTCCTAGGGCTTCCTGAATATGTAAAGAAATCAAAATTTTATTGACGAATGAGGAAGTTACCTAGAGTTGAACTTCTAGCAAAATCCCTCTTTGTAGAGCTCTTCTCTTGATGTCCCAATCCAACAAATCAGTACCAAACTGAAATAAAACTCCTATAACAGCAAGAATAGGTATATTAAAACCTAATAGAAGAGATTTGAATGAAAAAGAAAATTAAATGGAATTCTAGGGACTAAATGAAGTAGGAACAAACCTTTTCCTAAACTTGAGCTTTCCTAAAAAGAGGCAACCCTAAAATTAAGAGAGCATTTATAGGGTGGTGTTCCCAAGGATGATATGGTGGCCGGCCAAGTGAGTCTAGAGATTAGGGTTTTGGTAATGTCTTGGGCTTTGGGCCAACCTACAAGGCTATGGCTTGAATTGATTTATCAAAGGTTCTAAATCATAAGCCATGACTTATGACTTTCTAATTCCTATTGCTAACTAGAGTCTATTGACCAAACCAACGGTAAGCTTAGGTTAGACTAGAGTCATATAACCTAACCAAGTCCATACTAACTAGGGTTAGCTTCTAGTTTGGTCTACAAGGGTTAAAACTAGTCAAAATCAACCTAGTCCAACAATTCCAAAATAATTCCTAAAAATTCCCATAAATTCAAATAAATTCTAATAAATTTAAATTACCCCAAAAAATGTCAAAAATACCCTCAAACTAGAAATGATAAACAGAATACCCTAATCACAAGGCTAGGCTCTAGGTCAACCAGTCTCCAAGGTTACACTATCAAAACACCAAAATCATAAGTCATGATTTAAAATAGTTTTAAATGATTAAAAATCATCATAAATCATATCATGATTTAAATATCATTATTAAAAGACTAAACTTACAAAATTTTAAAATTACCCTCTTCTGGAAAACTGGGTGTTACAAGGACTAGTGTTGATACACACAGAACCTGTTGTATGCTCTTGAGTTGGAACTTGGCTCACAACTGGTGGGACAACATGTTGTGTCATGATTACTGAGTGCATGCTTGTAACCATGTTAGCCATGGCCTTCAGGTTAGCTTCCAAAGCAGCGATTCTTTGTTCTTGAATAGCAGAACAAGAAGCATCTTGCTTTTCATTCGTCACGTAAGCAGATACTTCTCTTGGTACAGAAGATGAGCTGGTAGATAGGATGGATCGATCAGAGTCTTCGTTGTCGGCACCGGAGTCTAGCAGACTTCTACCCCGGGGGTTAGAATCGGGAAGATTCCTTTAACCGAGGAAATATCGGCTTCTTAATCATGTATTTTGGTAGACTCCTTCCGGGAAGTCAAGAGCTTGATTGCAGATTTGTTGGCTCGAAGTTCGTGATAAATTACGTCTCAAGCGTCTTCCACCCCTAGTGCTATGAGATGACATATTAACAGAAGCAAATAACAATTCAACTTCATCCACTAAGATCATGTTGGAAGATCGTGAGTAATCGAGAAGCCGAAAGTAATTCAAAAGGTCGAACATAGACCGTTTTGTTATCTTGCAGCAGCACTTGACATCTACTTCATGTAAGCGATAATGATATTTGTCGTATACAGTTGATGATGCACGAAGTGAATTATCTTCATATATCAGAATCACATCCGAAGAGCGAGGGTAATTCAAGCAGTCAAATACCAAACGTTTGGCTGTCTTACAGCAACACTTGATTACAATCTCATGATACTGATTACAGTGATATTCGTTCTATAGAGTCATTGTTGGACGGGATTGTTTGACATCACAAAAGGTGTAAAACCCCTAAATTTCTACTAATTTTTTTTATAAATTTGATACTGATTTTTTATTTTGTATTGTACGTCGCGTAGTTGTATTGTACGTCGCGCGCGAAATTTTATTTTTCATAATTGCTCGACGAGTGCGAATATGTGCGAGCGTACATATTTATTTGAAAAACATTTTTTTTTCTGTTTTTATAGTTTCAAAATAATATATATAATAATTATTTGTATTTATATTTTTACTTAAATTTGTGAAAAGTATCTATCGAGGTTGCCAAACTTACTATTCTAATTATTTATAAAATGTTATCTTATTTTAATAGTGGTAAGTTAGAAAAAATAGATTTATGTGAATATTTTACTCATGTAAAGCACATGAGAAATTATTTCATGTATATTTTCAAAATTTATTTTTATTATTTATAATAAATTATTTAGCAAGAAGGTATTTTAAATATTTGATTATTTATGTTTATTTTAGAAATTTGTTTATCTAAATTATTAAAAATGTGTTTTAAAGATATTTCCTATTACTATTTAAAATATTTATTCTTATTTTTGAAATTATTATGCTATTTAATTAAAAAATGTAGTTTGAAATTATTTTCTATTAATACTTAAATATTTATTATGATTTTCAAAATTTATTAATTATTACTATAAAAAGAAAATTTGAATTTAATTATGATAATTTAAATTGAAAAATATTTTATCGATAACTTTTAAATTAAAAAATAGGTTTTATCTATTGTTGATTTGGAATTTATAAATAAATTTTAAACTGATTTGAAATTAATTTGGGTTTTATCTAAGGGGGAATTAAACTCTCCCAATCCTTATCTAACTAGGGGTTCCACCTCTTATATATGGAGACCCCATTGTTCTCCTCCATGAAAAATTTTACTAAACCAATTCCATCAACACCACAAACATTTTATCGTGCGTGCATCTTTTTGCGTGCATCTTGAAGTATTTTAAGTATTTTTCCTATAAATATTTAGACTCATAAAAACTAATTTTTAGGAATTATAAATATTTTCTAAAATTTGTATATATAATATTTATCCAATATTTCTTTGATTTTCTCCTGTCCGTAACCAATCTTCCTATCCCTTGCCAATTCCTTCCTTCCACCTGTTGACCCTAACTAATTTGACCCTTATGGACCCAATAGAACTGTCCGTGCCACCACCCGAGGTCACCTTGTGTAGTCGTTATCCAAGGTTGTAGTTCGTGCCGCATTGATCATCGTAGCACACCAGGCGTACTACCAGGCAAGACACCTTGCCTTTACTGTTTAATTTCTTGCTTAATATCATGCATGTTTTATTTCTTATAAGTTGTTCTTTCAAAACCATATTTAATTGCAAATTACTATACTTTAGTTTTCTTTACGCATTTGGCCTAGAGTTAAGGGACCACCTTTGTTTGTGCCGCATTCATTAGTCCGACACCTGTGTGCTACGATGTCACGTGTCTCATATAGTTTCGGACTTGCGTGTCGACCGTACATCGGTGCGTACAGGACGAGCGTTAGGATATAACTGCTAATATAATTGCCTAGAAGACTTAGCGGTTATTAGAAATATCGTGGTGTGGATTCAGCACGAGTAGTGCATGGGGAGGGGAAGACAGTTATTAGGCGCAGGGGCTTTCACACATTTAATTTTCTCTAACTGCCATTTGTGACTCAGCCGAGAGCTAGTGTGCCGTGTATTTATTTACTTTTCTCTAGATGCCGCTAGTGCCTTGGTTGAAACACAAATGTGTAATACATTTACTTTCCTCTAGCTGCCGTTAGTGACTCACCCGAGAGACTAGTGTGCCGTGTATTTATTTATTTTCCTCTAGATGCCACAAGTACATCGGTTGAAATGCTAACGCGTCGTGTTTCTAGTCTCGAAAGCCCTTGTGTGGAACGTTGTCTTCAAAATACATTTTCACATAGAATGGTTAAGGACCTTTATCTGTTTAGTCATATATATTTTTGTTGAGCTTTTATTATTCAGTTTAGGGCATGATATTATGTGTCTTGTTACGTCCCTTTGAGGACCTGGTTATCTCGCTAGGTGTGTGCTCTTGTTTCTCGCAGGTGTTCTAGCTGTGGCCATGATCGTCACTATTTCTTCGAGGATGATTGCACTTAGATCGTCTTCGCTTCGCTCGCCAAAATCTTTCTTTTATTATGTATTTCTTTTCATAGTTGGTAGTGGATTTGTCTCCGCCCAACTACATGTACCAATGACAATTCATAGTTGATTATATGACATCTTTTATTCTTTCATTTTGTGGATGAGATTAGTTAGCCTGGGTTTTACTGCATTTACAGCTTATGTATCCATACGAGGCCCATGTACTTCGTATGAATACAACTGGCATGCTACGTTCCTAGTCCTACGTATTTTGGGACTGGGGCGTGACATGTTTTTGTGGTGGCCCATGCAGGTCGAGATAAATTGTTTGGTTACTTTACCATACCAAGCAAGCCTGCATATAGGATTAGAAGTCTAGGATCTCATCTACATACTTGACCTCTTTCCTCGATTCCATATTCGAACTACCGTTCGACTCATCGATTGCATCTTGCTTGATTCCTTCTATCATAATTCTTTCCTTCCCTTCGTGCTTGCTAGAGGTTAGGAAGGTTACCCTACTAGATAGACTTATTTCCATTGCCCCAATACCATAAGTTTAATTCTTTTAAGTTGGGTAGAATGCCTTATGACCTAGCAACCCCTTTGTCCTTGTGACTTATATTAGCAAGTTTACTTAGATTCTAGAATCTAGAGGACCCTAACCCGTCTAGCCAACCGAGGACTTAGACAAGAAGTCTATAGGACGACTGTATAGAGACCAACACAGGATATGACTTAGAATCGTTTAAACTAATTCTGCTTTCTTTCAATCTTAATCTCACGTGCCTATGTTTTTTTTATTATCTAAACTAATGATGCTAATGTAGCCTAGTTTTTTGCAAGCTAATTCTTTATCGAGCTTGATCAAGACATATGCAATTGAGCGGCCGCTCACTAACATATTGTCTAATCAGAATCGGTGCATGATGGTCTGATCAACCAAGTGCACTTTAGTTCGCTTTTGTCTATAGTTCTACGTGGATGGGACATAGCTAAACTTGTCCTCTAGAGTCTCATCCACGACTGCCTTGACAATTCTTTTAAAATTATTCTGTCGTCCTTGAACTACGTACTCGTATTCGATAATATCGTCTTTGAACTCCTTATTGCTTTTGCCTTCACCTATTTTAGAAGGACGAAGGCGTTGTACTAGAACTTCCTCTAGCCTTCCTTTCGATTATGACCATTAACACTCAATGTTGCTATATCTTCATCGTAAAACTACTCGTCCTTTTCTCAGCCCTATCATGACCTTCTATTCGCTTAATTTTGGAGTGAATCTAATTCGTTCTCTTAATCGTGCCCTCAACCTACTCTCAAGAAACCATAACTTTAAGGCTCTAATTTATTTTTTCTTGTTACCATAATATTCTTTATTGCATGTTATCTCATTTTAACCTTAACCCTTACTCATTTTCCTTCTTGCGCTAACCCATGATTATCCTCGCCATTATTGAAATCTCGATTTCCTAATGCATGTTTTGTTGAACGTTGTGAATGAATGTTCCGCACCAATACCCCCTGGTGCCTTCTCACCCCCTACAAATTCTTAATTTCGAGGACGAAATTCTTTTAAGTTGGGTAGGATGTAAATCCCCTAAATTTTTACTAATTTTTTTTATAAATTTGATACTGATTTTTTTTATTTTGTATTGTACGTCGCATAGTTGTATTGTACGTCGCGCACGAAATTTTGTTTTTCGTAATTGCTCGACGAGTGCGAATATGTGCGAGCGTACATATTTATTTGAAAAACATTTTTTTCTATTTTTATAGTTTCAAAATAATATATATAATAATTATTTGTATTTATATTTTACTTAAAGTTGTGAAAAGTATCTATCGAGGTTGCCAAACTTATTATTCTAATTATTTATAAAATGCTTTCTTATTTTAATAGTGGTAATTTAGAAAAATAGAATTATGTGAAAATTCTACTCATGTAAAGCAGATGAAAAATTATTTCATATATATTTTCAAAATTTATTTTTATTATTTATAATAAATTATTTAGCAAGAAGGTATTTTAAATATTTGAATATTTATGTTTATTTTTTAAATTTGTTTATCTAAATTACTAAAAATGTATTTTAAAGATATTTTCTATTACTATTTAAAATATTTATTCTCATTTTTGAAATTATTATGCTATTTAATTAAAAATGTAGTTTGAAATTATTTCCTATTAATACTTAAATATTTATTATAATTTTCAAAATTTATTAATTATTACTATAAAAAGATAATTTGAATTTAATTATGATAATTTAATTTGAAAAATATTTTATCGATAACTTTTAAATTAAAAAAATAGGTTTTATCTACAGTTGATTTGGAATTTATAAATAAATTTTAAACTAATTTGAAATTAATTTGGGTTTTATCTAAGGGGGAATTAAACTCTCTCAATCCTTATCTAACTAGGGGTTCCACCTCCTATATAAGGAGACCCCATTGTTCTCCTCCCTGAAAAATTTCACTAAACCAATTCCATCAACACCACAAACATTTTATCGTGTGTGCATCGTGTTCGTGTCCACCCAAAGTTCTTCCACTATTCTTTGTTTACAATTACATTCATCCCTCCGTTGTTTCCAACCCCGGCACGCCGACATCAATCCCTACTCTAACCTTGACCGCTTCCCAGCCATCAGCACAGAAATCCTAATTTCTATTCGATGACGGCCACCACCATGGCTGCCTCTCCAGCCAGGGACAGCCTCACCATAGCCCATCCAATCTCAACTAACCGATCCTCCACCATGCTCGATCCCCGTCCCCACTGACCGGCGATCCGCGATGCCGATTTTCTTTTTACCACCACCACCCTCCGACCAATCCCAGACCAGCACCAACCCTGACCTCCTCCTTCGCCCCGCTTTCCAGACCTAGCAACTCCACCACGCCACTGCCACCGCAGCCCCAAACCCGAACTCCGGCGTCACCTTCCGTCGAACCCCGCCCCACGATCACCGCCGACCCAACTCCAACAACCTCACCAGAACCACCACCGCACCATCATCATCACCACGACCACCGCGGCACGTCCAACCCACCACCACCAGAAAACAGGAAGTAAAATACCACCACCACTAGCGCTTACCTCCACCGGAGTCGCGCCCAGCCGCCCGTAGCGAGCGTCGTCCCTGCACAGCTCCCCTCCATTTGTTAGAGCTGCCCACGCGCACCACCGCCCTTCCTCTTCCGCTCAAACCCCATCTCCGCCGTGCTCTTTCACTGCGGACCCCTCCGACTCGCTGCGCGCAGCCAGCCGCCTCCCTCGACCGGATCTCCGCCACCGCGCTTCCCCCTCCGCGTGGCCAAGCTTCCCACTCCGCTCACCGCTCGCCGCCTCCTCGTCGTTGTAATCCCTGCCTCCAGCCACCCAGACCGTCGGTCGTCGCCCCCTACTTTCTTCTTCTCCTCCGACCCTTCCTCTCCTCCCCTTCCCAACCTCCCCCGCCGCTCGAGCAAGCCCCGCCGCTGTGTCCTCCGTCGCCTGATACGCGTGGCGAGCACCTCCATCGGCACAGCCCAGCACCTCCGACCGCACCGCACACTTCTCCTCCCACTCGCAGCCCCCGCTCCTTCCGCCGCAGGCTACTCCGATCCTCCCTCTCCCCGCTCGTCTCCGCCCTCTCTTTCCTCTCACTAATCTCTTTCTCTCTCCCCCCTTCTTTTAATATTTGATATTTTTTTTCCCTTTTATTTTTCTCTTTTCTTTTCTCTAAAAAAATATAGGTTACAGTAGTAGCAGAGTTGGCTACTGTACAAAATTGGGTTTGTGTGAATTTTTTTATATATTAATTTTTATTAATAGTATTAGAATTGGTATGTAGTTTAGCATATGAATATATATGTTATATTGTTATAAGTATTACTATTAGTAATATTATCATTTTATTGATTTAGTATTATTACTATTTATTTTATAAAGTGTAACAAAATATAGCAGTTGGCTTAGGCCATTTATAATTTCAAAAAGTTGGGTTAGAAACCCTAAATATGTATTACATTATGTATACCTATTTTTATGCACTAAAAGTATTGACAAAAGTAAGTTATCCTAAATATAGGTTTTAAAATAATTACCTAGAGTCATTTTAACTAATATCTCCCCATCAAAATCTTATTTCCATAAACTTAGAGTTTTTGCCGAAAACGATTTTCTTGACGAATTTTAAGTATTTTTCCTATAAATATTTAGACTCATAAAAACTAATTTTTAGGAATTATAAATATCTTCTAAATTTTGTATATATAATATTTATCCAGTATTTCTTTGATTTTCTCCTGTCCGTAACCAATCTTCCTAGCCCTTGCCAATTCCTTCCTTCCACCTATTGACCCTAACTAATTTGACCCTTTTGGACCCAATGGAACTGTCCGTGCCACCACCCGAGGTCACCTTGTGTAGTCGTTAACCGAAGTTGCAGTTTGTGCCGCATTGATCATCGCAGCACACCAGGCGTACTACCAGGCAAGACACCTTGCCTTTATTGTTTAATTTCATGCTCAATATCATGCATGTTTTATTTCTTATAAGTTGTTCTTTCAAAACCATATGTAATTGCAAATTACTATGCTTTAGTTTTCTTTATGCATTTGGCCTAGAGTTAAGGGACCACCTTTGTTTGTGCCGCATTCATTGGCCCGACACCTGTGTGCCAAGATGTCACGTATCTCATATAGATTCGGACTTGCATGCTAACCGTACATCGGTGCGTACAGGACGAGCATTAGGATATAACTGCTAATATAATTGCCTAGAAGACTTAGCGATTATTAGAAATATCGTGGTGTGGATTCAGCACGAGTAGTGCATGGGGAGGGAAAGACAGTTATTAGGCGCAGGGGCTTTCACACATTTACTTTTCTCTAACTGCCATTTGTGACTCAGCCGAGAGCTAGTGTGCCATGCATTTATTTACTTTTCTCTCGATGCCGCTAGTGCCTCAGTTGAAACACAACTGTGCCGTACATTTACTTTCCTCTAGCTGCCGTTAGTGACTCACCCGAGAGACTAGTGTGCCGTGCATTTATTTATTTTTCTCTAGATGCCACTAGTACCTCGGTTGAAATGCTAATGCGTCGTGTTTCTAGTCTCGGAAGCCCTTGTGTGGAACGTTGTCTTCAAAATACATTTTCACATAGAATGGTTAAGGACCTTTATCTGTTTCGTCATATGTATTTTTGTTGAGCTTTTATTATTCAGTTTAGGGCATGATATTATGTGTCTTGTTACGTCCCTCTGAGGACCTGGTTATCTTGCCAGATGTGTGCTCTTATTTCTCGCAGGTATTCTAGCTGTGGCCATGATCGTCACTATTTATTCGAGAATGATTGCACTTAGATCGTCTTCGCTTCGCTCGCCAAAATCTTTCTTTTTTTATGTATTTCTTTTCATAGTTGGTAGTGGATTTGTCTCCGCCCAACTACATGTACCAATGACAATTCATAGTTGATTATATGACATTTTTTATTCTTTTATTTTGTGGATGAGATTAGTTAGCCTTGGTTTTACTGCATTTACAGCTTATGTATCCATACGAGGCCCATGTACTTCGTATGAATACAGTTGGCATGTCTACGTTTCTAGTCCTACGTATTTTGGGAATGGGGCATGACAAAAGGTTATACGAACTTTTTGTTTATTGAACTTGGAAAAAGGTACAATCGATTCCTATGCGAGAAAATCTAAGTACAAGAATTCTAGGAAAGTGTGACAGTGGAGATTGAGTAGTGCAACGGCTCCTTTACTCCGTTGACGATCTGACGACGAGTTGGACTTGCTTTGGCTTTCTGGTACCCTTTATGGAACTCTAGGGTTACCGATCAAGTGGATGCCAGAGTTGAAGACTTCAAAGCTCTGCCTTTTGCCTTCTGTTTTTTTTTTCTTTGTGTGTGTCCTCATTCTCCATTTGTTGAAGGGAAAACTCCTTCTATTTATAGGAGAAAGGGGGCACATATGCAATGTTGTAACGCCCCAGTCCCAAAATACGTAGGACTAGGTATGTAGACATGCCAGCTGTATACATACGGAGTACAGGGGTCTTGTATGTATACATAAGCTGTAAAATACAGTAATCCAAGACAAACTAAATCTCATCCATAATGAAAAGAATAATAATATAAAAATCAACTCGAATATTTATGATACAATCGTTGGGCGGAGACAAAGTCCACTACCAACTATCTCAATAAAAGAAATGAACAAGAGTCGATCCATAAAATGGCAAGACAAACCAAGCGCAATTGTCTTCGAAGGAATGGAGAAGACCACGTCCTTGGCTAGGATACCTGCGGAAGACATGAACACACCTGGGGAAAAACCAGGTCCTCAGACGGACGTAGCAAGATACAGGAAGAACATGCTAATATGAACTGTCAGAATAATAAAATAATATATTAAAGACTATCCTAGACACAAATATGCAAAGGAGATTCTAACCGTCTAATGTGCAATTTAGAGGAGAACTTTCATGCGCATGGGTGGAATTTTAGGCTATGTGTACGTAACTGGCATCCAGTCATCTGTATCCGTCCGTAACATCCAAAACGTCAGAGGGTATCTGCAAATATATCGCCACAGTTCCATCCGGAGACTGTGGTTTACCTGTTTGGATTCCCATACACACTAGCGACTGTCCTCCCCCAATATTTCCCACACTGTTCAAGTCATGTCCATGGCTCGTCCAGTTTTGTAACTTCTTGAGTCTCTAAAATCCTAGTCATAACAGTTACGAATATCTACCGTCACACGACTTTAGAGATAGCTAGTCAATAAGTCGTGCCCCTAGCAACATGTCTCCAACCGTGTAGTGTGTGTGTCATAGCCAAGGAAGATATAAGGATATCCTCCAACAAGAAGGTAGTCCGCTAACACTAAGTTAACATGCATAAAATAAAGTAACGACTAATAAAGTCGCTTGCACCCAAGTGTGGCTTGGATGCGCAGTTT
The DNA here is from genome assembly GCA_029216955.1 of Iris pallida. Taxonomy (NCBI): domain Eukaryota; kingdom Viridiplantae; phylum Streptophyta; class Magnoliopsida; order Asparagales; family Iridaceae; genus Iris; species Iris pallida. Next base: position 14,735,172 of record JANAVB010013000.1, read on the forward strand.
ATAACAAATAAAAATAACAATATGAAACAAAGTAAATAATACGAAAAATAAATAATTTGACAGTTAATTAGCAAGGTATACTTGCCTGTTCCGACGCCTGGTGAGCTGCCTGGTGCGGTACGATGATCAAGGTGGCACATAACATGGCTGCGATGATACAACTACGTAAGACGATCTCTGATGGTGGCACGGACAGTTCCATTGGGTCCAGAAGGGTCAAGTTGGTTAGGGTGGGCATAAGGTAGTCCAGATTTACAAGAAGATTATGAAGGATTTGGTTATGGACAAGAATAAATATACAAAAAAAATTTGTACAATAAAATATCCATAACTATTTTATAAAATACCTTTTATTTGGAAACTATGTTTGATAATCAATTATAAATAAAAACTAGGTTTTTCCTTTATCCAAAATATTACAAATTATTATCTAAAAATATAAGAAAATAATTTAGGCTAAAAACAAATTTTTATCAAGTAAAATTTTTAATAAAAAGCCATAAATAATACAAAATAATATGACACTAATTTAGATAAATACTTAAAAATACGTAAAAATATTGAATAATCATTTTAGAGCTAAAAATTCAATTTAGTCAAAAATAGGATTTTAGGTCAGACTATATTTTGAAACACCATAAAAAAATATAGTAATATTTTTCCGCTTTAAAATAAATTTTTGAAATTACGTATATATTCACCCATCAATATACTTTTGTTACCAAAAGAATTTGGAAATTATTATATATTTATTTAATGCAACAAAATACTAAAGATTATAATAATGATAATAATAAAACTTTTTAACAATATATATGTGTAATAATAATAATAATAATAATAATAATAATAATAATAATAATAATAATAATAATAATAACAATAATAACAATTATAACAATGTAATTAGTTTACTCTAACTAATATACTGTAATCAGAAGATAATAATAATAATTAATAATAATATTAAATATCAAAATAATGAAATCAAGAGGTAACAGCACATGGTGCTTTTCTTTTCCATTCCTTGTAAAAAAAGTACATCAAAGAAATAAAAGAGGGTACATGAGAGAGTTTGGTGAGAAGGGGAGGAGCAGCGAGCGGAGGAGAGAGGGGGGCTGCGGGAGAGTGTCGAGAGGGAGGAGTGATCGGAGTTGGAGGAAGACGGAGGGGAAGAGAGCGGGGGAGGAAAGGAGCGGCGAAGAACAGTCGGAAGAGGGGGAGTTCGGCGTTTTAGGCGGCGGGGGCTGCGCGCGCAAGCGGCGGGGAACGGTCTTGGTCGGCGGACGCAGACGGCTAGGGCACGCCGCGGCGGAGAGAAGAAGGGGGCGGCGGAGGCTGTGAACGGGAGGAGAGGCAGAGGAAGGAAGAGGCGGGGGAAGAGAGGGCTGGGTCGGAGTGGAAAGCTCGGCCAGGGCGGAGACAGGTTTTGGGGGAGAGGTCGGGATGGAGTCGGTCGGCCCCGGCGGGCACGGTCGGGTCGGCGGCGGGACCGGACCGGGCTGGACGGGGAGGAACGTGCTGCGGGGTTCGGCATCGACGGTGGATCTGAAGGGACGACCGCGGTGGAGGCCAACCTGAGGTCGGTGGCGAACACCGGAGGGGTCTGCGGCCAAGGACGGGCGCGAGCGCCGGCACCGAAAACGAGTGCTGGGCGGAAGCGTTGCTCCGGCGGCTGGCGTAGGGCTTCCCGGCCACGCTCGAGATGCGGCAAGGAGCGGAGAGGATCGAGAGGGAGAGAGGCGGACTGGTCTCGACGTGCGGCGGAGGAAGTCGGCTCACGGGGACGCGGGCGGATCTGCTCGGCTCTGCGCGACGCACGGAGGCGGCTGGAGAGAGGTGAGTCTAAGGTTTTCTGTTCTTCTCTCTTTTCTAGTGGAGTTGCTGTGAGATTGGTGGCACCGGAGAAGCTCGGTCGGGTGGTCGGGGAATTGGTTTGGGGTGGTGGCAGCGGGTTGGTCGTAATGGTGAAGAAGTACAGGGATGGTGGCTGGTCGGTGGTCACGACGGCTTGGTGCTGGGATGAGTAGCAGTAGGGTTGGGTCAGAAAGAAGGAGGTGGTGGTCGCGGAGTCTGTGATGGCGACGGTGGCTAGGAATAGGTTAGGTTGACTGTTGTGTCGGGATTGTCGACACGAGGGGGTGTCATGTATATGTAGAATTTAGAATAAGAATCTGGATGGACACAGACACGATGCACGTATTCTACTTGTGATGGTGGAGAAATTGTGGAAAAATAGAAATTTATGGATGAGTACCTGCCTATTTATAGGATGTAGGAATTTCCAGTTAGATAAAGATTAGGAAAAGATTTAAATCCCCTTTTAGATAATTTACCATTTAATTTAAAATCAATAAAAATCCAAATCCAAATACAAATCCCATTTAAATCTATAAATTCTACCTCTATACTACTTAAATTAAATCCATAAAATTAAATCGAGATTTAAAATGGCCACAATAATTTTAAAATATATTTCCAAAAATGCCAATAATAATAATTTCAAAAATAATAAATATTTTTAAATATCTTTTTGAATAATAAAATATTAATATAAATAAATTTCGAAAATTACATTTTTATAAAAAAATTAACTAATAAAATATTTAGGAAATATATACGTATGCACAAAAAATATTATTTATTATTAATAACTATTATAAACGAAAGACTTTTTATAAATAAATAAATAATGGACTTGGAAACTGTGGTACGATAGCTAAAATAACTATTATATATATTATTTTGAAACTATAAAAATAGAAAAAAAATGTTTTTCTAAAATATGTACGCTCGCACATAATCGCACTCGTCGAGCAAATTCGAAAAATTTCGTGCGCGACGTACAATACAAAATTTTAAATCAGTACCAAATTTAATAATTAAAATAAAAAAATAGTAGAAATTTAGGGGTTTTACATCCTACCCAACTTACAAAAATTTTGTCCTCAAAATTAAGAATAGTAGGGGTGGGTGAGAAGGTCACATGGATATATCGGTAATGAATACGATCAAGTCACTAGACGAGGCAAAGAAACGACGTTCAATGCAAACATGCATTAGAAAATCGCAATAAACAAATAATGACGAAAATAAATCATGGATATGGCTAACTAATGCTAGAAGGACAATGATTAAGGTTAGAGTTTAATCAAGATAACATGCAATAAAGAATAGTACGGTATCAATAGAAATAATTTGAGAACTTAAAGGCATGGATCCTTGAGAGTAGGTTGGGGGCACAATTAAGAGAGCGATTAGAAGGTCATGATAGTAAATATAGGGCCGAGAAGAAGGACGAGTAGTTCAAGACAAAGATATAGTTAAATTGCGTGGTAATGGACAGAAGTGATAGGACAGCTAGAGGGAATTCACGTACAAGCGTCTTCATCCTTCTAAAGTAGGTGAAGGCGAAGCAATATAGAGTTCAAGACGATATTATCGAATACGAATACGTGGTTCAAAGGCAATCGAATAATTTCAAAAAGAATTTTCAAGGCAGTCGTGAATGAGATTCTAAGGATAAGTTTAACTATATCTCAACCACGTAGAATAATCGTGTGAAAGGCGAACCAAAGTGTACTAGGTTGATCAGACCATCATGCACCGGTTCTGAGTAGACAATATGTCAGTGGGGGCCCCCAATAAAATATATATCCTTGAACAAGCTTGAATAAAAAGTAAGCTTGCAAAAAATAGGCTATTTAGCAGCATTTGTCACGATGGTAAAAACATAGGCACGAGAGCGTAAGAGTGAAAGAAGGTAGAATTAGTTCAGCTCCTTAAGAATCTAAGTCTTGTCATGTGATTGTTCATATACATTCATCCTACTGTCTTTTATCTAAGGCTTGGTGGGCTAGATAAGTTAGGGTCCTATAAAGGCTATAGTCTAAGTAATCATATTAATATGGGTCACAAGGAAAATAAATGTTAGGTCGTGAGGTGTCTACCCAACTTACAAGAGTTAAACTAGTGGTGTGATGGAACAATGGGACAAGTCTACCTAGTATGGATTACCTTTCTAACCAACATCAAGCACGAAAGAAGGATAAGAATTAACGGTAGAGGGAATCAAGCAAGATGCAAATCAAGGGATTCAAAATAGAATCGAGGAGGTCAAGTATGTGGATGAGATCCTAGACTCTAATCCTATCCGCAGGCTTGCTTGGTACGATAAAGTAACCAAACAATTTATCTTGACCTGCATGGGCCACTACAAAAACATATAACGCCCCAGTCCCAAAATACGTAGGACTAGGTACGTAGACATGCCAGCTGTATACATACGAAGTACAGGGGTCTTGTATGTATACATAAGCTGTAAAAAGCAGTAATCCAAGTCAAACTAAATCTCATCCACAATGAAACGAATAATAATATAAAAATCAACTCGAATATTTATGATACAATCGTTGGGCGGAGACAAAGTCCACTACCAACTATCTCAATGAAAGAAATGAACAAGAGTCGATCCATAAAATGACAAGATGAACCAAGCGCAATTGTCTTCGAAGGAATGGAGAAGACCACGTCCTTGGCTAGGATACCTGTGGAAGACATGAACACACCTGGGAAAAAACCAGGTCCTCAGACGGACGTAGCAAGATACAGGAAGAACATGCTAATATGAACTGTCAGAATAATAAAATAATATATTAAAGACTATCCTAGACACAAATATGCAAAGAAGATTCTAACCGTCTAATGTGCAATTTAGAGGACAGCTTTCATACGCATGGGTGGGATTTTAGGCTATGTGTACGTAACTGGCATCCAGTCATCTGTATCCGTCCGTAACGTCCAAAACGTCAGAGGGTATCTGCAAATATATTGCCATAGTTCCATCCGGAGACTGTGGTTTACCTGTTTGGATTCCCATATGCACTAGCGACTATCCTTCCCCAATATTTCCCACACTGTTCAAGTCATGTCCATGGCTCGTCCAGTTTTGTAACTGCTTGAGTCTCTAAAACCCTAGTCATAGCAGTTACAAATATCTACCGTCACACGACTTTAGAGATAGCTAGTCAATAAGTCGTGCCCCTAGCAACATGTCTCCAACCGTGTAGTGTGTGTGTCATGGCCAAGGAAGATATAAGGATATCCCCCAACAAGAAGGTAGTCCGCTAACACTAAGTTAACATGCATAAAATAAAGTAACGACTAATAAAGTCGCTTGCACCCAAGTGTGGCTTGGACGTGCAGTTTATAACAAATAAAAATAACAATATGAAACAAAGTAAATAATACAAAAAATAAATAATTTGACAGTTAATTAGCAAGGTATACTTGCCTATTGCGACGCGTGGTGAGCTGCCTGGTGCGGTACGATGATCAAGGTGGCACATAACATGGCTGCGATGATACAACTACATAAGACGATCTCTGATGGTGGTAAGGGCAGTTCCATTGGGTCAAGAAGGGTCAAGTTGGTTAGGGTGGGCATAAGGTAGTCCAGATTTACAAGAAGATTAGGAAGGATTTGGTTATGGACAAGAATAAATATTCAAAAAAATTTAGTACAATAAAATATCCATAACTATTTTATAAAATACCTTTTATTTGGAAACGATGTTTGATAATCAATTATAAATAAAAACTAGGTCTTTCCTTTATCCAAAATATTACAAATTATTATCTAAAAATATAAGAAAATAATTTAGGCTAAAAACTAATTTTTATCAAATAATTTTTTTAATAAAAATCCATAAATAATACAAAATAATATGACACTAATTTATGTAAATACAATAAAATACGTAAAAATATTAAATAATCATTTTAGAGCTAAAAATTCAATTTAGTCAAAAATAGGAATTTAGGTCATAGAAAATATTTTGAAACACCATAAAACAATATAGTAATATTTTTACGCTTTGAAATAAATTTTTGAAATTACGTATATATTCACGCATCAATATACTTTTGTTACCAAAAGAATTTGGAAATTATTATATATTTATTTAATGCAACAAAATACTAAAGATAATAATAATGATAATGATAAAACTTTTTAACAATATATATGTGTAATAATAATAATAATAATAATAATAATAATAATAATAATAATAATAATAATAATAATAATAACAATAATAATAATTATAACAATGTAATTAATTTACTCTAACTAATATACTGTAATCAGAAGATAATAATAATAATTAATAATAATATTAAATATCAAAATAATGAAATCAAGAGGTAACAGCATATGGTGCTGTTCTCCTCCATTCCTTGTAAAAAAAGTACATCAAAGAAATAAAAGAGAGGGGACATGAGAAAGTTTGATTAGAAGGGGAGGAGCAGCGAGCGGAGGAGAGAGGGGGGCTACGGGAGAGTGTCGAGAGGGAGGAGTGATCGGAGCTGGAGGAAGACGGAGGGGAAGAGAGCGGGGGAGGAAAGGATCGGCGGAGAACGGTCGGAAGAGGGGGAGTTCGGGGTTTTAGGCGACGCGGGCTGCGCGCGCAAGCGGCGGGGAACGGTCTTGGTCGACAGACGCAGGCGGCTAGGGCACCCGCGGCGGAGAGAAGAAGAGGCGGCGGAGGCTGTGAACGGGGGGAGAGGCGGAGGAAGGAAGAGGCTGGGGAAGAGAGGGCTGGGTCGGAGTGGGAAGCTCGGCCATGGCGGAGGCGGGTTTTGGGGGAGAGGTCGGGATGGAGTCGGTCGGCTCCGGCGGGCGCGGCCGGGTCGGCGGCGGGACCGGACCGGGCTGGACGGGGAGGAACGTGCTGCGAGGTTCGACATCGGCGGTGGATCTGAAGGGACGACCGCGGTGGAGGCCAACCTGAGGTCGGTGGCAAACACTGGAGGGGTCTGCGGCCAAGGACGGGAGCAAGCGCCGGCACCGAAATTGAGTGCTGGACGGAAGCGTTGCTCCGGCGGCTGGCGTAGGGCTTCCCGACCACGCTCGAGATGCGGCAAGGAGCGGAGAGGATCGAGAGGGAGAGAGGCGGACTGGTCTCGGCGTGCAGCGGAGGAAGTCGGCTCACGGGGACGCGGGCGGATCTGCTCGGCTCTGCGCGACGCACGAAGACGGCTGGAGAGAGGTGAGTCTAGGGTTATCTGTTCTTTTCTCTTTTCTAGTGGAGTTGCTGTGAGATTGGTGGCACCGGAGAAGCTCGGTCGGGTGGTCAGGGAATTGGTTTGGGGTGGTTGCAGCGGGTTGGTCGTAATGGTGAAGAAGTGCGGGGATGGTAGCTGGTCGGTGGTCACGGCGGCTTAGTGCTGGGATGAGTAGCAGTAGGGTTGGGTCGGAAAGAAGGAGGTGGTGGTCGCGGAGTCTATGATGGCGGCGGTGGCTAGGGATAGGTTAGGTTGACTGTTGTGTCGGGATTGTCGACACGAGGGGATGTCATGTATATGTAGAATTTGGAATAAGAATCTGGATGGACACAGACACGATGCACGTATTCTAGTTGTGATGGTGGAGAAATTGTGGAAAAATAAAAATTTATCGATGAGTACCTACCTATTTATAAGATGTGGAAATTCCCAGTTAGATAAAGATTAGGAAAAGATTTAAATCTCCTTTTAGATAATTTACCATTTAATTTAAAATCAATAAAAATCCTAATCCAAATACAAATCCAATTTAAATCTATAAATTCTACCTCTATACTACTTAAATTAAATCCATAAAATTAAATCGAGATTTAAAATGGCCACAATAATTTTAAAATATATTTCCAAAAATGCCAATAATAATAATTTCGAAAATAATAAATATTTTTAAATATCTTTTTGAATAATAAAATATTAATATAAATAAATTTCGAAAATTACATTTTTATAAAAAATAAACTAATAAAATAATTAGAAAATATATACGTATGCACAAAGAATATTATTTATTATTAATAACTATTATAAACGAAAGACTTTTTATAAATAAATAAATAATGGACTTGGAAACTGTGGTACGGTAGCTAAAACAACTATTATATATATTATTTTGAAACTATAAAAATAGAAAAAAAATGTTTTTCTAAAATATGTACGCTCGCACATAATCGCACTCGTCGAGCAAATTCAAAAAATTTCGTACGTGACGTATAATACGACTACGCGACGTACAATACAAAATTTTAAATCAGTACCAAATTTAATAATTAAAGTAAAAAAATAGTAGAAATTTAGGGGTTTTACAAATGTGCACTCGGATTTGAAATATGAAGGAATCTGCTGTTATTGCACGGTACAGGCTTCTGCTGATCTGACACGTGGCGGACGTCGAGATTCTCCTCTATCGAGATCTCGGGTGGTTATCAAAATAATCGAAGGAGGAGACACGTGTGCGTGTCTATTGCTGGGAATCCTCTATTTAGATGAAGCCGAGTAGATCTTGGATTTTATCTCAGAGTAGGATTCTGGTTGATCTTCAGAAGAATATCAGTTTAAACAAACCGACTTGATACGACCTTTATCAAAAGAGCAAACTTCATCCTTATCTGAGTTTTAAACCAATTGAAAAGATATTTGCACTTATCAATATGACAAACCTCTGTCCTATCTTTGAGAGTGGCGGTTTAAACAAATCAATTGGGTAGGACCATGCAACCTGTGCCTCTAGCGAGGTTGTAGTGCTACTGCGCTTCTGGTAAGATGAGTAAACTGTTCTCTAGAGACAACGGAGCCTCTGCGCTTTCAGGCGATGAGAGAACTATGATTCCAAGACGACGGAACCTCTCTGCGTTTGAGCAACGAGTAGGCTGTGTTTCAAGTGGTAAAGTCACTATTCTATAGGACAACGAGTAGGTTGTGCTTCAGGCTAATGAGGTTACTGTGCTTTTGGAGCGGCAGACAGACTTGTGCTGGATGCACTGGTGTTTTCCAAGTCTTTGATGAAGGTAGTTGAGCTTCTGGGTCGAAGCAGAGGTCTACGCCGTTGAAGCTGGGATGATGTAAAGTCCTCACCAATCTGCACCTCCTGCTGGCGCAGGATTGTAGCTGCGCTTTTCGTTTGAAGAAGCTATCTTTGACGTCTTCTGTAGGAGCAATTAATGACAGCCCTTTAAGGAACGAATCCCTCTTGATTGCCACCATTACTTGTGGAATTTCAAGGGGTCTTTTAATGGTCTAGGACTTAGTCGAATGAACCCATTTAACGAGGTTCATCGTACTGAGTCTTAGGTTTATCCCATTAATATAGAAATTTTGACCGACGACCCTATAGCCTATGTGTTGGACCATTCCCACCCTATATAAAGGGGCACTACAAGAATAAAAGCTTTTCTTGACGGTGATTTCCCGTCAAGAAATAGGTATCTTGACGGTTGCGGATCCATCAAGTAGGCCAGAGTCAAGAAAAAGGGCCCCCCTTTCTTGACGGTTGCTGGAAGGGCTTTTCTTGACGATTTTTGACCGTCATATGAAGTACTTTTCTGGACTGTTTTTACCCGTCAAGATAGCAGTTTTTAGAAACCGTCAATGTAGATGAAAACTTTTCTTGACTCCGGCCTAGATGACGGTTATTAGCCGTCAAGAAAATCTTCAATGAGAAGAGCAGTTGTAGCAGAATTGAGTTAATTGTTGACGTTTTATAACCGTCAAGAGAAGCTAAATTTTGTATAGCCAAAATTTTATTTATAATTATAAATATTATATTTATATATCAAACAAACATAATATCAATATAATCCAGAACATCGCAAACATCAAATAACTTTAATACATAATTTTTATATTAACAAATACGTGTTCGTACATCACAAACGTCCAACCACATCGAAATAACCAAAGTATACAATTTTTGTACAATATCTTAAACATCCAAAACCTATTTATACAAGTAAATCAAAATACATCTGAACCCGCATCACATCTCTCCCATCGCAGTACAACCTTCATTTTTCATGTAGTTCCTGAGAGAACAAGAGAAATCGAGTTAATCAGTATGTGTATTTGTATAAACTAATATCAATTCTATCAAAGATGAACAAGTTTTATTTTTTAGCATATATCAACTGTATCAAAGAACGGATAAGTTCCTATGCCTCAATCAGTTGTGTTATATATGCAATTGATTCACATCAACATGAAGTTTGTGTTCAAGTGTCGATATCTAAAACATGCTGATTGCTGATGATATATTTCATAACAATGTAAATTCTATCAGTTGGTTGTAAACAAACTTTCTATAATTCCCAAACACTCCTCTTTATCAGACCAGGAATCCTTGGTTTAAGTTTACAAGGTGAGATTATTTCTTCCTCTGGAGCCTACTCCATTGCAGGTTTTCGTTGCGAGCTCGTAAATTACCTTGCTGATATATCATCTACATAACAAGTGTTCCTTTGCAAGCTCGTAAATTTTTCTTTTGTACTAATAGAAGAAAAATATGTGATCCTATCCTAAGGTGATAGACATATGTCTATACATGTCGAAGTAAACTGCATTGTGAAAAAAATAGTAATTACAAGGCAAGTGTCCTTAATATGTGTGTATCAATTTGACATGTCCAGAATGATGACATAGGATTTTCAAGAAAATTAAAATAACATAACTTTAGGAGACAAATGCAACAAGCAGATACACTAGTGCTACCAATTTGCTTCATGATTGCCAACCATGGTTAAAATATCATGAACAAAAATTAAGTATAAGATTCTATTATGGCTTTATTAATTGTCATAGACACTGATTGATGTCATAATATTAGAAAAAAGAACACGAATGGACAAACCTCAGTTGGACAAATATTCTCCAAGTCCCTGAATACCATAGGGATGCTTCCTATCCTTTAAGCTCAACCTCCTTGATCTATAAAGCAACAATCAATACAATAAACTAAAAAGGACAAGTGAGTCGAAAATAAAAGAAATCATGTAAAGCTTTCTAACAGAAGCAAGATCAATGAGAACATCTAAAGGACATCCTTCTGAAAGCAATTCAAAGAGAAGTCTGATATAAATGTTTTAAAAGTTGGATAATAAATAATCAAGAAGCTAAACTTCATGTGTAACAGCATGATTCTATAAGAGAACACCATTACAGAGAGGAGATTTTTCACATGAGATAGAAAAATAGCTTGGTACAAAAGTAGCTGAACCCAGAGTCTCTTCAAGGAGAAAATATCTCAAATGGCTTCAATCACTTATGCCAACTGAGCAGAATAATTCAAGTATACAAGAGACAAATTAATGAAACCTTGATTTAGGTCATTACAACAGTAGTTCTTCCGAGAAATAAAAGATCCTTCGGAGGATCCCACTATATCAACGGCGCTTCAAAACTGCTCCTAGCCCATCGACCTTACGATTTATCGAGGAATACAACTACCCAACTCTGATGACACATGGAAAAGAACATGTCAACACCTTGCATGGATATAGCTCGCAAACAAAACAAGTGAATGAAAATTTGATTGTTAAAGAAAGCACATTAAAAGATTCACAAGCCTACTGATAGCAATTAAATCCACTTGCATCAAACTTGTTCACTTTTCTGTCTACAAAGGAGGAGCTGATTTCAACAAATTAAAACCACAATCCTGTCTACACTAATTATAAGCATAAAACTTCTGGTTTACATATGCAACTAGGTTTGAATTGTAGTTCCCTAGTCAAAATATTTAAATTAATTGTCAATACAACAATTTCTGTTGTCACCAAGTATATATACATAATAATTTTGGGTGCATGTCCATATTTTATAGTTTATAGTAATGACTACTACATGTCTCAATCCCAGATGACAGAGCAGGGTTGCACTAGCTAAGCTAGATTCTGTTCATAAGGAGCAGGGTTTATAGTAATTCAGGATGATTCTGAGAAGGTCATATTATGTTCATAAGAAGCATTATAAGTAGATTTTGTGTCAATTGTTGATAATTTATCAGTGTCTAACAAATTTTAGACTGGAACAACCATAAGTGCCTAAATACAACCTTATAAGATTTTGGGCCAGTGAAGAAATTTCTTTATGAAATGATAAAGAGGCACTAACAGGATTTGAACTTGTAGAGAACAGGGGTCGAGAGTCGGCAAGGTTCGTAGTATCAGTATCGGAATCGGTATCGGACCATTCCTATGAGTTTCGGTATCGGCGATATCGGTAGTATCGGCGGTTTCGGATCGGAGTATCAGATTTTTTGGTATCGAAAAACAAATTATTATTAATAAATTATTATGTATAGCGGAAACAAATTATTATGTAGAGCGGATTTTTTGATATCGAAAAACAAATTATTATTAACAAATTATTATGAACATGAACCCTAATTTAGGTCTAACTGATAGAAAACATACATAAAAAAGAGTTCATTTTTGTTCACCCACCAAAACTAGAATGTTTTTTAGCCTCCAATAAAGGATTGACACATGTCAAATCTTTTAATCAAAACCACTTTTAATGTTTACAAAACCACTTTGGTCCAAAGTGGTTTCGGAGGGTGAACAAAAATGATGAACGCAGGTATCATATATATGTCTCTCTTGGATCCATTAATTCTTATTCTCTTGCAATAATTGTGTACAAACAATCGCACTCTAAGAAAGACATATGAAAAGAAATGCATTACTTGTGATTTTTGGAAGATTTCTAACTAAATAACCAAATGACAGAATTATGCCACAAAAATCTTGCATCACCACTAATTAAAAAATTAAGAATAAGAAATTATTTTCGAGAAGAAACTCATAGAGAAGTAGTAGTGGGAGACGGACATAAAATAGATGAAACTAACTAGTTGAGAGAAGGATCAGAATAGTAATTCTAGTAGACATCTAGCACAATCGAAGCAAACCTCAAAAGATTTATTTCCTTGTTAGTTAAAACTAAGAAAAAATATTTTCTTATTTATTTTGATTGGTCTGTTACTTAAAATAATGAAATCCAAGGGAAAGCTGCATATGTTTAATTGTTTCAACAAAATTTTTTTACAACTTTCTATCTGATATATGCGGATTATTGGATTTGGATCCAAAGTTTTGAAGTTTTGTCCATGGCTTTTTTATGCCAGAATAAGTACAACTGATTTGAATAAGAAGTTCTGTCCATGATAATTTTGGTATCGGATTTTTTGGTATCGCGAACAACAAGAACGAAAACAACTTGAAATATTTTTTCCCAAATTGGAGAGGGAAATCACCAAAAAAATAATTTAAAGAAAACCCAAACTCAAAATCTTATAGCAATTCCAAACCCTAAAATTTAAAGCGAAGCAAAACATGACCATATGAAGAGCAAGAATCAAATCCAAGTTCACTCATGAAAAAACCCTAGAATAAGAAGAAAAAAAAAAGGAAAGAGAAATCGGACCTAGGTCGACGTTGCCCTCGTCGAGAACGTCCTCCTCGTGTTCGAAATCAGCTTCGATCTTCCTCAGGTGGCGCCTATCTGTAGTCCTCATCGATGACCAAAACCCTGACCTGATTTCCTAAGCCACGGATGCATTGATGATGGCGGAGGTGTCAAGGTAGCTGGAGCATCCTGGTGTAAGGTCGATCCGGACAACCGCGTCAGCGGAGAGGGTCTTTAGTGCGGCACTCTATCCGAATTCGGCGGTTAGAATGGAGTAGGTATTTAGAATGGAGAGGGGTTTGAATGGAGGCTACTAGGGGTTAGAATGGAGTCGAGTTTTCTCTAAAGGAGAGGGGTTTATTTGGAGAAGAGGAGGAAGAGGAGTTTTTATGGGAGGAGGGAGGATTTCTAGGATGAGCGTGTTTCACTACCAAAATAAGTCATATTAGCGACGAAATTAGCGACGCCAACTTAAAACGTCGCTAATATTTTTGGATTTAGCGACTCCTAAATAATGCGTCACAATAGGTCGCTGATAGCGACAAACAGCGACATATTACGACTACCTTTAGTGTAATAAAAATCAACGTCGTTGATTTGTCGGAAAACGTCGCTAGTTTTATTAGTTCAGCGACGTTTAGCGTCGCAACTATTAATAAGTCGCCGAATATTAAACGCTTACCGACGCTTTGCGACGTATTTTTGGACGTCGCTAATATCTGATAAAAAGGGTTTCCTCGGTTCGACTTTTCATTTCTCCCTCTCCCCAAATTTTGTTTTCCCGCCCCTCTTCCCCGACCTCGACGACAGCCACCCCCTTCCCTTCGGCGCCGCTCATCCTCCTCCACCGCGAGCCCCTTCTCCTCCCTCCGACGAGCCCGTTCTCCTCCTCCTCCTCCACCGCGAGCCCCTTCTCCTTCTCCACCGCGAGATCCTCCTCCTCCTCCTCCACCACCGCGAGGAGACTGAAGGTAAACCCTAACCCTAATTGAGGTGTTTTTTGTGTCCAAAATGGACACGAAGACACATTACGACCATGTGTTCACTGATACAGTGTGTTCGTGAGGTTTTGGACACTTTGTGTCCATTTGTTGGACACGTGGACACCCCCAAGCTTGCATATATATGTATTTCACCTCTGTACACTTAATCCCCTCCTCCTCCACAACCGAACTTGTCCTCCTCCTCCTCCTCCACCGCCGCGAGGAGACTGAAGGTAAACCCTAACCTAATTGAGGTGTTTTTCGTATCCAAAATGGACACGGAGACACATTACGGCCATGTGTTCACTGATACAGTGTGTTCGTGAGGTTTTGGACACTTTGTGTCCATTTATTGGACACGTAGACACCCCCAAGCTTGTATATATATGTATTTCACCTCTGTACATTTAATCCCCTACATACACTTGTGTATTTTCGTATTAATTTGGATTTGCATATTGGGTTTGGGTTTCGATATAGTGTTTGATACATTGTTTCACCTTGCAATATTCCTACACTTATTTTAGACAACAAGTATATGAACCAATTAGTCAACATCTATTTGTTGAAGTATGGTACTCCATTCTTCGTAAGTTCTAGCTATATATGTCTCTCAAGATCCAATACTCAAAAATTCCAAGAAGAAGAAGAAGAAAAGAATAAAATGACATCGCTCAACACCCTATGACAACTCTTTGTAGAATTGTGTTAAAGTGTGAGTTCTACAGTATGAGTTCTACAGTATGGTTCTCTTTGTAGAATAAAATGACATCGCTCAACCCTATCGATCCTCCATACAAGACTTCCTTCATCTATTGTCTTAAAGTGTGAGTTCTACAGTATGGTTCTGTTTGGTGAATTGTGTCTTATTATAGTCCCTGTAGCCATTCGACTGGCGAGGCAGAAACTATATAGTCGTAGATAAAGTTGACTGTCATCCGACCCTCATCCCTAGGCAATGATGATACGACAACCAACCGGAGAGGCAAGGACATAGTCCCTGCATCCATTTGGATTAGTAAATGTGAATATGGGGTTTGGATTCATGGTCTATATGTTTACTGTCTCAAGGACATAGTCCCTGCAGCCATTCGACTGGCGAGGCAGAAACTATGTAACCGTAGATAAAGTTGACTGTCCTCCGACCCTCATCCCTCGGCAATGATGATACGACAACCTATCACTATATCTTATATAGTAGTAGATGATGTCTTAGTATTACATTATGTGAGTTCATTTTGATTCTGTTACATTCTTCAGATACTAGATACGATAAGAACATATACTACACCATATGTACAGAACATAGATGATTCACACTAATGTATGCTTGAATGAATCTTGGGTTGTGTTCTGAGCCATCCGTTCTCACACTTGGCAAAAAATTGAATTTCTCATACTTATCGGCTTTCGAAAATGTACTCAAATTACATGATGGTTCCTTTAGTTAGCTTGCTTATGTTATAATTATATTATTTGTGACTATCGATCTTACCAGATGGCACCCATGATCCGAGGAGCGGCACGTCGTTTGAAGAAAACAGTGAATGCTGAGGTGGCTCCTCCTACAGTTGAGGAGGAAGTGGCACCGGTTGCTAGTGAGACTGGGAGTTCTATTCATCCAGCACCGGTAGCTAGTGAGACCGAGAGTTCTCTTCATGCAGTCCTTGCAAGGGACGACATCTCTCCTCGCGCCAAAAATCTTACTTTTTCGAGGTGGTTGCGTGAACGTATCACTGAGCGTTTACGTGAGCAGCATGGTTCTCATTAGCTATTAGTACTTATTTGTATTGGACTATTTGTATTGAGTTGTTTTTGTAATAGACTATTTGTATTGGACTACATATATGAATTAGAACTGTGTCAATCTCTGGATTATATTGGACTACGACACCGCGGTAACATAGTCCTTGCAGCCATTCGACTGGCGAGGCAGAAACTATGTATCCGTAGATAAAGTTAACTTTCCTCCGACCCTCATCCCTCGGCAATGATGATACGACAACCAACCGGAGAGGATACTTTGAGAGATCCATCTGAGAGGGACGTATACTCTGAGAGATCACTTTTACAAGAATGATATCAGCAGTGGGATTGAGTGCTGGAGGAGATATTATCAGAGTATACGTCCTACTCAGATGGGTCTCTCACCGTTACTATTTTTTTCTGACAGCATGGTGGATATGCTCCGTCCACAGATTCTTGCTCCGAGCCAAAACTTTGTCCCGGAGCTCAAGTGGACATCTTTGGTGTAGAGCTCGAGTGAGAAGTTGGATAGAATGACAGATGAGGAGGCTCGAGTACAAGGCGGCAATGATGTTTATGTGAAGAAGAGGTACGAAATTTCTTTTCTTATGACCCACGTCAGAGGAGGAGAGGAAACCAGTAGTGCGGCGACGAGTGCGAGTCAGAGCTCCGGGCCGACAAAGAGGATCTGTTCCCATTTCGACTCTGCAGCCAGCGAGAAGTTGAAGAAGCTGGGCACGCTGAGCAGCCCGTTATGCCTTGATGAGGACGATCCGGAAGACAATGCTGATTCAGTTTTGCCTTCTCCTCTCCTCCACCATGGCTATGGACCTATCTGCTCCTCCCTACTTCTCTTCTTCTTATTTGACTCTCTCAGTCACATATGATATCCAGCTCAAGTGTAAAGTCAGGGGAGAAGAAGTGGACAGGAAGAGGAGGGGAAGCAGCACAGCCGGCGGCATGACCCGGAGGAAGTACAGAGGTTTTCTTCAACATACGTAGGAGAACTATAAGGATATATCTTTTCACAATATGTCATCTTGTCAAAGACCCTTAATGTGACAACCATGTTACCGCGGTGTCGGAAGACTAACATGTCATAATTTTCTAAGCCGTGTGTTTTTACATAATCCTTCCAACTCTTTCCTCCTATGTCGTAATCTTGTATTATTACATAGAACTGAAATCCGGTTGGAGGATTATGTCAAAACACACGGCTTATAAAATTATGACATGTTAGTTTTTCGACACCGCGGTAACATGGTTGTCACATTAAGGGTCTTTGACAAGGTGATATGTTGTGAAAAGATATATTCTTATAGTTCTCCTACGTATGTTGGAGAAAACCACTGTACTTCCTCCGGGTCATACCGTCGGCTGTGCTGCTTCCTCCTCCTCTTCATGTCCACTTCTTCTCCCCCGACTCTACACTTGAGCTGGATATCATATGTGGCTGAGAGAGTCAAATAAGAAGAAGGGAAGTAGGGAGGAGCAGATAGGTTCAAAGCCATGGTGGAGGAGAGGAGAAGGAAAATGCTTGATCAGAACTTGAGGTGGAAAAGTTATGACGTTGATAGCGTGAGAGAGGGAGAGGGTGGAAAAGATCTTCTCTTCTGACTCTACACTTGAGGTGGATATCATATTTTGGTTTCTGTATTTTGGCTCCAGCTCCATTTGCATTAATTTACGGTACGATATGGTGATCAGGACATAGTCCCTGCAGCCATTCGACTGGCGAGGCAGAAACTATGTAGCCGTAGATAAAGTTGACTGTCCTTCGACCCTCATCCTTCGGCAATGATGATACGACAACCTATCACTATATCTTATATAGTAGTAGATGATGTCTTAGTATTACATTATGTGAGTTCATCTTGATTCTGTTACATTCTTCAGATACTAGATACGATAAGAACATATACTACACCATATGTACAGAACATAGATGATTCACACTAATGTATGCTAGAATAAATTTTGGATTGTGTTCTGAGCCATTCGTTCCCATATTTTGTGTGATTGTTGTAGACTTGGTTATAGGGACTGAAACCTGTGTACAACGAGAAATGGACATTCTGTGATTGTTTGGATCCTATTCTACAGTGAGAAATGGTTATCTTTTTAAACTGCAGGAAGAAATGGATATTCTGTATTTTATTTTTTATTTTTTTTGCAGATTTAGCGACGTTTACCGACGTCCTCCGACCCTCATCCCTCGGCAATGATGATACGACAACCTATCACTATATCTTATATAGTAGTAGATGATGTCTTAGTATTACATTATGTGAGTTCATCTTGATTCTGTTACATTCTTCAGATACTAGATACGATAAGAACATATACTACACCATATGTACAGAACATAGATGATTCACACTAATGTATGCTAGAATGAATTTTGGGTTGTGTTCTGAGCCATTCGTTGATAGCGACTCCGAAAGTATGCGTCACAATACGTCGCTGATAGCGACAAACAGCGACATATTGTGACTACCTTTAGTGTAATAAAAACCAACATCGTTGATTTGTCGGAAAACGTCGCTAGTTTTATTAGTTCAGCGACGTTTAGCATCGCAAAGATTATTACGTCGCCGAATATTAAACGAATACCGACGCTTTGCGACGTATTTGCGGACGTCGCTAATTTCTGATAAAAAAGGTTTCCTCGGTTCGACTTTTCATTTCTTTCTTCCTAAATTTTTTGTTCCCGTCCCTCTTCCCCGACCTCGACGACAGCCCGACGACAGCCCGACCCCCTTCCCTCCGGCGCCGCTCATCCTCCTTCTCCACCGCGAGCCCCTTCTCCTCCCTCCGGCGAGCCCCTATCACTATATCTTATATAGTAGTAGATGATGTCTTAATATTGCATTATGTGAGTTCATCTTGATTCTGTTATATTCTTCAGATACTAGATACGATAAGAACATATACTACACCATATGTACAGAACATAGATGATTCACACT
The DNA here is from genome assembly GCA_029216955.1 of Iris pallida. Lineage (NCBI taxonomy): Eukaryota > Viridiplantae > Streptophyta > Magnoliopsida > Asparagales > Iridaceae > Iris > Iris pallida. Next base: position 14,754,115 of record JANAVB010013000.1, read on the forward strand.
AATGTAAGCTAGAATGAATTTTGGGTTGTGTTCTGAGCCATTCGTTCCCATACTTGGCAATTAAGCCATTCGACTGGTGAGGCAGAAACTATGTATCCGTAGATAAAGTTGACTGTCTTCCGACCCTCATCCCTCGGCAATGATGATACGACAACCTATCACTATATCTTATATAGTAGTAGATGATGTCTTAGTATTATATTATGTGAGTTCATCTTGATTCTGTTACATTCTTCAGATACTAGATACGATAAGAACATATACTACACCATATGTACAGAACATAGATGATTCACACTAATGTATGCTAGAATGAATTTTGGGTTGTGTTCTGAGCCATTCGTTCCCATACTTGGCAATTAAGCCATTCGACTGGCGAGACAGAAACTATGTATCCGTAGATAAAGTTGACTGTCCTCCGACCCTCATCCCTCGGCAATGATGATACGACAACCTATCACTATATCTTATATAGTAGTAGATGATGTCTTAGTATTACATTATGTGAGTTCATCTTGATTCTGTTACATTCTTCATATACTAGATACGATAAGAACATATACTACACCATATGTACAGAACATAGATGATTCACACTAATGTATTCTAGAATGAATTTTGGGTTGTGTTCTGAGCCATTCGTTCCCATACTTGGCAATTAAGCATGTGAAATAGAACTGATTATGTTTAGTTTATCTTACGAACCTGATTTGGACATTGCTAGAATGATTGTTGTAGACTTGGACATTGTGTGAATTTTGGGTTGTGTTCTGAGCCATTCTGACAACCATATTTTGTGTGATTGTTGTAGACTTGGTTATAGGGACTGAAACCTGTGTGCAGAGAGAAATGGACATTCTGTGATTGTTTGGATCCTATTCTACAGTGAGAAATGGTTAGCTTTTTAAAATACAGGGAGAAATGGACATTCTGTATTTTATTTTATTTTTATTTTTTTTTCAGAATTAGTGACGTTTACCGACGTTTACCGACGTCCTCCGACGTAATAGTGCGTCGGTAGACGTCGGTAGATAATTACTATTATCCAGTCTACCGACGTTTAGCGACGTCATTATTTGTCGTAGGACGTTGATAAACGTCGGTAATTAACCCAAGAAATTCCCAGGATTTATCGACGTCTAGCGACTTTGTATATGTCACTAAATCACCGACGACTCGACGGTAATTTATCGGTACATTTACCGACGTGTAGCGACACTAAATATTACGTCGCAAAGAGCGACGACACGACGGTGGACGTCGGAATTATACCGACGTATAAATACGTCGGCGAACGTCGGCAATTGCGACGTTTGGCGACGTTTATATGATCAGCGGCTTACATTTCCGCGACCAGCCCGAAACGTCGGTAATTTCGTCGCAAATTATTTTTAGCGACGAAAATTATTGTTTTAGCGACGTCTTTAGGCGTCGCTAAAATAACTTATTCTGGTAGTGTTTCTCTGATGGAGGAGAGACATGTTATCGAAAGAAAGTTTTTTAGTTCCTCCATTATAATGGACCATCAACCGTCAACATACATAAAATTTTTGAAAAAATTATTAAAATGGCACCCGAAAAAATCGTGTCTATTTTTTTGCACATACATTAGTTGACGGTTGTCACCAATCCGTCAATAAAAAATGGTGTTTCTTGACGTATCCTCTAAAACCGGCAACTACTATGGTAAAAATTTGCTAAATCAACATAAATAGAATGCTTTCTTGACGTACAGCTAAAACCGTCAACATTATCCCTTTCTTTGATGGTTTTTCATGACCGTCAAAAAATAAACCGTCAAGAATATCCATTTTTCTTGTAGTGGAAGAGTTTCTTCTTAAGAGTCATGTCTTCCTCTTTTTGTCCTTCAACACCATGCTGGATCCAGACAGCTTTGAGCGGCCGGTGGCCTTGCGTAAGTCAGATTTTGGTTGAGGATCCCTTTGTTCAAAGGAGCTGTGCCTTCATAAAAGAACTGTTGATGAGCTTCGAGATGTGCTGGAACGCTTCACATGGGGTGTTTGAACCTGAGCGACATCTTGGAGGTCCTAACGATCGAGTATGGTCTGGTTGCCAACATGAAGCACCGCAGGTAGGAATCTGCCCTGCTTATTGGCGTCTGCGTGCTTCAGTTAGGCTGGAAGAGCCGCAGAAGCTTATGCACTTTTGAAAATGGCCTCCTGTCGTGCTGTGGACTGAATTCTCTCTCGGGTCAATAGCTGCTTCAGGAAGAGGTGCACGTCTGAGAGGGGGTATTGTGGTGACAGGCTTTGATGGCAACTGTATTCACATCTTCTATCCACAGTCTCTCCTCTCATGATGATTACACTGTGAACATGAACCCCAGTGTAGATCTGTAGAAGTTTTTAGTCCATCATATGTAATCACAAGTACTTTGTAATAGATACTTGTAATTAAGAAGTCTTCTTTTATGTAATCATAACGAATCTCTAATAGACTCTTATATCCTTGATTTAATAAAAAGAAATTTTCTTGAACTTTTTATCTATTTTTTTATGAGTTTGCCTTTTCTATTGGCGTACTTGACCACCTACGCTTCTGTGAAGCTAGGTTGGTAGTGAGAGCACCAACCTACGTCATTCATCATCTGCGCCCTTATAAAGATGGGTGGGTAGCGAGAGTACCCACCTGCGCCTTGTGTCACCCTACACTTTTTCATGCTTCTACAAGACCCTCTTCAACGTGTCCCAAATTTGAGTTGAGCTCTGGATACTTTGAAAAGAAGCATGACACGTGTCTCTTTGTAGGCGAAATGCCCATCACGTCTGCTGCCAGGCTAACGTCATGCATGGGATCCAGCATTTAATACCTCAAGCCGTCACTTCCTTAAGTTTTGATCATGATTCCTCGTTTCTCACAAACATTTATCATGACCTTTTTCTGAACCCAAGTCATTTTGAGGGTGAACGAAGCATCTTGTCTTCTTTTGTTGACATGGCATGGCTCTGTGAGCACCCATCGATTGGCATCATAAGTAAGTCACCATTAGATTTGGCCAGTCAATAAGCACCGTTGGAATACATCGTCTCTATGACGAACGGTCCCTCCCACTTGGGTTCAAACTTTTCTGTCGTTTTGTCAGTCATCACCATCGATCTTCGAACTACTAAGACGAGGTCGCCCACTTGGAACGTTCTTTCCCGGACCTTTTTTTTAAAGGTCCTGAAAATACGAGCTTAGTAAAGCTCGATCCTTTATTGTGCTAGTAGGCATTTTTTGTCCAACACCTCTAACTCTTGTAGCCGTCGGTGCTGATTGTCTTCGTCAGTCAACTGGTTGGTAATATCTACCCATAAGGACGAGATTTGGGTCTCCAGGGAGAGCACTGCTTCGCTCCCAAAGACAAAGGAGAATGGTGTGCTACCCGTGGGTGTCCGAACGGTCATACGGTAAGCCCATAGACATTCGCCCAGCCTCTCATTCCAATTGTGTTTGTTAAAAGAGACGACTTTCTTGAGCAGTTTAATGATAGTTTTGTTGAATGCCTGGTCTAGTCCATTAGTCGCAGGATTGTAAGCTGTTGATGCCATATTTTGTATCCAATTCTTATCGCAGAATCGATGGAATGCGTAGCTCACGAATTAGGGGTCATTATCGTGGACAATCCTTCTTGGAACTCCGAAGCGATAAATGATGTGGTACTTTATAAAGCTGATCATGTTGGAGGTTTTTACTTCTACCAGTGGTACCACTTTCACCTATTTAGAGAAATAGTCAGTGATGGGGAGGATAAACTAATGTCCTTTGGATGAGGGCAGACTGATCAGCCCGACAATGTCTATTCCCCATGCCTCAAATAGCAAGCGGTCACCGTGGGGTGTAGATATTCTGGAGGTCGGTGGATGAAGTCAGCGTGAAATTAACATGCCCGACACTTCTTTGTGTAATCTGACATCTACCATCATATTGGGCCAATAATAGACCATGTGACGCAACCGATCTTACAACTTAGGACCGGGCTGATGGGCTCCGCAGGTTTCGTTATGCACCTCCCGGAGTGCCTCTTGCGCTTCTGTATTGGAAAAACAATGCAAGAGGAGTCCGTCGTATGAACGACGATATAGCATTTTGGTGGCCGTGTTGTAGAAGAATCGGAGTGAGCGTCTCCTGACGGAGCCTGCTCCCTTTAGGTCTTCAGGCAGGATTCTATAGGCTGCATAGTCTATAAATAGGAATTACTAGTCTCGAATGTCCAAGTCAGTGTCTACTTGTACTGAGTAGCTTTGACATGTACGTAGATCATTCTTCGGACAAACTAGCTCTCGTCCCATCACTATAACGGCATATTGGGATCCAATAGGGGCAGCCAGAGAAGCGGCGAGGCCGGCTAGTGCGTCGGTCTCTAAGTTCCTTAGGCGCGACATGTGTTCTATAAAGAAGCCTATGAATGTGGAGATGATGTCGATCGCTGCCTGGTGGTAGGGGATCAGGTGTTCATGTCGAACCTCATACTGTCCTCGAACCTGGTTGATGATTAATTTCGAGTCCCCATAGGCCTTAATGTAGTCAATCCCCAGCTGTTTAGCGAGTTGGAGCCCAATGATGATAGTGTTATACTCTATAACATTGTTGGTGCATGACTCCATGAGAGAATATGCACGATTGATGATTAGGCCATCGGGGGTGATAAGGACGATCCCAACTCCTGCAATGATATTGCCCTTTGATCATGTTCTTGAAGCACCATCGAAGAACATGCGCCAAACCGAGTTGTCTAAGACTGCATTGGAGTTTAGAACTTCATCTGGGATATCATTGTAGGGTTTCGACGTCTCTGGCACAGGTTATGCTGCCAGGAAATCTGCCAGCGCTTGGCCTCTGACTGGCTTCTGCAGGACGAACACCATATCATAGGGAGTCAGAAGGATTGCCCACGTGGCTAATCATGAGTTTAATGCCCCTGACTTGGTTTTGAGGACTCTGAGGGGATTGATTCTGGATACGACGTGGATCGTCTGTCCGGTCACATAGTGTCGCGTCTTCTGGATAGCAAAAAGAAGGATGAGGCACTTTTCTCAACAGGATTATACCTATGCTCGGCTCCAGTCATAGTTCTGCTAAGATAGTAGATTGCCTGTTCGTGGCCTTCACTGCACTTTTGGGCTAGCAAGGCACCAAGAGAATGGTTCATAGCCCGGACGTATAGGAGAAAAGGCTTTCCCACAGCCGGTGCTACCAGTACAGGAGGACTGGTGAGGTACTTTTTGATGTCGTCGAACGGGCGTTGGCATTCTTCAGTCCATACAAAGGAGAAACCTTTTTCCATTAACTTAGTGAAGGGTTAACATTTGCCAGAAAGGTTCGCTATGAACCTTCTGATGTATGCCAGGCGTCCTTGTAGGCCTCGAAGCTCTCGGAGATTACTTGAAGGAGCCATGTCCAGAATTGCCTTAGTCTTCTCCGGATTAATGTGAATCCCTTTGTTGTGATAATAAAGCCCAAAAACATGCAGCTGGAAACGCCTAGGAAGGACTTAGTCAGGTTCATCTTTAGTTGAAGCGTTGGCATTAAATTGAACACTGTTCGTAGATCATCCACGTTATTGGACTTGTCCTTGCTCTTAACGACAATGTCATCAACGTAACACTCCTCCGTTTTCCAGAAATGCTTACGAAATATAATGCTCATAGCCCGCTGGTATGTTGCTCCCGTATTCTTCAATCCAAAGGGCATTATTGTGTAACAGTATACCCCTTTTGGAGTTTGGAACTTTGTATGCTTCTCGTCTTTGGAGAGCATCTTGATCTGGTTGTAGCCTGAGAAACCATCCATAAAGGACATGCGCTCAAAGCCATAGGTGTTGTCAATCATCACGTCGATGATCGGGAGGGGAACTCGTCCTTAAGATAGGCTAAGTTGAGATCCCTAAAATCTATGCAGAGCTGTATCATCCCGTTCTTCTTAATGACTGGGACAACGTTTGCCACCCAATCTGGATGTTGCTCTTTTTGAATGAAGCTACTCTCAATGAGTTTGTTGACTTCTTCATCGATAGCGTCCATAACGTTGGGGTAAAATCAACGCTGTCGTTGTTTAACAGACTTAGCATCGGGCGAGATATTGAGGCGGTACATGGTGACTTGTGGGTCTAAATCAGACATATCCTCACAGCTCCAAGCGAAGATGTCGATGTATTCTTGAATAAGCTGTATCAGAGATTCTTTGTCTTCTTCTGTCAGCCTTTTGTTGATGAAGATGGGCTTTGAAGTAGCCTCATTTCCCAACTCGACCTAGATAACTTCATCTTCTTTGGGAGGTTCATGTTGCTCGAAATGCCATTCCTATTGAGATCCTAGGCACTGCATCCAGGGTTCATCTTCGAAGTATTCGAACATCTGGTCTTCGTCCTCGACCGAAGGATTTGTGGAGACCATCTTAGCAGACAACATCTTTTTAAAGACCTGTCCGGTACTGGTGTCAGAGTCCCAGGTTAGGGGTCAGAAGAGTATGAATGAATCATGATTTCCATATCTGAGTCTTCTAAAGTTGAAGTGGGTGTAACATAATCCAACCCCCAGTAGGTGCGCTGGTAATAGTTTTGAGCCTTTCCCTTTCGAGCTCGAATCTGTAAGGGAAGGTGCCGGCCTTTACCATAGTTGAGTCCTTTGTTGCTATTCAAGTCGAAACCCATCTTCCGGATGAGGAGTTTGGCTTGAGTAGCGTAACGGTAGAGTTGCATCTTGCCGTTGTCGGGTTCTGGTTCTTCTGGAGTTAGTTGCTGAGGATGCTCCAATCGACCAAAGATGATGGGTACTTCCTTCTTCTTCATTTTTGGAACTAGGAAGTAAGAGCCCCGGGAAGGGACAACTCTGCTCGCAAGGTTGGCGGATGTCACTTATGTTTGTAGCATATATAGAGAGTTTTCAAAAAAATATATAGTATTCCAACATGCACAAGAGTAATTCGAAGACAACTTTATATTAATAAAATAAGAAATTTTATCCCAAGGAATTATATCATCTAAAGATTGCACTTCGGTATTGGTACAGACGTAGCCTTCTAGCTCCTCATTGGTGAGCACTAGGGCAGTCGAGGGAGGAAGGGGAGGACGCTTCCCCTTTAGCTTGACTACCAAGGGGGCTATAGTCGGAGGTTCCTGTGCCTTTATGGTTGGCTTTAGGGATCTCTGGGGTAGCCTTATTCTTATAAGCTCTTGGCCATCATCTAACATCACCGAGGGCGAAGATGGTGCTTTGTATCAGAGCTTGACGACGAGGGGCGCCGATACCTTGGGGGGTTTTACCTTCAGTCCAACCTTTAGTGGTTCTTTAGTAACCGTTGTGCGTACTGAGGCCGTCTCTGCCTCTTCGTTGACATCATTGCTCTCATCATCCTAGGGGATTGACGTGTACAGATTAGCATCCGTACAGTAGGCTTCAAGTCCCCGGAACAGGTCGATATCAGTGAATTCGGTTTTGATAGTCCCGTCGCTGGCCACGTAATTCATGCATTGATGGAGAGTGGAAGGAACGATCATGTACACATGAATCCATGGTCGTCCCAACAGCATGTTGTAGTTTATGTCAGCATCGATGACATAGCAAGTTACTTCAGTGTGGATGTCGTCTATTTGGCACTTCAAGCAAATTTTGCCCAGGGCTCGTTCTTTCCTGCATTGAAGCTATTGATTTTTGTGTTAGATGCAGTCAGCCGATACATCGGGATCCCTAGTGTTTAAAGCAAACCCCTTTGGGTGATGCTGAGAGAGGAGCCTAGCTCGATGTGGATACGATCGACTTTAATGGAACCGACGTACCCTGCATAGTACAGAGGCCTATTATGCTGGTTATTCTTCAACAGCATGTCTTGCTGGGTAAAAGTGATACTGGGGATCACTTCGACCACACTGTAACAATGTGGACAGGCCGTAGGGTCTTCCTTGGGTGGTTGCACCTGAGTGAGAAAGGACTCAGCTTCTGCAAGGCTTCGATGAGCGCATCCCGGGTCTCTTTGGAGAGACGGAGGATCTCGAAGAGTGACAATCTAGCCGGGGTATTGGCTAGCTACGCCAGTATTCTAACGCTCCAGCCCCAAAATACTTAAGACTAAGTACGTAGACATGCCAGCTGTACACATACGAATTATACTCCAATATATGAAAACCTTGTATGTATATATAAGCTGTGAAATTCAGTAAACCATGACAACTAAATCTCATCCATAACAAGAAAATAAATATATATTAAAAATCAACACTAAATTTATTATTTGTACAAAAGTTGGGCAGAGACAGATCCACTACCAACCATTTAAATGAGAAGAAAAATACAAGGAAATGATGGATAAAAATAGTAATGTAAGATCCAAGAGAAATCTCCTCGATATAGAAAGGAAGACCATGATCTTGGAAAGAGCACCTGCGAAGCATCATGAAAAGTACACACGTGGAGAGATCACAAGGTCCTCAGAGAGACATAACAAGATACAGGAAGAACATGCCATAATAAATTGAATATATATAATATGTCACAAGTCACAAGAAAAGTAAAATAGTCCCAATCATAACAAGACCCAATATCTCATCATCGAAATAGTGGACTACCCTTACAACCAAATAAGGACAAGGGGTAACACACTAATCCGTGATGCGGTATTGTTCCATGCTATTATTGAACGAGGGTGACATGAAATCAACTGAGGTTACTTAACCATTCTACTGTGTTCATGAAGTTAAGAACAAACCTTTAGTCGTAAGGGCCCTAGCTATAAATAGGATCCGGTATAGTCCCCACTTGGGCACCAGTGACCAAGTGCATAACGTTCAAAAATATCGGTGGCCAACCGAAGGGGGTAAGCATACCCGTATCTCCAGCGGAGCTTTCGGGTTTCAAGTGAATATGTAATAGTAGCCCATACGACAAGGAAATATTCTTCCCATCCGATGCAACTATCTAAGTCTCATCCACGACCATATACCTCTACTAACAGCCAAGTCTCCTAGCATGCCTCTATTGACAGTTAGATCGAACGCATGCCATGGGTGATCAGCCAACACACAAGTACCTCTATATGCTACTCATCTCACATATCTCGTGGTATAACTGTGTCAAGGTTTATGAAATACACTACAGATGGTAGTCTCTTAACTCTAGGTCCATATGCATAATTTAAAGAAAAGAAGAAAATAAGACTAGTACTTGCATCATGAATGACAGAAAGCAAGTAAATCAACTGGAAGACTAGAAATAAGCAGGCAGGAATATACAATAAATAAAAATACAAACTAAATATAAGCAATAAATATGGCAAGGTATCTTGCCTGAGGTTGTTTGCAAAAGGGCAGGATCCAGTAGCTCGAACCGGCAGATAAAAGAAGCAAAGAAAGCCAAATCCCGCAAACGTCCTCAGATGTTGAAATAGACATCACCAACATTTTTGGTATAAAATATATGTCTTGAAACGCCTGTCTAAAAGTCCAATTCTAGATACAGGGAAAAAATTATAATTTCGGATCAAAACGATGTCCGTCGTTGGACTCATTTTGCACCAATAAGCGTGCTACTATGCTCTCTAAAATCGTCAAACTATATGTCTACGAGCCCTGTTTAACGAGGCAAACCTAAGCGTATGTTGAAAGTTGGATTTCGGTGGGCCTTGCACAAATTCGCCCGTTGGATTGAGTCGTGGCCCGCCAAAAAGGTATTCCAGTCGACCATCTCAGAATCGAACCAAACTTGGCATACAGGACTAGTAAAATGATATAGTCATGTTGGCATAGGTTTCCTCTCGATATGATGAATGTGCACAAAGTTATGGCCTAGTTTGTAAAGTGGTCGATACGGGGTATCTGTTAGCCCAATGATTACATCATGTTTTTGAATATGGCTAATCAATTAAGTTTAACATAATGATGTCACTAATGTTTATATACGCATTATCATGTTGCTACTTAAACTTAGCATTGTCCTAATTGTCCTATATCATATTGCCATGCTTGTTTCGTACTGTAATATATTTTGCTCGTCTAATATGTATTTGTAGACATGCAGTAAGCATGATCAAACCAGGACATGGGCAATGAAGAATTAATGATGGACCAAAGACGGCGTCATACAAAGAGATTTCTCCGAACCGCCAAGCAACCTATCTGGGGCCTCGCATATCAGAAGAAAGGCGTCATCAAAGGGCTCTTGGTTTTCCTATGTATTCTAAGTCTGTAATTTTCAATTTATTGAGTCCAGGAGAATGTGTACGTTGAGTCGCACTGTGTCATCTCAACCCCTTGACATATCTCTCCAAGCTCTACCATACAAAAAGACCAATTCCTGAACCAAGCCCAAGCTCCACCAAGCGAAGCAAAGCCCAAAAGCCCAAAGGCCATTCTAACACCTAGGAGATAGAGTTCGGGCCAAACTCTGTTCCCTGATTTCCAGGAACTAATTTTTAGGGTTACCAATTGCTAGCTGGTACAACGGCCATATTTTTGAATTTTGAGGACAGAATTCTGGCCGAATTCTGCCTCCCCAGAGTAGTATAAATAGGGCTTGAATTCTCTCATTTCAAATCATCTCTCACCTTCAAATATTCAAGCTTTCTAAGCTCTACTACTCAAAGCCTTATTCTTCCATATCTCCTAAGCCACAACTCTCCTTAGCCCAAGGTGGTTAGTGCGACATCAGCTAGAAGTTGTGTGCAAGAGTGAAAGAAAAGTTACTTGGACAATTCTAAGTTTTGCCACCTGCGAATCTGTAAGAAGTTGGCGTGCTCTTCTGAGTAAAGGCACGTGGTTGTAGACTATTTCACAAATAGTGGATTTCAATCCTGAACTAGATTTCTCAGGCCTGGACAAGTCCTCCACGAGGGAAACCAGGTTAAAACTGCCGTGTTTGCGTATGCTCTACTAATCTTTATTTACTTTCACATTTCTCTCTGATTTATTTACTATCTTGATAGTTGTTTGTGGAGGTGATATAGAGTTAACTTTTTATTTGGTGATTATCGACAAAAACTCTATTCACCCCCCTCTAGAGTTGCCCACACATTTTTTCAGTATCTTGACGGATACACATTAATTTTGTCGCACATGTACAACGAAATCGAGTTCCGTCTGTTCCTACACGTCGACTACATCCATACGTGCCTTTCGATGCTTATAGGTTGTGACCACGTCACCCAGTTTGTTGGGGCGCATGCCGTATCGAGAAAAATTTCTAAAATTTTCACAGTTTTAAAGTGGTTTTTCTCAAACTTTAAAAAAAAAAAATCTTTGCATGAAGTAAATTGTAAATTAAACTAAAAGAAGTGGTTTGAAGTCCTATAAGTGTTTTAAAATATTTTTCAGAAAATTTCCAAAATATTCCTAGTAGGTTGATCAGAATCTATCTCGAAACATGAGGGTTTCGACTGTTTTTGTATTATGTTTTTAAGCTGTTTTTCGACGACTTCATGTCGATTTCCTGATCAACATGATGGGATATAACTGAATCCCTTTGAAGGGGTTCGAAGAGGTATAGGTAGGGTTTCCAGGGATCTTTACGTGATACAAAACCATCAAAAATTGAGGTAGAAATATGATCGAGAAGGGGGTATCTTACTATGGGTTCACGAACGGGGGCTTCGCTATTCTGGTCGGTCGAGGAGGCTTCCGCGGTGGTGCGACGGTCCACGATAGCGCTTAGGTGGTCGGAGATGTGCGCAGCAGTGATAGGAAGGCTCGGGGTCGTCGTGCTTGGTTGTAGATGAAAGTTTCTAGGGTTATTGTAGTTTTTCTGAAGAACACATGTATATATATATATATATATATATATATATATATATATATATATATATATATATATATATATATATATCAGTGTTTTAAATCCAAAATTCGATCAATTTCGACATGATTTCGAACATTATTTGATGTAATCCCGTGGGGAATATGTTAGGATTTTATAGGAAAAGATTTGGGTCAAATCGATTAAGGATTTTGCATTTTCGGGTTGATCCATCCTCAGAAATTTTTGTGGTTGACAGTATATATGCTGTCGGTTTATGGCCTGATGGTCATATCGCGAGATTTACAAAATCTCGCGATAAATTGAGAATTTTTTTCTTTCTATATATATCTATCTATATATAACTTTATCTATAGAAGTATTCATATGTTCTTATTCAAACATAAATAAAATCGTAATTACTCTATAAAATCCAAATGCCTTTAGATATCTAATTAATTAAATCTTTTCCATTAATTAACTAAAATATATATATATATATATATATATATATATATATATATATATATATATATATTTATATATATATATATAGGCATATAAAAATTTTATAAAAAAATTATAAAAATTCAAAAACTCATAATATACTTATAAAGTATTTTTTTCAGTAGAAATATGCAAGCATATTCATCACATAATTAATTACTAATTAAACTCTAGATAGGAATACCATAATAATATTTAAAATAAATATATGAATAAAAAATTATAAAAAAATTAGGGGGTTTACATCCTACCCAACTTAAAAAAAATTTGTCCTCGAAATTAAAATAATCGTAATCTATAAAAATATGATTAATACAATGGAGGGCAGGTTTGTCAAACGGTAACTCGATTTCCGAAACAATGGAGGTAGTTGTAAAAGTAATCCATGCTATCATCCATATCCTACAAGATGATGTATTATTGGTTCAAGGTCTGACCCAACTTATAGAAGTTGGTTAACCGTAAAAATCGTCATTAAAAGAATTGTGGAAGGGACACTTTTCTAGACAGAGCTACGCAAGTATTAGACACTTCTGATCGCAGTCTCGGGTTCTAAGTGAGGCTAGATATTGCCATGATGTTCTTGGTCGCTAACTTCATTAGGAGAATTACCACTGTCTAATGTCGTTCAAATAGGGTCATATTTTAAGAAGATAATATGTGTCTCCTGTGCGATTATAACTAAATCGTGTCGGTTCACAGGAATTCGTTCTTAGCCAAATCACAGAAAACGAAGTGGTGAGCTTGAAGAACTTAGGGGAAGAAAAATTTTATGGCCATGTGATGAGAATCTATAATAAGTACAGAGACCTTGCTATATAATATGATTAGGCAAGGGTTTGGAACCTTTAAGTCATATTGACAGGAGTATGCGATTTATGTTTGGTATCGCATAGGAGGCATGAGGTTGTTTGAGTGGAATGCATATGTCATAGATATGTTTTGTTCCAAATATCAAAGTCATGGTAGAGGGTGTCAGTTGGTACGGATAGAAATAGGCGTTATGAACCATTATTTTATTAGTTCAATTGGAACCAATCTATCATAGTTATTGCCTAACACTTAGAGAGCATGGCCTATACACTTCGGGAATTCTGTTCTTGAATTTGAAACTAAGGCACGATTGTACGATAGAACGAAATACGAAGAACCAAGGTTGCGGTCCTTTACCGTGGTTATATAAACATACAAGCAAGAGATATGAAATGTAATTCGAAGATCGTATCCCAACTTCTAAACAAAAAAGAACGGTTATGGATGACATCCCCTTCTAGGAGATAGAGCACACCAAGTTCATGATTCTACCCAACTTATAGAAGTTGGTTAATTCTGGGAAGCACCGTAATAGGACTTATGATGGTAAATTTTAAGGAGGTGTATAATACTAAGAGATACTTCTTATTGTAGTCACGGGCTCTAAGGGAAACCTAAGTATTACTGTAGGAACGAAATCGTAAAGCACAATACTCTAGAGGGGGGGTGAATAGAGTAGGCAGTGGAATATTGCTAATTAAAAAATGTCAGCAGCAAGATCACAGAATAATAATCACAACTAAGTAAAGTAAAGGCATAGATAAGAAAGCAAATGCAAAGACTGCGATGTATACTGGTTTCCCTCTGTTGAGGACTAATCCAGTCGGTAGAACTCTTGCTACCAGTTGAATCCACTATTGGCAAAACCACATGTTTTCTTACGAAGTCCTTACAACTTCTACAACGCGAGCTTTGATACGAAGAACTCATCCAACTTCAAATGTGAAGAGGTATTCTTCAATCAAGCCTTCTGATTACAATCTCTCAGAAACTTCTAGACCGTACCGTACTGGCAAATCGACTAGAGGATTGTAATTGGCTTGGGATCTGAAATTTAAAGCTCAAGAAAAACTCTTTGGAAGACTGAAAGCTTTAGATAGAGAGAAAATTGAAAGTGAATGAGTGAGTTGAAATGATCGAAATCCTTCTCTATTTATAGGAATTCCAAAGACAGAATTCTGGCAGAATTCGGACAGAATTCGGACAGAACTCTATGAGAAAATCTCGGTCAAATTCACAACTGCAGGAGGACCAAGTTCCAGAGAATTCAAAAATCAAACGGCCACCAACCGAACTCTGGCCGAACTCTGGCCGAACTCTGGCCGAGTTCTGTCAGGGTTAGGTTAGGTTTTAAAAATTAGTTTTTGGGGATTTTTGAAAACCTTTTTGAAAACCTTTTTTGAAGCTTTTGTTTAAAAGAATATTTTTCAAAACAAAGGATATTTTAAAAGTATTTTAAAAACATTTTGGAATAGCCTATTTGCCAGTACGACTCGGTGTACAACGTATTTCTAGACTCAATAAAATAAAAAATATATTGCACAAAGGAAATACAGACTCGAACAGGCAAACATAGCTTCGGTCTTGAACTGTGTAGATAGCTGTTCTTGTTCATGTCCAAGAGTCCGATACATCCTGACTAGCTTCATATATCCAGACAGAGTTTGATCAATTATTAAAATTAGGTTGACCATATGACCAATGGGCCAACAATCTCTCCCATTTTGATAATTGACAAACTACGAATGATACAACATTTAAGTTTGAAATAAAATAAAAAAAATTGTTCATGTCCTGCATTTTCTCAAAAGAATGTTAGATCTTTATTTTCTCCCCCGTTGTCATTTAGCAAAATAATTGCAAAAGAGTAAAAACTCCCCTGCAATCAATGCATAAATAACAAACAGTGAAGAAAACTCAAGAAAATAAACATGATAAATGATAGAAATAATAAAAAAAATTTGTATAACATCACAGGCATGTATTTGTATTCAGGCAGTTTATAATAAACAAAGAATTATATCACAGGCAGTTTATAGTTGAGAAGCAGATAAAATAAATGCTAAGTAAATAAACTGATGTGAATCATAAACTACGAATCTCATAAAGATGAAATGATGTTCAGAAGACATCAATAAAATATCCAGTACAAGTCCTCAAAAAAATACTGATAATAAAGTCTAAAAGATAGAAAAACTTGGAATGTCGGAGCATTTCCAAGTGTACAGTAGATAATGTCTAAGTCTCAAAAAGAAACATATCACAACTCCTCATCATCATCATCATCATCGTCATCATCAGCATGACGACCAGCATGTCCAGAAGGATCAACTCCAGAGGTACCCGCGCCAGAAGGGTGAGGAGGAACGCCAGTGTAAAACTCATTGACATAATCACGAGGAGGAGCACGGTCAGAACGGTACCAATCATATGCGTTACCGGGCTGGAAGTAGGCATGAACTGCCTCATCCTCACAGCGGTAACCAAAGAAAGCTGGATCTCTAGGGATGGAACCAGCTGAATGTCCAGTCTGGGCGAAACGAAGATCAGCTAAGGAATTTGCAATCGCCTGATAACGGGTGACGTCGCGGAACTTACGTTCGCGAGCCATGTCCGTCATGGAGACGTGCAAATCTGAAAGGTGCTGGTGTATGCCCTCAAATGTCATAGCATACTACTGAGGAGGTGGAGGAGGAGGAGCAGTGGCAGGAGCAGTAGGAGGAGCAGATGCAGTCATACTGCGATGAGATAACTTGAGAACCTTGGGCTCAGGGTCTTGAGCACAAGTAGATAAGTCAATGTCGAAACGTTGGAAGATGCGTGGGAGAATCATCGCATAAGAGAGATTTCTATCTCTTGTACGACAACGTTCCATCATCTGAATAATGGTCTTAGGGGCAGAAAATGGAATCCCCTTAAGAATGTGATACATAGCAGATAATTCAAGAGACATGACATCATCCTTCGAAATAGATTTTGGAAGGAGAGTGGAATAAATGATACGGTGCAATTCATAATTAAACAAGTTCAGGTTGTTTGCCTTGAACTTTCCAGAGCGAACTCTATCAGGTGCACAAAGTTCAGCTTTGAAACTGGTAAGTGTCGTGCCTTCGGGGAAATCAAACTCAGTGATGTCAACAAGCGGTTCACCTTCGTTGGGAATACCAAGGATCTCCGCTAAGAGAATATCATTAAAATTGATATCTAATCCTCCAACATGTGTGCTTACATCAAAAGTGTTTAATATGATATTGCAGTAAAACAGTCTAATGGCATTAGTTGCTACGGGAAAACAGAGTTTAACAAAATGCTGTAACCCTAATACCTCAAAGAAATGGCGATGATCAGGAAATACAGTCCACTTGATGGGTGCACCTGTGCATATGGATCTCATGAAGAAGTCTCCATACCACAGTAAGGCTTGGTCTAGGGTTTGCGAGTAAAACCCGTCGAACGCGCCGTCGCTAGATTGGACTGGCAAAAATAGGGAATTAGTGGGTGGATCCGAAGATGAACCTTCCTCACTTGGGTTGGTTGTCTTCTTCCTCTTAAAGGGGTTGAATCCCTTATGTGCCATTTGTGCAAATAGAAGTAAATATGCACTAATTGAAAAGTGGAGAAAGATGGAGTTATACCTCCCAAAATCAAAGTATGTCGAAGAGAACGACGAACTCCACACGAATCCAAAGTTTGGATTAATTTCACCACTTGGATTAGAAGATAGGGGGTGGTGAAGAACTAGGGTTCGGGGCTCCTTCGCGGCTGCTGTTGCTGGTTATGATATAGTTTAGAAGCAATGAGGAAGAAAGGTTCTCGGGTTCTGGTATATATAACCTGACACCCTCAACCGATCTCGGGCCAAATTCGGTCCGAAGTCTGGCCGAATTCGCCTGGGTTTGGTTTAAAATACTTTCTTTTTCATTGGCTCATTTCAAATATTTAATTCAAAGATTACTAATTTCAACCTTCAATTAACATAATTAATATTATTTTATAGATTAAATATTATTACACAGCGACTGTTTCAGATTAGCTGTAGGAGTACTGTCCCAGCTGGCGGAGGTTCACCGGGGAACTCTTAAGTACCGCTTCGCTTCAACCATAGTTGTGATGACAGACATACTCTTTATTGGCTTGTCTCTAACACAGTTTTTGCGTATTTAAAATATAATCATAAAACAAAATTAATTAATATTATTGACGTCCAAAATTTCTAATTCTCGACGTAAATAATTGAAACGATCTTCCGCTAGAGGTTTTGTAAAAATGTCAGCTAATTGATTCTCAGTATCTATGTATACAAGGTCAATATCTCCATTTTAATGATGATCTCTAAGAAAATGATGTCTAATCTCGATATGTTTAGTACGAGAATGACATACAAGATTCTTAGTCAAATTAATAGTGCTCGTGTTATCACAGAAAATAGGAATGTGTGTATAAAATAAATCATAGTCTTCCAAGGTTTGTTTCATCCACAAAATCTGAGCACAACAACGTCCTGCGGCGATATACTCAGCCTCTGTTGTTGATAGGGCTATAGAATTTTGTTTTTTACTAAACCATGAGACTAAAGCTTTGCCTAAGAAATGACATGTGCCACTGGTACTTTTTCTATCAACTTTACATCCGACAAAATCTGCATCCGAATAACCAATAAGGTCAAAGGACTTAGTTTTGGGATACCACAAGCCAACAGAAGAAGTGCCCTTAAGGTATCGAAAGATACGCTTAACTGCACACAAGTGTGATTCCTTTGAATTAGCTTGAAAACGTGCACACAGGCAAACACTAAACATTATATCTGGACGACTAGTAGTTAAATAAAGTAAACTACCGATCATACCTCGATACTTACGTGTGTCGACCGGCTTGCCTTGTTCATCAATATCAAGCTTTGTTGAAGTTGCCATCGGAGTGCCAATAGGTTTGACATTGTCCAGATCAAACTTCTTTAGCAAATCTTTTGTATACTTGGCTTGATTTATGAACGTTCCATTGTCAGTTTGTTTGATTTGCAGTTCGAGAAAGAATTTTAGCTCTCCCATCATGCTCATTCTGCATACACTTAGAAAATTCTTGACACAGAGATTTATCAGTAGATCCAAATATGATATCATCTACATAGACTTGTATTAAAAGAAGCTTACCATTAAAGGACTTAATGAAAAGTGTAGTGTCAACCTTGCCATTTGAAAAACCGTTGTCAAGTAGGAAAGAGCTTAGACGATCATACCAAGCACGAGGGGCTTATTTTAAACCGTACAAAGCTTTCTTCAACTTGAAAACATGATCAGGGTTTTTAAAATCTGTGAAACCTGGAGGTTGTGCTACAAAAACTTCTTCTTTTATAAAACCATTTAAAAATACACTCTTGACATCCATTTGAAATAGTTTGAAATTATGAAAATATGCAAATACACATAACATGCGAATGGTTTCTAATCTCGCAACTGGGGTATAAGTCTCATCGTAGTCGATACCTTCTTCTTGATTGTATCCTTGAGCTACGAGTCGAGCCTTATTACGAGTCACTAAACCATTCTTATTCAGTTTATTTCGGAATACCCAACGGGTGCCAATGACCTGATGATCAATAGGCTTGGGAACAAGTTCCCAAACTTGATTCCGTTCAAATTGGTTTAATTCCTCTTGCATAGTATCTATCCAAAAACTATCACTACATGCTTCATCAATAGTTTTGGGTTCTAGCTGTCAATTAAAAGCAACACTAGAAACAATATCTCTACTGGATGTACGAGTACTTACACCTTTGGTAATGTCACCAATTACCAAATCCTTTGGATGATCAGCCGTAAATTTTAATCTTTTCGGCAGACTCTAAAGGTAGCTGGTTCTTGGATCTTCTCTAGGAGGATCAGCTAGTGCCGAGCTTGGTTGAGAATCAGCTGTTGTTGAGCTTCGTACAGTTGGATCTTCGTCATTGTCATCGATAGTCATTTGATTCAGTTCATCAAAGGTGACGTTGATTGACTCTTCGATGATCATGGTTCGTTTTTTGAAGACTCTGTATCCTTTGCTCTTGGCCGCATAACCTAAAAATATACCTTCATCGGCCTTTTCGTCAAACTTTTCTAAATTGTCTTTTGTATTAAGAATAAAACATTTACAACCAAATATTCTAAAATAAGAAACTGATGGAATTCTATCAAAACATAACTCAAATGGAGTCTTCTTCGATTTGGGTCGAATTAGAACTCTATTGAGAACAAAACAAGCAGTATTGACAGCTTCAGCCCAGAAATATTTGGGTAGACTAAACTGGTTTAACATTACTCTGGCCATTTCGGATAGAGTTCTGTTCTTACGTTCCACAACTCCATTTTGTTGTGGAGTCCTAGGGCAGGAGAACTCGTGTACAAAATCGTGTGTCACAAAATTGCTCAAACTCTGCATTCTCGAATTCGCCACCATGATCGCTTCTTATGCGAGTGATTATGTAACCTTTTTCATTCTGTACTTTCTTACAAAAGGCGACAAATTTGGATAATACATCATTCTTGCGTGTCAAGAAGTATACCCACGTGTATCTAGAAAAATCATCTACAATTACAAAACCATAAAGTTTACCTTCGAGGCTAGCAACTCTGCTATGACCAAATTAGTCCATATGAAGCAATTGTAGAGGTCTAGTAGTACATACTGCATTTACTGATTTAAATCTGGATCTGGTAGCTTTGTTCTTTTCACATTGGCTGTATACCAAATCCTTCTTGAATGTAATGTCTGGTAAACCGCGTACTAGCTTCTTTGTGGATAATCTTGATATTGTGTCCATATTTACGTGACCGAGTCTCATATGCCACATATGACTCTCATCACTTTTAGCCATTAAGCATCTACCTGAAATGTTAGTTTCTTCTAACAAATAGAAAACATATATGTTGTCTTCCCTGATACCTTCAAAGATAGTATTACCAGTTGAGCTATCAACTATAATACATTTGTCTTTGCCAAAGTTGATGCCATAACCATGATCAGCCAAATGACTTATGCTGAGTAGGTTATGTTTCAACTCGGTAACTAGACAGACATCTTTAATAATAGGATAGGGAGACGTACCAACATCACCGATACCAATAATATACCCTTTCAAGTTATTACCGAAGGAGACATAGCCTTCCTTCTTTTTCTTCGACAGTGTTGCAAATAATGTAGCGTCACCGGTCATATGCCGTGAACAACCGCTGTCGAGGATCCATTTGCTTCTAGCATGTGAAAGGTGTTCCACCTACAAAACAGTTTGCAGATGAAACTTTTGGTACCTATTTCTTGTAGGGTCCTAAAATGTTAGCCTTTGATATCCAAGCATAAATATTTAAATCAACAAGCTTTCTGATTCTACATACAGATGAAATATGACCAATGAGGCCACAATAATGACATTTTGCATGTCGAGTGTTGAAAGCTGAGTAGTGTGCATGGTTGGTAGGTTTAGGTTTTCTAGTATAGAAGAAAGCATACCTATAATCCTGTTTGGGCTTAACCTTTTGGGGTAAAGGTTTGATAGGGTTAGGTCTGACAGTGTTTGGCTTGGGAATGTTTCGATTTTTCCGTAAGTGACACGTGTAAGGGAAGGAAGCAGTAGTCTCAGGCTGTTTTCCTAACCTAATTTCCAATCTTTTGGAAGTGTCCTACAACTTAGTATAATCAGAAGTGAGTGTTTCCATTCTGATTTGTGCACTTTGAAGACTTTTCTTCTCTTTAGAAAGTTCTTCCTTGAGTTGGTCAATAACTTTGTCTTTCTCTTCAGATGACTTGGTAGTCTCGTGTAATAAACGCTTTATTGAAGAAAGCTCACCAGACTCACTAACATTATTTCTAACCTCAGCTAGTAGGTCGGTAAGTCTACCTATTTCACCTTTGTACTCTTTGAGTACCTTCTTAGAGGTTTGATACCTGCTACGTAGTTTCCTGTAATCAGTCATCAGTTCACTGAAGGCATCTCCTAATTGCTCAAAGGTGAAGTCATCATATGTATCAACTACAGGTTCAGTAGGTACCTGATCGGATGCCATAAAGCATACGTTTGCAGCGTCTTCTGTTTGTTCGTCTTCTGAGTCGCTGGCTTCACTTTCATGCCATATGCTGGTGTTGGCATACTTTCGTGATGTTGATCTTTTTCAGGTTTCCTTTTTCATACCTGTTGCTCTTCTTGTTTGATGATGAGTTTGTAGGACAATCTTTCATGTGTCCCTTCTTCTTACAGCCATAGCAGACAGCATCATTTTGATACCAGTTGTTGCTGTTGTTTTCTTTGGCTCTCTTCTCATGTCTCATGAATCTCTTGAATTTTCTTACTAGGAGTGCTTGATCTTCAGCATCAGATTCACTGTTGTCTGAGTCACCTTCAGCAGCTTTTCTATGCTGAGCCTTGAAAGCGATCGTCTTCTCCTTTGGTGCAGGCTCTTCAAAATCTTGTAGCTCTAGTTCATGAGTGAGTAGCTTACCCATGAGTGCTTCGAGGGACATAGTTGTGAGGTCGTTCCATTCAATGATTGCAGTAGCCTTTGGAATCCAATTCTTGGTAAGTGCTCGCAGGAGTTTGCGAATCTTTTCATGGTTACTGTACTCTTTGCCTAGGGAGGACAAAGGATTTACAATATCCAAGAACCTTTCGAACATCTGAGTAACTGTTTCGTTCGGTTTCATCTTGAACACCTCATACTCTTGCGTAAGTCTGCTGACTTTAGATTCTTTGACTTGAGTCGTGCCTTAATGTGTGACTTCAAGTAGCTTCCACACTTTATTAGCCGTTGTGCAGATAGACACCCTGTTAAATTTAGTTCTGTCTAAAGCACAAAATAGAGCGTTAATAGCACGTGCGTCAAGACTGGCCTTTTTCTTTTCCTCCTCTGTATATCTGCTATGGGGTTTTTCAACTAAAACTCCATCAACATTTATACGAGGTGGCTTTTGATAGCCATAAATAACAATAGACCATAAATCAAAGTTAAGAGATTTCAAGAAGAAACTTATCCGTGTTTTCCAATAGGTATAGTTCGTACAATCAAACAGTGGAGGTCTGTTTGTGGCCTGGTCTTCACTTGTGAATTTCACAGTTGCCATGTGTTGTGCTGTGATCTATATAACAGTTAATTAAAATGAATAAATAATTGTACTGTTACCTTTGCTTTACCTGTAATACCCGCTCTGATACCAATTGTAGGAACAAAATCGTAAAGCACAATACTCTAGAGGGAGGGTGAATAGAGTAGGCAGAGGAATATTGCTAATTAAAAAATGTTAGCAGCAAGATCACAGAAAAATAATCACAACTAAGTAAAGTAAAGGCAGAGATAAAAAAGCAAACGCAAAGACAGCGATGTATACTGGTTTCCCTCTGTTGAGGACTAATCCAGTCGGTAGAACTCTTGCTACCAGTTGAATCCACTATTGGCAAAACCGTACGTTTTCTTACGAAGTCCTTGCAACTTCTACAACGCGAGCTTTGATACGAAGAACTCGTCCAAATTCAAATGTGAAGAGGTATTCTTCAATCAATCCTTCTGATTACAATCTCTCAGAAACTTCTAGACCGTACCGTACTGGCAAATCGACTAGAGGATTGTAATTGGCTTGGGATCTGAAATTTAAAGCTTAAGAAAAACTCTTTGGAAGACTGAAAGCTTTAGATAGAGAGAAGATTGAAAGTGAATGAGTGAGTTGAAATGATCGAAATCCTTCTCTATTTATAGGAATTCCAAAGACAGAATTCTGGCAGAATTCGGGCAGAATTCGGACAGAACTCTATGAGAAAATCTCGGTCAAATCCGCAACTGCAGGAGGACCAAGTTCCAGAGAATTCAAAAATCAAACGGCCACCAACCGAACTCTGGCCGAGTTCTGTCAGGGTTAGGTTAGGTTTTAAAAATTAGTTTTTGGGGATTTTTGAAAACCTTTTTGAAAACCTTTTTTGAAGCTTTTGTTTAAAAGAATATTTTTCAAAACAAAGGATATTTTAAAAGTATTTTGAAAACATTTTGGAATAGCCTATTTGCCAGTACGACTCGGTGTACAACGTATTTCTAGACTCAATAAAATGAAAAATACATTGCTCAAAGAAAATACAGACTCGAACAGGCAAATATAGCTTCGGTCTTGAACTGTGTAGATAGTTGTTCTTGTTCATGCCCAAGAGTCCGATACATCCTGACTAGCTTCATATATCCAGACAGAGTTTGATCAATTATTAAAATCAGGTTGACCATATGACCAATGGGCCAACAATTACTTATTTAACAATTTCCATATCTTGACCATGTTTCATCAAGGTAGCAGGAGAAGTCTTGGTCAAGCATAACCGAAAGCAAGTTGGTACAACAGGGTTTCATTTATCTCATAATACAGGTTACGAAGAGATATGGTTAATGTCACGCCCCGATTCAAGACACTACGGTTAAGGGACTTACGGAATGGGTATAGGTGGACCATGGGATGAGGACTAAATAATAGGTATAAGGAGCTATTTCTTCAAGTTTAGTTTTATTGTCCAAATATAACGATAGGTATGGATGGGTTTTAATGGGTTCCTGAATTGGACATCAATCATTGATTAAATAAGTCTTTGGTTTTAACCTCTATTGGCTAGAAAAGATTCCTTTAATCAACATGAGTTATTCTTAATAGGTTAGGGTAATCTACGATAGATTCCAACTCAAGTCCCCGGGCTAATTTACGGTCGGGTTGGTTAACTAGGTTCCTTACGCCCAAAAATGCTCCTTCTGTGACTTTTGTGTATAAGTAGCACATGGGACCTCAATTGAGTGGCACACTAGTGGCATGTGCATAGTGGGCTTCGAGTAGATCACAACTAAATATTGGGTCGAAAGGTTTCAGTCAAGGTTGGATACCTAATTGGAGTCAAAGAAGTACATCAATATTATGGTAAGGGTTATAGCTAGTCCTTTTTGGCCTGAAAGTCGTATCACAAATATAGAGTACAAGGGGACGTGTTTGAGTGGGACCGGATATGCCTACATGAAGGTGATCTCGTCTAGGTCTTACACGTGAAATTTGTTGGAAGGTAACAGCTAGTATTATGCTCCGAATATTAAAGTCATGGTAGGGGACGCCAAGAGATCTAAATAGAAAGTGGGAGTTCACGAGTCACTAATTTATCATTCTAGTGAGAACCAATTTACTTTATTCAATCATAAGCTTAGTGGATCCCAAAATGGAAAAAAGGCTTACAATCTATTCACTCTAGAAACTATGACATGGTTTTAGGAATAATGAGGTTATAAAGAATTTCGAAGTAATAATATTGTACCTCAACTCTTGATTATAAAAGAATACTACACGATATAATAGATAATATGATATGGTAGATATGTATCAGTTTGGAAGGTGTTTCTCCGATTTTGAATAGATGGAAACGATTGTGTATATATAGCTTTCATGGCCATGAGTGGTATAGTGAACTGAGGGGAATATTCTACGTCTATCCTGCCTCAAATATGAGCATTTATTGTTCCGAAATAAGTGGAGGCGGAAAAACAATAAGGAGTTCAAGGAAGAAGGGATCGAGTGTGAATACAAGGTTCCAAGGAAAATTGAATAATTCAAAGAGAGTTGTTTAAGGCAGTTACGAATGAGTTCAAAGAGGCATCTTGTGAGACTCGTCTCACAGTATCGGTATTTATATATAGATACATATTTTGTATTGTATTTCGTATTTTTTTTGGTTTTCGGAATGCTTTAAATTTTTTCCAAATTATAGATTTCCTCTTTGACAGGCATACCGCCAGTATACCGACGGTATACTGCCCGGACAGATTTTCTATATTTTAGATATTTTTGATTTTAGACATTTTCATGAATAGTATTTTCGATATTTTTGTGAATAGTGTTTTGGATATTTTGATGAATAGTATTTAGATATTTTGGTGAACAGTATAAATGCATCCTATTATCCATTGGACAATTGGTTTTTTTCAATGGATGAGATTGACTTAGATTTTGACATGGATCATGATTCAACGGTCACGATTAATTCACCCCTTCTACATATACCCTCTCACTTTCTCTCTCCTCTCACTTTTCATTCCTTCTTCATTTCTTCTTCACTCTCCTTCCTCTACCTCAAGGTTAGGAAAGCTTGGCCTTGAGGCCTAGAGTGTGATTTCGGAACCCCTTTTGATGGTGGAGTAGAAGATTAGGCTTGGTTGCTAAAACCTAGGCAAGTAAATCTTGCTCAAATGTGATATGACCAGGCATTATTTTTTATTTTCCATAGAAACTAAAATTTTATTGTTCTAAAATATGCTCCTTTAAATTGTTAACATGTTTAGTATATAGCACTTTTGGTTTTGATTGGTGGTATTACGTAGATCTAAGTTTCTAAATATGATTTTTGAGTATTTTGAGGTATTCATTTATCAAAACTTTGAATTTGTAAAAAGTAATAATTCCATGTTGTAGTAAATTCAATTATATGCAATTTTGACATTTGAAAATCTGAATTCCGATTTAAAACGAAGTTTTTATGGCCAAAATAAGTTTTATGTTTTCAAAAATCAACTTTCTATGACAGTTCGGAAAATCCGTCAAAAATCTGGGGAAATCCGTCAAAAAATCTGAACTTGCTCTAAAAACTGTTGACACAAAGTCACAGTCAACCAAATATTGACAATATTGACTAAATAATATCTGTAATAATTCAATACGACACACGTCGTCTGCATTAAGCTCAAGACAGAAGACAGCTCAGCTTCCGTGTCTCAGTTGATTCGAGTCTGTATTTTACACTTTCTTTGAGTCTAGACTAATGTAATCTGAGTCATGCTGAGCTCTTGAAACTTAGACTATAGCCTACCCAAAAATCCCAAAGCTCCACCAAACCAGAAATTCCCAAATGGTCCCCTTTGAACCACTCTGTGCTCTGGAGACAGAGTTCGGGCCGAACTCTGTCCCCTAGAAATCAGGAACCCTAATTTTAGTGTTAGCTGGTTGCTAGTTGTCCAACGGCCAAATATTTGAATTTTTCTACCCGAATTCTGGCCGAATTCTGCCTATAAAAATACTATAAATAGGGCATGAATTCTCTCATTCCAATCCATCCAATCTTCTCTTCTCTTCTCTCTTATAAGCTGAAATAAGCCATACCCTTCCCATCTACTAGCCACAAGCCTCCTAAGTCTCGAGTGCTCAGCATCTCTCAGTTAGGATTCTTGTGCAAGAGTCGAAGAAGTCGCTTGGACAATTCCAAGCAAATCGCCACTGCGATCCTCTATTAGAAGTTGACGTGCTCTTCTGAAGTAAAGGCACGGTTGTAAACTACTATTTCACAAATAGTAGATTTGAGTCCTGAGCTAGAGTTCTCAGGCCTGGACTAGTCCTCCACGAGGGAAACCAGGTTAAAATTGCTGTGTTTGCGTATGCTCTTTTTGCTCTCTATTTATTTTCCGCACTTTACTCTGATTATTTATTGTTGGTGAAAGAGTTATTTTTAATTGGTCATTTTTCTATATATACTCTATTCACCCCCTCTAGAGTTGCCAAACTGTTCTTCAATTGGTATCAGAGCTCTGTTCTTTTTATAAGGACTAACATCCTAAGAGCTGATCCATGGCAACCACACAATCCTTGATTTCCAATCATGGTGAAGGTCAGTCCACTCATAGGCCTCCCCTATTTGATGGAACTAACTATACATATTGGAAAATAAGGATGAGCTTCTATCTTAAGTCTCTAGACTTTGACCTGTGGACTGTCGTCACTGACGGTTACAAAAAGCCCGTCAGGATAGTTGTCGATGGTGACCTCATTGAGAAACCACACGACAAATATTCTGTCGAGGAGAAGAAACAGGCAAGTCTAGATGCTAGGACTATTAATGCTTTATTCTGTACTATAGACAGGAATGAATTCAACAGGGTCTCCACATGTACCACTGCTCATGAAGTATGGAGACTTCTAGAAGTGACGCATGAGGGAACCACACAAGTCAATGAATCTAAAATAAGCCGTCTCACTCAAGAATACGAAGCCTTCAAGATGAAGCCAAATGAGACGATCACTCAAATGTTTACAAGATTCTTCGACATCATCAATCCTCTATCCTCGCTTGGTAAGCAGTACTCAAACCACGAGAAGATTCGTAAGTTACTCAGAGGGTTGCCAAAGATTTGGAACCCTAAGGTGACGGCCATCATAGAAGGAAACGATCTCACATCAATGTCAATGGAGACCTTGATAGGTAAGCTCATGACTCACGAGCTTGACCTCAAGGACTTCGAAGAGCCTGCTCCGAAGACCAGGGAGATCGCACTCAAAGCTCATCGACGAAGGGCTGATCACGATGAGATCGAAGACGATAACTCGGATGATGAAGACCAAGCTCTCATGGTTCGCAACTTCAGAAAATTCCTTCGCTTCAATCGAAGGAAGAAGGATTCACAAGAAGATGATGAAGAAGAGCCAACCTGTTACGGTTGCAAGAAGACTGGACATGTCCGAAAAGACTGCCCATTCTTGAAGAAGAGCAACCGCTATGAGAAGCCATACAAAAAGAATTCATCAAAGAAATATGCCAACACAGGAATTTGGCATAAAAGTAAAGCGAGTGACTCCGAGGAAGAAAAAGGCTCTCCTCAAGATACAGCAAATGTGTGCCTAATGGCAACTTCCAACAAGGTATCTAATGAAACTCTAGATGACTTCTCTTTTGATGAACTTGGCGATGCTTTTACTGATTTACTCGATGATCACAAAAAGGTCATTGGTAAATACAAACATGCCAAGGACAAAATCAAAAGTCTAGAAGATGAGATACAAAGAATTTCTTTACTTCTTGATGATGTTAGAGACACGTCACCCACTGATGCCACTAATGAAGTATCCAAGCTTAAAATAAGCTTACATGATGCTGAAGCACGTATTGAGCAACAAGCTCAAGAAATCATTACTCTCAACACGTTGCTTGCTGAAGAAAAGAGTAGACACAAAATCTCCATGACTAAAATATATGACTTGAATATTAAGGTTGATGAATTGCAAGCTGCTTCTAAGAGATTAAAAACCAAATTGGGTAAACAGGTGCTTCAACCTCAAACCCAATCATATGGGCACAACACCACTCATGCTAGTCAACCACGTCATTCTCATGCAGCACATAACCATGCTTTTATATACACAAACTTTCACAAATCACGTGCACGTAAGAATAATTCTCACTCAGTACACAATCATCATGCACAAAGACACAATCCACATCACTCCACACATAGGAATCATCATGTCATGCCATATAGACAAGATCATCATGCAATGCCATATAGACAAGATCATCATATGCCATATAGACAAAATCATCATGCCATGCCATATAGACAATATCAGCATGTCACACATCATAGACAATACCATCATGATATGCCTCATAGACACCATCACCATGCCACTCATTCTATGCATAATCATCATCACCATGCTAACTCTTCACATCATGTTCATCCTCATCCTGTTGCTTACAGATATTACTCTCATGCTCCTAGTATAAATAAAAATGCTATCTGTACCTACTGTGGATCACATGGACACATCTCACCACAGTGCAGAGTTAGAAGACTGGTAGATAAAAAGATATATGCTTGGTTTGCAAAGACTAACTTTTCAGGACCCTCAAGAACTCGGGTACCAAAGGTCACATCTACTCTTGATGTAGGTGGACCTTCCCTCTTCAACTGAAAGTAAGTGGATTCTCGATAGTGGATGCTCGCGGCATATGACGGAAAATGCAAATCTTTTTGCATCACTATCGATGAAGAGAGAAGGATATGTATCCTTCGGTAACAATCTCAAAGGGCACATAATAGGTAATGGTATCATTGGTCATCCTCCTTCTCCTGTAATAAAGGATGTCTGCCTAGTGACCGAGTTAAAGCATAACCTGCTCAGCATTAGTCATCTTGCTTATCATGGATATGATATTAACTTTGGACAAAATAGTTGCTACATCTATGATAGGTCAACAGGAGACATTGCTTTTAAAAGGAAAAGAGAGGACAACATATATATTTTCTATCTTTCTATAAATACTAACAATACAGATAGATGTCTATATGCCCACAAAGACGAACGACTACTTTGGCACCAGCGTCTTGGTCATGCCAATATGGATGCTATATCCAGGCTGTCTACCAAGAAGCTAGTGAGAGGATTGCCTGACATCACATTCAAAAAGGACATGGTATGTGCCGAATGTGAACTAAACAAGGCAACTAAATCCTCATTTCATTCCATCAACTCTGTAAGTACTACTAGACCCTTGCAACTACTTCATATCGATTTATTTGGTCCTAATAGAATAGCTAGCCTTGGTGGCAAACTTTATGTATTTGTTATTGTTGATGATTTTTCGAGATTTACTTGGGTTTTCTTTCTCGCTAATAAGAGCGATGCTATTTCTGTTTTCAAAGTTTTTGTAAAGAAAGTTCAAAACGAAAAAGGCTACATGATTACTCGAATCCGAAGTGATCATGGAGGCGAATTCGTAAATTATGATTTCGAAAATTTTTGTAATGCAAATGGTTTTGATCATGAATTTTCTTGTCCTAGAACTCCTCAACAAAATGGTGTTGTGGAGCGAAAGAATAGAACTCTCGGCGATATGGCCAGAGTCATATTGAATAAATTTTCACTTCCGAAATACTTTTGGGCAGAAGCTGTCAGTACAACATGCCACATTTTGAATAGGGTACTGATTCGTCCCATTACGAAGAAAACACCCTATGAGCTTTGGTTTGGGAGAACCCCCAATGTCTCTTATTTTAAAGTTTTTGGTTGTAGATGTTTTATCCTTAACACCAAAGACAACTTAGGCAAATTTGATGCCATAGCTGACGATGGTATCTTTCTTGGTTATGCCGCCAAGAGTAAGGGATATAGAGTTTTTAATAAACGCTCACTTATTGTGGAAGAGTCAACAAATATGACTTTTGATGAAGATAACAGTGCAGTAAGTACTCTTGATGATGACGTTGAGCCATCAACTTCTACTCCAATGAATACTTCAACCGAAACTGATTCTCTGGAGGGTTTGCCTAAGAAATTCTCTTTCAAACCTTCTCATCCAGAAAATTTAGTAATAGGAGAAGTTTCACGTGGAGTAACTACTAGATCATCATTAAGAGACTCCGTTGCTAGCACTGTCTTCATTTCACAAGTAGAGCCTAAAAACATTTCTGAAGCCTTTAATGATGAATTTTGGATATCTGCTATGCAAGAAGAACTCAACCAATTCGAGAGAAGCCAAGTGTGGGAACTCGTTCCTAAACCGGTTAATCACTCGATAATTGGTACTAAATAGGTTTTTAGAAACAAAGTAAATGAAGATGGTTCAGTCACACATAACAAAGCTCGTCTAGTAGCTCAAGGATACAACCAAGAGGAAGGTATCGACTAAGATGAGACGTATGCTCCTGTTGCTAGACTAGAATCCATTCGGATGCTTTGTGCTTTTGCTAATTTTCAAAACTTTAAATTATTTCAAATGGATATGAAAAGTGCTTTCTTGAATGGTTTTATTAAGGAGGAAGTTTATGTGAAACAACCTCCTGGCTTTGAAAATCATAAATTTCCCGACCACGTGTTCAAGCTAAAGAAAGCACTTTATGGCCTCAAACAAGCCCCCAGAGCTTGGTATGAAAGGCTAAGTAGCTTCTTACTTGAGAAAGGTTTTTCAAAAGGGAAAATTGACACTACACTGTTTATAAAATCTTTTAAAGACACTATTCTGTTGATTCAAATCTATGTTGATGATATCATTTTTGGGTCTACTGATGAAACCCTCTGTCAAGAATTTGCCAAGTGTATGCAGACGGAATTTGAGATGAGCATGATGGGAGAGCTCAACTACTTTCTTGGCCTGCAAGTGAAACAAATGGCTAATGGAACTTTCATCTGTCAATCGAAGTATACTAAGGACATGCTGAAGAAGTTCAATCTTGACAACGTCAAACCAATCAGCACTCCAATGGCTACTTCAACCAAACTCGAACCAGATGAGAGCGGCAAACCTGTTGATCAACGTAAGTATCGAGGTATGATAGGCAGCTTACTTTATTTAACTGCTAGTCGTCCCGATATCATGTTTAGTGTTTACCTATGTGCTAGATATCAAGCTAATCCTAAGGAATCACACATGACCGCGGTTAAGCGTATCTTTCGATACCTTAAAGGTACGGTTATAGTGGGCCTATGGTATCCCAAGTCCACATCATTTGACCTTATTGGTTACTCTGATGCTGACTTCGCTGGATGCAAGGTCGACCGTAAAAGTACGAGCGGCACGTGTCATTTATTAGAAAAGGCTTTAGTCTCCTGGTTTAGCAAGAAGCAGAACTCTGTAGCACTATCCACAATAGAAGCTGTATACATAGCAGCTGGGCATTGTTGTGCACAAATTCTGTGGATGAAGCAAACCCTTGAAGACTATAAGTTATCTTTCATGCATATTCCTATATTCTGTGACAACACTAGTGCCATTAATTTGACTAAGAACCCTGTCTGTCACTCACGCACTAAACACATTGAGATCAGACACCACTTTTTGCATGATCATCAGCAAAATGGCACGATTAACTTAGAGTTTATTGACACTGATCATCAGCTAGCAGATTTTTTTACTAAGCCATTATCCGAAGAGCGCTTCAATTTCCTTTGTCGTGAACTCGGAATTTTGGATGAAGCAGTTATAAGTTGAGACTCACCTGCGTAAATATCGAGTATATTTTGATTCTTTTACGACAAATTTGGTATGGATACAAGCCGAAAGGGTCCTTCTGACAACAAGGCGTAAAAGCCTAAGCGACACGGTGCACTAGTCCTCAGGACTACCGCTAGCTTGGATCCGGCCCCTGCAGCTAACCCATGGCAAATTTGAAATATTGAAATACAATATATTTCCTTGTTTGTTATATGGTTTGTTTCAATTTAATATTGTCTAATTGATTTTTCTAAAGTTCATTCTGACTTTTGTGTACCTCTCTATGTACTTCAATGCATTCATCATACTTTTATCCTCTCTACCTTTTTTTTTCAACACTTAACCATTTTTTTATCTCTTCAGCCTGTTTTAAGTTCTGGACCACTAATCCAGAACTCGGGCCGAACTCTGCCCCTAACAGAGTTCGGGCCGAGTTCGGTCCCTATTGGTCCAGCGTCGGGATCAGCCTCTGCCGTTGGATCAGTTTAGATCATACGGTCAGAATTTCTTCCGACCAACGAAAACCCTCTCTTATATTTCAGGTTTTCATCTCTCTCCTTCACTATTACCTCCTTCCTCACCTCTCCAAACTCTTTCCTTCAAACCCTAACCCTAGTTTTTGATCTAGAGTGCTCCATTGCTCCTCAAAATCAAGGAAAAGGGGTTTATCATCATTCTCTTCCACTGTTTATTGATCATTTGAGGTATCATTCTTGTATTCTATACTTCTAATTATCAATTTTGTTCTTCTTTTATGGCTCCTCGCTTGTTCAATTGTGGAAAAAGGATTCGAACTGAGAGTGTTTCCTCTTCGGATTCTCCTCCGTCAATTGAACAAATCATTGAACAACTTCAACCCCCTCATCCATTGTTCAACCCACCCCATCCTCGAAATCCTAATACCTATGACAACCGATTATTTGTCTCACTAGATGCATCAAACAACTGGTTTAGTGACTTTCGGAATCGTCAGGTATTCGCAGGACATCCTATTAATTTTTCTATCAATATATCCTTTGACGACTTTGACTTAGCAGAATTTCTTGATCTTCCAGAGCCCAATTCTTGGGAAAAGCTTGTTGACGCTCGATCATTCCGTTTTCCCGACGGGATCTCCCTTGAGAGCTTCAAGGACGATTTGTGTACTCCATACACACGTCCTCGCAAGCTCATGGCTAAATATCTCAACCCATATTTTTTTGACCTTCATTGGATAATCTCTAACACCATTCTACCCAAAACAGGTTCTCCTGATGACATCACTTATCTTGAAATATCCGCTCTTTATCATCTCCACTTTAGAATCTCTTTCAATCTTCCACGTTCCATGATGGACCGAATGATTCACTGTAGGAAGAAACCACGAGCTCTGGTTTATCCTTTGTACCTTCCTATGATCTTTCGTGCATTCCACATACCACTTGACACCTGTCCATTTTTTGCCTGCTCCTGCTTTCCTGTCCAAGGCACGACACCTTCAGGCAGTCATCGCCTCTCCTGCGTCATCTGAGCAGTCTGCTGATGAGGAGCCTGACGCCCCTCCACTCGGTCAGGATGTACCACTTCCACCTGCCACTCTTAAGTCTATTCAAACTATGCTCCGGGATCGTTTTACTCTTGAGGACGATCGCTGGACACAGCTGGACTATCGTACTACTCTGCAGATGAGTGCCCTCGGAAACTCTCTGCATTATATACGGTAGTCCCTGTCTCGTCATCTGCACATTCCCATAGAGCGGGATCCTGAGCGCGCGGGCCATCGCATTGATGATCCATGGGTCATGTGTTACATGGATCCGGATGCTGCATTTTTGGACCCCCGTCGCTCCTTCTCCGGTCCTTCAGATGCTCCAGGACCTTCTCGTGCTTCGTGATGGAGATTGGCTCGATCTGCTGCTGCTACTGATGATGATCTTAGTTGATGCTTTTTGATTTCAGTTATTTAGTTTATTATGGATTTATGTCCTTGGTTTTATGAACTCAAACTCTGGTTGTGTGTTTGACACTTGGTTTTGTGGATGACATTTTATGCTCTTTATCATAGTTTTACTTTATGCTGGTGACTCATTTTGTTTAGTCATACACTGTTTCTTCTCTGCTTGGTGTGGTTGCATCACTCTTCATTGTCTATACTGCAGTTTATATGATCTTTCATTAATATGCAGTCTATATTGCTAACTGCCGAAAGGGGGAGAACTATGTATATTCTGGCTAGATATATTTAGTATCATATCTTTCGCCTTCGTATATCTGTGCTTGTTTGTGCTTTTTGGAGATATTATACAGGTTCAATGCATTCTTTACGGGAGAGCTATCTCTTCTAGCTCAGCGCCGTTCACTGATCACGGGGGAGCTCTTATTTCTAGCTCGGCATCAATTATGGGGAAGCTATGTTGCTATGATCAACTGTGTCCAGGTATGAATGTTGAATATATATATATTATTTTGTCAATTATCAATATGGGGGAGATTGTTGACACAAAGTCACAGTCAACCAAATATTGACAATATTGACTAAATAATATCTGTAATAATTCAATACGACACACGTCGTCTACATTAAGCTCAAGACAGAAGACAGCTCAGCTTCCGTATCTCAGTTGATTCGAGTCTGTATTTTATACTTTCTTTGAGTCTAGACTAATGTAATCTGAGTCATGCTGAGCTCTTGAAACTTAGACTATAGCCTACCCAAAAATCCCAAAGCTCCACCAAACTAGAAATTCCCAAATGGTCCCCTTTGAACCACTCTGTGCTCTAGAGACAGAGTTCGGGCCGAACTCTGCCTCCACACAGAGTTCGGGCCGAACTCTGTCCCCTAGAAATCAGGAACCCTAATTTTAGGGTTAGCTGGTTGCTAGTTGTCCAACGGCTAAATATTTGAATTTTCCTACCCGAATTTTGGCCGAATTCTACCTATAAAAACACTATAAATAGGGCATGAATTCTCTCATTCCAATCCATCCAATCTTCTCTTCTCTTCTCTCTTATAAGCTGAAATAAGCCATACCCTTTCCATCTACTAGCCACAAGCCTCCTAAGTCTCGAGTGCTCAGCATCTCTCAGTTAGGATTCTTGTGCAAGAGTCGAAGAAGTCGCTTGGACAATTCCAAGCAAGTCGCGACTGCGATCCTCTGTTAGAAGTTGACGTGCTCTTCTGAAGTAAAGACACGGTTGTAAACTACTATTTCACAAATAGTAGATTTGAATCCTGAGCTAGAGTTCTCAGGCCTGGACTAGTCCTCCACGAGAGAAACCAGGTTAAAATCGCTGTGTTTGCGTATGCTCTTTTTGATCTCTATTTATTTTCCGCACTTTACTCTGATTATTTATTGTTGGTAAAAGAGTTATTTTTAATTGGTTATTTTTCTATATATACTCTATTCACCCCCCTCTAGAGTTGCCAAATTGTTCTTCAAAAACTTGCTGTGACACTTTGAAAAATCCATCGGTAATCCGTAGTAATCCGTCGGATGATCCGGTTATGATGTTTTTGTCTGTTTTTGTCCGTTTCTGTCCATTTTTGTCCGTTTTTGATATTTTCTTCGATTGCAATGAACTCTTAACATGATTAGATGATCTTATATAGTTAGAGAATGATTGTACACCCTACATACAGTTGACATATTATATGTTCATAAACTGTTTTATGTCATGTACTTATCTTTTATTGATTTTTCTTACATACCATGATATAGTTTCCTATTTGATTTTCTTACATGCCATGATAAGTTTTCCTATTAATTTCTCCACACATGCCATGATATGTATTGCCATACCTTTCCAGAATTTATTGCCCAATATATTTATTGTCTAGCTGTACAATGATAGATAGTAGCCTGTCATGGCGTACTCATAATTACCGTACATGTCCAGATTGGTATAGTGGCTCATAGTAGCGCACTCCCGTACTGATTT
The DNA here is from genome assembly GCA_029216955.1 of Iris pallida. Classification (NCBI taxonomy): domain Eukaryota; kingdom Viridiplantae; phylum Streptophyta; class Magnoliopsida; order Asparagales; family Iridaceae; genus Iris; species Iris pallida. The sequence continues at coordinate 14,789,803 of JANAVB010013000.1, forward strand.
TCTGATTGACTTCTAGACTGAGATTAAATGGATATTCTTTATTGATACCATGGATTTAACTTGTTATATATCTAATCTATTTGCATCTTGGCAAGGGACAATCGAGTGTGAGTATTGTCCATTGTATCGCTCGTAATGTGTATTAAGAACATTTGCCAGAGATATCTCGCAAATGACTTGTGCCCATGACTTGTCATTATAGGAAGATTCTTGAGTGTCCACGACTTGAGAATTAAAAATGAATCTTATAGGTAATTGACTAGTAAACTCATATAAATTATTGGGAGGGGAGGACACTTCATGCTACCGCGACTCGGGTCGCTATGGGCCCCCACAGTGGCAGGGATAACCCTGACCTGTGTGGCCCCTGACCTCTATTGATTCAGTAGATGTTTATCTACTATTGATATGTGATTAAGTAGATGTTTATCTACTATTGATATGTTTGTTTTGAGTAGATATTGTTTATCTACTATTGATAGAGATTATTGGTTGTTTGTATTTTTTTTCTTTGTACCGTCGTTGCCCCCTTGTCCATTCGAGTTACTACAGCGTAGGTGGTAGTGAAGTTCCTCATCTTACATACTAGTAAGTAGGATTGGGATAACCCTAGTTAGTTAATGATAGCAAGCTGTAGACATTAATTGGCCGTGCACTTTTTGGTTGTGCGTTACTCTATATGCTCTATGTGTCAGTGAGTGGCCAGAGGCTAAGTTCTGCTCAGGAAATATTCTGTAACCCCGGTCCTTGTTTGGTTTAAGGATTGTGGCTCTGACTTTGAGTAGTTTCTAAGTCCCTTGTTGTCCATCGGCTTATTCTTCTCTATTGCTATATTGTTCAATATTTTTATTCAACCATTTCTGTTCTCGAGATACGTACATTGGTACAGTACTAGTCTCGACCCGTGTTTATTTATTTCTGTCATTATGTTGTTGTATTGTTGATGGGATTTGTTGTTCACCTCGAGCCTTCCTTGTGGTACTTGCTATTTGGGGTCTAACCCTACTGGTTTTGTATGGTCAGGTTCCATAGTTGATCTCAAGGATCTACCATCTTTTTCTTCGGATGGTTCGTACTTAGAGGACAGACACGGATTAGCCAGTGGGTTACCTTATCTCCCACTCTATTGTTGTACTTTCATTTGGTGGTGTTTAGCCAAGGAAATGTATTAGTCCTTGTATCTGGGTATTGTTCCCTCCGACTTCGTACGACGTAGATGTATATTCTGGACCATGGCTAGTTATACATTTATGTATCTTCGGTATATTCAGTTAATGTATCTTTTCATTATGTCAACTCTAATATGTGATTTACTCTTTATTGCTTCTTGTGTTGATTGTATTGAAATAGGATTTGTTCGACCATAGGAGTCGTCAGTGGCAAGCTAGAGTCCACCCGCTTGTCTTCTAGACAACTTTGATCGCATATTGTGGTATTGGCGTACTCTAATATACGTAGTTGGCTTTGTTTCACCCTCGATCTCCATTATTTTGGTTCTGGGGCATGACAGGCTTTTTTGGTGGCCCATACAGGTATGTCTTCAGACTTGTGGGGGATTCATAATGTTAGAATCTTAATCCTCTATTTGCCTTCGTTTGATCTCCCTTTGCTTATCGCATTCTTATTTTCCTTGAATTGTAAACATGCTTGGCATATCCTTGCTCTATTCATATCCATTATTAATATAACATGTCCTTATCCTTCAGGTACACCCCACCTTCTTATTTATTTCTTTCAAGGATTTTATTGCTCCGTCTTCTTCCATGGTTCAAGCAATATGTCGGCATCTAATCCCGCATCCAAAGGGAGAGGTACCAATACCATCTCAGCATCTGTTGGCAGCTTAGTTCACTCCACTCCAGTTATTTCAGCCAGTAAAGTTAGCCTGATCCTATGTTCAGCATCTCCTTCCGACGCAGTCTCAGCAGTTTTAATGTCAGCATTCGGCGAAGTTTTCCCAGGTCCAGTAAGTTAGGTAAAATCAGCAGTAGGTAAGGGCAGCAATCCCGATGCATAGGCAGAGATAGTTTATTATCATAAAGAAGATATTGGTTGGGGGCAGTCAGATTGTTGGCAAGCTTCTGAGGTGTTCCTCTAGTCATTCTTATTCTTGGGTTCCGTCCACGGCCTTGTATTCCACTTATACCCGGAATGCGATGGTCGACTTGACATATTCGATGAGTAAAAGTGAATTTCTCGTACCACTCTTCTGCCTCCGTATCTCATGATATGTGATATCTATCATATATCTCGACTACGAAAGTGCGTCCTGGATCAGAGTTATATTCTCGATTGAGTTGCTGGTACCGACTTACTTCGAGGCTTGACTCTGTCTACTTTGTGAGTTAGCGTAGGCAAGCGAGGAAAAATCCCTACTCAACTGACTCAGGTGTATATTATTCCATATGCCTCATAGTTTTTTTTCTTGTATTATATATATATGTACTTATTATTTTCTGTATTTATTTAAATTTATATATCAATCATCACTTGTACACGGGATATTTTCTTTCGATGAGCTATGACTTTACATTTTTTGCATGTGTATTTTTCCTCGACTGGCTTTAGAAAATTTCGAGAACGAGATTTTTCTAAGTTGTGGAGAGTTGTGAGACTCGTCTCACTGTTTGCCATTGATTGTAAAAGAACAGAACAATTATCGGAGGACTGAACTTAGACTCACAATACAAACTCGCTCGTACAAAGAAAGCCTAGGGACGAAAACCTAGGTACAGCAATCTAAGTATAATTATTTATTTTAGATTCTGGGGGGTGACAATAGAGGCTCGAGAAAGCGGCAGCAGCTCTGCCTTACTCCTTGGACGATCGGGTGCAGCCTTGGCTCTGTAGAAGAACTGCTCGGCGTTGATGAAGAAATGCTCTCCTTTCAATTTTTCTCTGACTCTCTGGATCCGAGGGAGGGTGTGCTCTCTCTCTCTGCTTCTTTGCAAGGGAATGGCACCTTGCTATTTATAAGAGTGGGGGGCATCATTAGGGTTTGCAATGATTGCCCATTCTCAAAAGTCGACAGTTAAGGATCAATGAATCTGGGCCGTTCATAATAGATTTGAGCAATTAATGTGATTGCATCAAACCTCTGTGGGCAATTAATAATGATTGCCCTAAATCCTCATGATTTGTTATGCCAGACTCGGATCTCCTGCCACGTGTTCAATTTGATTGATTACGAATGATCTGATTTAATCCCAGTAAATATGAGGATGGCCCTAAACCTGGTTGTTAGGATTTTTTGATGAATCTTGCCACGTGTCCCACTATTATTAGTGTAATGCCTGTGGTTCGTATTACGTATTTCTAGAATACGTGTACTTATTTATTCTTGTATTACATGATTTCCTTGCTTAATTTTCTCCCTGGGCTTGGTTTATTCTTGGTTTGGGTTGGCTTGGTTCGGTTTGGGATTGCTCTTGGTTCATCATGAACCAAAGGGTGAACCCCCTACCTACCACCACCACTACCATTTATTAACCCTTCTCCTTTCTCTCTCTTCATTTATCATCTTCTCCACCATTACTTCCTTACCTACCAAAGAGAGGGAGAGAGAGGTCTAGGCAAGTGCAACTTGCTACCACAAGAGAGCTCATTTTTATTGTTCCATTAGCTTCTCCTCATATTTCTAAGACACATTAGAACTTGTTATTTTTCATTTTGAGGCTTTAATTTTGTAGATCTAGAAATTAGTTATTTTCGGATTTTGGTGGTTTTGATCTATCAAACTTCTTTGTTTTCAAGTTTTGATGGTTCCATGTTGTAGAATTTTATTCTACCCAATTTTGACCTTTGAAAAGTTGGATTTAGACTTATTTTGACCAAGTTATGGACCTTGAAGCTTTGGGTTCAACCATGGAGTTCTTGCTGATTTGGAGAAGACAGTGAGCAGTGTGCGCGAGCTTTTTAGCTTGAGCCACTGAGCTGCGCGCGCTCTTTAGCGCAACACGGTCTGACTTATACGCTGCCTTTTGAAGGCGTATGTCTTGCATACGCTGCCTTGACAAGGAGTCGTATGGACCTCATAGGCTGCCTTGATGAGGAGTCGTATGGAGTACATACGCTGCCTTTTGGAAGCGTATGTCTTGCATGCGCTGACTTGAGCGTAGCCTGACTTGAGCGTAGCCTGACTTGAGCGTAGCTTGACCTGAGCGTAGCCTGACTTGAGCGTAGCCTGACTTGAGCGCAGTCTGACTCAGGCGTAACCTGATGTTTAGGCACAACTGGACCTGACCCTACTTACCCTGGATCTTCTATAGCCCTGTATATTGATATTTTATTAGATATTTAACGTCCATTTTATATCCTTACGCCTTTTGTCCTGAACTTGATAATCACGAATTTACTTGATATGTTTGAAATTGATAATTGAGCATGACGTGATAGTGACCCGTAGTGGTGCACTCCTGACATAATAACCTGACATGACCTGATAGTTGCCCGTCGTGGCGCACTCCTGACAAGTACACTTGGCATGATAACCTGACATAATTATCTCGAATAGCTGTTGCGACGGCTACCTGACCTGACATGACCTGTATAATTAATTTGGACACCGTGGGCGATTGTGTTTGTATAAATAAACCAGTCCTGTCTTGCATCATGTCTAGGACAGGAACTCCTGAGTACCACGATCAGGAGTACCTACTAAAATGGACTAAGTCTAATAACTAGATTAATACATTAGTCATGACGAGATTTTCCAGCTACAGGCAATCCCGTTACCTGGGCACGCCTTGGGATCTGTAGCCTGCCGTCGAGTAGGGCACATTTCCAGCACACTGTCATGTGTTGCACCCTTCAAGCTACCTAAGGGTACATTCGTTTCCTAGACGATGTACCCACCTGAATTCAACTCTAATCTTTTAACCTGGGTAACCTGGATGGTCTGCAGGGCTTGTGGCTGTGGAATAATCTTACTGCATCATGTTAGTAATTAGGCTTGTGACAACCCTAGTTAGTTAAAGTATCAAGCCGTAATTCTTGCTTGGCCGTGAAGTGATTGGACGGAGTCTAACCAGTCTAGTCTTGCCCTGATCCTATTCCAGATTTTTGAATGACCAGAATGCTTGTATTTATTTTACCGATAAATGGTGAGAATTCCAAGTTCTGTTCAGACGAAGGGTTACAACCCCGGTCCTTGTTTGGTTTACGGGTTGTAACCTGGTTATCTGAATAGTTCCATGGTTATCTCGTCGTATATCATCCTGGTGTATTTTCTTTATTTCTAGTTCTTACTTTTATTTATATCTTGTGCTGATTGCTGGTTTTGGTTCTTAAGTGAAGCTTCCTTTATGGCACTTGCTCTTTCTGGGGTCTGACCCAGCTGGTTTTGTGTGGCCAGATTTCGGAGCAGCTCCAGAGGATCTACCGACCTTCCTGCCAGATGGTGAACACTAGAAGGAATCCCGGCAACGAGTGGGTTTTATTTTGCTCTCCTACTCCCTTGTAAAAATATTCATTTGAGGCGTTTAGCCGACGAGCACCTGTTTAGCTCGATTGCACTTACTTACTGTCTGCCTACGGGCTGTAACATGATTAACTGATCCTAGGGTTGATCATGTATGACTAAACTCTTGCTAGTCCTGACATTTTATAACGACTAGCTTCATGATCAACTGAATATGTAATGTTTGGGACGCCTTACTATTGTATATTTAATGATCATACATCTTGTGACTTTTACTTACTTGCTTGTGATTGAGACACTAGACTTGTTCATGACCTTAAGAGACTGTTGGCTTGTAGATAAACTCTCATGTATCTAGACAATCGTGACCGTATAGCGAGATGGATTCTATTTCATATATGTAGCTGGCTATGTCTGCCCCCGCTCTCCAGTATTCTGGTTCTGGGCGTGACAATTAGGCTGCTAGCTGTAGGGACGCTGGCAAAACTGAGCCACTTAGGAAATCTGAGCCGCATGAGGATTGCTCCCCACTGAGCCGCATAAGGCTGGCCACGTGTCAAGGCTGCTTGGAAGTGGCCTCTGAACATTTGAACCGTATGGAGATGATCTGAGCCGCATGAGCGTAGGTGACCGCATGATGGGTGGCTTCTCAGTGAGCCACATGAAGATAGTCCTCGTGAGCCGCATGGGTAGCCTCTACCTGAGCCGCATGGGGTGGCCTCTGTCTGAGCCGCATGGGTAGCCTCTGCCTGAGCCGCATGGGGTGGCCTCTGTCTGAGCCGCATGCGACTGTCCATGTGTCAAGGCCGCATAAAGGTTTTTGGGGTTTGACGGATTGTGTCAGAGATTTCCTTCATTTTCCTAGAAGTCTGCCATTATGACAGAGTCATTATTGCATCTTTATGTCAGAGCTGTTATTGGTCAGAGCTGTCAGCCGTCAAGGCATTAAATACAGTAAAGACGAAGGAAAGAGCTTTTGAGGGCCACGTGGCTCCTCTCTGGGCCGTATGGAACTATTCGAGCCGCATAGATGCTTGAGCCGCATGAGCTTTCTGAGCCGCATGGGGATCCTTGGCCGCATGGATCTTTCTTTATTCTTTTCCATGCTTCTACAAGACCCCCTTCAAAGTTTTCAATTTGCAAAATTAAAATACTTTGAATAAGAAGCATGGCTATATATAAACTCTTCTGGCCGCATATGATGTCCTGGCCGCATGGATGTCCCAGCCGTATAGCCTCCTTAGCCGCATTGGTCAATCAGCCGCATGGACCCTTTGGCCGCATAGGCTATCTGGCCGCATGAGCTCCTTGCCACGTCATCCTGTCACGTGTGCAAATCTTTTTGCATTAATTGCTTTTTGATTTGCTATCATATTTAAGGCCGCTTTTTTGGACAGGATCCCAAGAGTCTAGCCTTAAATAATTAGATCGCCTTGATAACCGAAGAGTCGGTTATACTGCTCGTGGACCGATGCGTCGGTCCATTAGGGTTCTGCCTATAAATAGCAGGGTGTTTGGGAAAGACTTTCTTTTACTTTCTGTTATTGCCCTAACTCTCTTGTCTTCGTCCTCCTTCTCTGATCATAGTAATGGCTCCCAAGAAGACTGTTGCGGCAAAGAAGGCAGTGTCTTCATCGGCGGCGAAGGGTAAGAAAGCTGCTTCTGCAGCGACGAATGTGGCAGCTCCTCTGCCAACTGACGTGCCCGTAGTTCACTCCGACGTCCACCCCGCTATCGATGGTAAGGACCTCTGCGTGAGTTTGGAACCCTGACTATCACGGCTACGTCGTATATTTTATGCACGAGCCTTCATCTTCCTGTGTGCCGCATACACGTCTCGAGCCGCATGGGGTATGTTCCATGTCTGAGCCGCATGAGATCTGTTGTTGTGACCGCATAAGTGCTTCTCTAGCGAGGCCGCATAAGCTCAGCATAAACTCACTTGATTTGTATCGCATAAGCCTATTCGAAATGGACTGTATGAACTTATCTGTATTTGAGCCGCATAAGCGTGTCTCTAACGGGGCCGCATAAGCTTACTTGATTTGGACCGCATATGCTCGCTTGAACTCGTCTTGTCGTATGAGCCTTTTAAACTTATTCGAACTCTGTCTCATGAGGCTGTGTTTGAACAGAGCCGCATAACTATGTTTAGTCACTGTAGTATGAGTCTCCACTAGTCGGAGCCGCATAAGCCTTTTTCTGAGTTGGGCCGGCTGAGGCTTCATTGAATCCGAGCCGCATAGGCTTGAGGGCACTAGTCAGTCATCTTTTTAACTTATTTCTTTTGTCTTCGTCTCAGTGAATTTGCCAGTTAACGCTGCTGGAGAACCCCTGGTGGGTCGTGCCCAGGCCGCTATGGGCTATAGATACGATCATATAGTTCGGTATGTTGCAGACCAGTTACCTAGTGACGAGCCTCCGGCGAGATTGAATGCCCTCAAGAACCAGTCTTTCTATTTTCTCAACGCTATGATGAACTCGAAGAAATTAGAAGGGGAATACCTGAAGCATGCATTCTTCTTCGGAGACGCCTTGACTGTGAAGAACAGTCACGTTCTGGATGTGTTAGAGAACTAGAGTTTTACTTCCAACGGGATGGCCATCCGCATCCCCCAAATGGAGCATCACTTTCCACTATCTTGGTATGCTCCCACTGGACCGGAAGATGGAAGAGTCTTTAACTCCTACCCGAAGTGGGATGTTTGTGGGAGATATCTATTACAACAACAGCATGAAGTCAGTGTGTGCGGGCAAGGTGCATGCCAGCCGTTATGTAATGGGATTGGCCCCAGGCACTTTCTTGAATGTGCCGGGTCCCAATTTCACGTTTTCTGCATCCGACACTTTTTTAAACCAACTTGCTCGGAAGGGCTCCTATCCCATTGGCCGGTTGATGCTCCCGAATTGGATACACCCCATTCCCTCATGGATTAATTTGTCTATGTGGACCTCGCGAAAGTATGAGACCTTTCTATGTGAGATTGGTCTTTATCATGCTATTCGGGGTACCAGCCATGGCTTGCCCATAAATAAGTGATTGTTTATATCTCTGCTGGAGATGTATAACCGTCGTACGGGAACCTTCTGTACACCTGTAGGGGAAATGGGGCTTGTACTCCATGAAATGCACGCGGTTTCCAAGCTTCCTTGGGGAGATAAAGCTTTTGAGGCGTACACTCCTATGAATGAGGAGTTCGAGGAGTTGGATGAACGGTATCCAGGCTTCGTGGCTATCTATCAAGAGATATTATGCCACTATAGCACATATCAGCAGATAGCCAAGAAGGACAGCAGTTCGGAAGGGACTGCTCCCCATACTAAGGACTGGGTACGCTATCTCTTTTCGATGGGCGCCTCAGGCTGAGTTACTTCCCGTCGTCCTCAATCCCGGGAGGCGGTTCAAGCCTTAGTGTCGTCGGCCAAGAGGGTGACCACCACCAGTGACAGATTTGGAAGTTAAACCGACTCTTTTGGTTATTTTTATCAGGATACCCAAGAGCTGTCAGAGAAGGCGCTCCTGGCGGGATTCTTGATGGTATGGCTGCGAAATTGCATAGTCTCGGGAGGAGCTGGTTCTATTGAGAGGATCAGTCGGAATTTTATCCTTCCCGCTGTAAAGCTAGTTTTGGGAATCAAGCTAGCTCTCCCCCCGGCCATGGTATGCATCATACACCGTGGCCTCCGTACTTTTACGTCCAAGGTCATCGCCCGCGATGTGACAAAGGATTTCGAACGGACTGAGCTGCCCTATCATTATCTGATGGGGTGGCTGCTGATGCATTATCCGTCTTTGATGAGACCGGGCTCTAAAGACGACGTAACTGACGACGACGCTTTTATCTTCCGTTATCGTAATGAGACCTGGGAGTACGAGACTATGTGCGCCTGTCGGATGGCGCTGGCGAGAGCAGATATGTACAACATTTTCGTATCTGTCCCTCATTTTACTGCTGAGGAAATAGCGGCTGTATATCTCAACGGTATTGAGCCCCCTCAACTTCTGGACGGCCAGATGCTTCTGTGGCTGCGTAACATCCGCCCCGCTCATTTGGTGTATCGCAACCGCAATGCTGTCTTCCTGGAGCCTTATCTGTCCAGTAGGTTTGCCCAACAGTTTTGATACAGCCAGCTTTTTCTGGACAGTCCCAGCTCTTGTCTGGGTTTTGAAGGTAGCCTTCTTGACGGTATCAGGGCCTGGCACTACTATGATACATTCCATACCCGTACCATTTTTTCGGTCCCTGCTATTAAGGCATCGGTAGAGATTTTGTATATGGCGGCTCTGTACCATGTTATGGCGAGCAAACTCCCTGTCGGTTTTAACCCGGGTACCAGTTTTATTGTTGGTACCGGCCTGGATGAGAGGTCCCAGGGGGCCAAGACGAGGAAGAGAAAGAATAGAGTCGAAGTGCCAGATTCGGATTCTACTACTACGGATGATGAGGGCGACGAGCATGATGCAGATGATTCTTCCCTTCCGGTGGAAGATGTTGGGGCGGATCAGCCGCCTGTTTTGCCAGATGAGATGGTGGCAGATCAGCCGCCCGTTGCACCCGGTCCTGTACAAAAGCGTAGCAGGCAGATTTCTCCTGTTGGCGGTATTCCTCGCTCCCGGAAACTGGCTACGACCAGACATCGCAAGCTAACTATAAGAGAAAGAGGCGAGGAAGTCGACTCCGCGTCGGAGGTAAACAAGTCACTACCATCTCTATTTAGTTCTTCCTTTCTTCTAGCTTTGATCTTAATCATTTTCCTTCCCTCTCGTAGGTGTCAGAAGAAGAGGAATCTCAGATTGCCGAGGTCATGACTCAAGAGGACGGGGGCTTTGATGAACCTGTCCCCGAGACTGCTGAATTTCGTCCAGGTGACGCTGATCGAGTCGTATCCCTCTCCGGGGCGGCTGGAGCAGAAGAGCCGGCCAAATTTGGCCCGGAGGTCATTGGTGAGGGGGCTATGGTGGTTGTGAACAAGCCTCAGCCTTCACAACCATCCCCTGGTAAGGTAAGCCATATTTTAACCAACGAGGAGGCCTATTCGCTCTATCATCACATCCTTCGGGTTAGAATGATTGATGGTTGTTCTAGGCATACAGGTCCTGCCCTTTCAGTGCCGATGACGGATATTATTATGGTAGGCTCTGCCAGAAAGGATCTAGCGGAAGGGAGCATGCCCCTTACTCTTCCGGCCTATCTTGAGAGGTCTCCCGCCGAATCGAGTCCAGGAGTTCATATGACGGCACAGCCCGAGCAAATGGCAATGGCCCCTGTATCTCCCTCAGCTCATACGACTTTAGGGGTTGACCTTTCAACTTTACCGAGTATCCAAATCATTCGAGCTGCGGAGGAGGAATTGGCCGCTGTTCAGGCGTCCTTTCGCTCGGAATTTATTTCCCTTGTGACAGGGGCAGCAAGTTCTATTGCATCTTCCTCGACACTGTCGGCCACACTTCCTCTGACACCGTCCTCTACAAAAGTTCTGGATGAGGTATCGCAGGATGTGGTTGACAGCTTCTATCGCCATTTGAAGAGGGGAGTAGACGCTACTGTGGAGCGGGGGACTCCTTTCACCTTGGCTCGACAATGCGCCCAGGGCCAGATTGACATTCTTAAAACCCTTCCTGGCGGGGAAGAGATAGCCGCGCTTCTGGAGCCCAAGCTGCTGGAGGCTGATCAGCTGGTGGCCCAGTTTCAAGTGCTACGACAAGCTGATTTGTCTGCAGCAATTGGTCAGGAGAGGGAGTTCCTCACCACCACCATGGAGAAGATAAGGCTCGCGCGAGATACATCTAAGACGGCTATAGCAAAGGACCTTGGCGACCTGTCTCTCATGTACGACCAACTGAGCCACCGGAGTGAGGCTTGCAGGGCTCGGGAGGCGACCGTCTCCCAGGGGATATCCGCTAACAGGGAGCAGATTCTCGAGCTTCAGAAGAAGCTGGCCTTCTTGGAGTCTGAGCTTGAAGCTTCTCGTGCTGACAAGGAGCTGATTGTTCAGGATGCCGAAAGGGTTTCCAGAGCTTCTGCTGATCTGGAATGCACTCTGAAGAAGTTTGAGGAGGACTGGCGAGCACATATGTACTTGGATGATGCGGAGCAGTTGTTCCAGGAAGCCGAGCGTAGAGCTAGGCAGCGGCTTGAACGGAGGACCACCTTGGTGAGAAATTGCCTCCTGGAATTGTGTAATGCCGAACTATAGTCGACCCTTTTTTTTCCTTTTGTTTCTGTTCTCTTTTTTTTCTTTTTGAGAGGGACGTGGTCCCAAAACATGTAATACTTTTTGGATTCCAAATAAAAGAGTATATTTTATTTTACCCTTTATTTGTACTGCCTGTTGTGCTTGTGGTGTTATGGTGGCTTTTGCCCCGAATGGGGGACTTATTTGTGGACCTGTTACCCTTGGCATACCTTGGTTTTAGGTACGGATAACAAGTTTTATTAGGGATACCTAGAATAATTCCACGGCAAGGTGATCATGGACGTTCCAGGTATCGGAAGAGAGAATGCCATGGAGCAGCTGGGCTCCCAGGGCATGTTGAAAAATGATGGGCCTGTACTAAGAAACATAGCAAAGGATATTTGTGGGCCTATTATCCTTGGCGTACCCTGGCTTAGGATACGGATAATAGGATGAAAGGGAACCGACATGCTTACTCAGAGGTAATGAGGACATGGCAAGCATGAGGGTTTTACCGCGGAGCCTTCCTACTCAGAGGTAATTGTTTGCAAAAACAAAAGTGTAGAACTTTATTGATACAAACTGTAATAAAGATTACAAGAATTCTGGGAAAATTACAACTATAGGAATCCAATCTTGATGACGATTGCTTTATCCCTTGGACGATGTGAACTGTGAAGACGAAGCCTTTGAAGTTGAAAACAACTCTGGAAATTGAAGGCAAAAGCCTCTGAAGTTGAAGACAAAAGTCTCGGAAGAATGCAGCAGCACTTTGGCAAGAACTCCTGAACTCTCTGATTTCTGATCTCTGATCTTGATCCCCCCTGAAATGAAGACTTGAAACTCTATTTATAGAGTTCTGAAAATAACTAACTTTCAGTTATTTTGGACTGCGCAGGATGATTTATGCAGCATTGGTTTGCGCAGTATTGATTTGCGCAGACAGTTACTGGATCGTGGGCCAACTATCATGGACACATGGCATCATTTGATAGAAATGCGCATGATCGTGCATAAACAGTTGCCACGTAATGAGCAATCGATGGCATGAATGCCACGTGTAACTTATCAGTTATATTGATGGAGTGCGCAGAGTTGAATTGTGCATACATGGTTTGCGTAGACTCAAACTGCGCAGGATTGGTTTGCGCTGCCAGCTGTCAGCTGCCCTCGAGCACTGTGCGGAGCAGGAAACGAACAGACTCCTTGTTATCCGTGCTGTCAGTTGTCAGAAAAGATTTGATTTGATTTGGTAATGATGACTTCTGCCACGTCAGTCTGCGCAGTTGGAAGTGTGCGCAAAGCAGTATGCGCAATCGGATTGCTGCGCAATCGGATTGCTGCGCAATCTGTTGTCTGCGCAATTCATTCAAATGATGGGTTTCTTGATTTCTTTGACTTTGTTGATTGATGCAACTTGATTTTTTTAGGACCTACAAGACCCCCTTCAAAGTTTTCGAAAGTTGATTTGATTCAAAGTTTCGAAATACTTTGAATTTTTGAATTTTTGAATCAAGTTGCGCATGATGATGAGCTGTCTGCGCAAAGTGAAGTGCCCCCAAATTTTAGGCGCAATCCAAGGCAGCCTTTCGTATTTCAAAAGGCTATAAATAGCCGTCCTTTCATTTTCAATTCTTTACTTTACAATCTCGAAAAATCTCCTCTGAGCCCTTACTGTCTTCCAACTCCAACGACTTGCCATGGCGCCCCGACGATCTAATGCTGCCGCCACCGCCGCCGCGAAGGGAAAAGCTCCGGCCGAGTCATCCGACAGAGTTGCACGGCGAGCATCTCGACATGAATCCGCGCACCCCGCTCTGATAGGTAGTTAAACCGATCGAAAACCCTTTTTAGGGTGTTTCGACTTCGAAACTCATCTCTTTTTAGAGATGAGTTCAAATTGCGCCACCCTTTTTAGGGTTTTTTGGTTGCATAAACAGTCAGTCTTCATTTTTATGAAGGCTGTAATCCTGCGCAATCTATCGAATTGTGCTTACAGAAATTCAGCGCAATCGATTGATTTGCGCTGGATGTCAGCGCAGTCGATTGGTTTGCGCTGGATGTCAGCGCAATCGATTGGTTTGCGCTGGATGCAGCACAATCGATTGGTTTGCGCACCCTGATGAGATACGCAAACTGATGTTGCGCAATCTATGTCAGCGCAATCTGAGGATTGTGTACTCTACTGTTTTGTTTGTCTGAAAAATAGAGTCTTTAACTTGTACTGATCTTCATCTGTTTTTGATGCAGTTGAAACCAATGAAGATCCAAACTATGAACATTTTGTGGGAACTCTCACAGAGTCTGAATACAAAGAGGATCTGTCTCACGTTCATTATCCTCAGTACGATCTGCCGGCTTCTCGTCAGGCAATATTGATTTCCCAGGACAACGAAACTTTAATGTGTCTGATGAATGGACAGCCTCTGGAATCAGCAGATGCTGTTATCCACAAGAAACCTTTATTCTTGTTTGGTGACGCTTTTGAAAAAGTCTCCCAGCCTAGGCCAAGGATGAAAAAGATGGTAGTCCACCGGAAAGATAGATCATTCTTCATTTCTGACATTTCTCGCTGCCTCCCTTTGTCGTGGTACGCTCATGCGAGCTACCCAAGGAAAATGGATTGGAACATCACCCTTCTCTAGGATGCTCGTGCAGGGAAGATCTTTGTAAAGAAGGTTAACGGGAAAGATATGTTTTACAGTTCTTCTGACAGATACAGTGTTATGTTGAGAGGTTTGAGACCCGGCTGCATTCTACCCAAAAACTCCTCTATGCTGATGCCCGTCAGAACCCCTATATTCGCAAATGAATTTGCGAAGGAAGAAGGAAGATACCCTAAACAGAATATCAGAATGACTGGATTAGTGAATCCAGATTACAAACAATGGAATTGCATTGCAAATTGGGTTCTGACAGCCTTCCAAGACAAACTTCAACAGATTAACCTGTTTCAAGCAGTGCATGCCACTGTATACGGCTTTGCTCCTAACCCTCATATATTTTTGGCCTTGGCTGAGCGATACAATTACAGGACAGGAACCTTCATGACCCCGGGTGGAGAGATGGGGTTTGCACTTCACGAGATGAAGTACATCTCATACTTGCCTATGGCGGATGCTCCGTATGAGGAGTTTGTTCCCACTAATGACGAGTTGGAGAAACTCAGAAAAGAAAATGCAGAAATGGTAGCAGTGTTTGAGGAACTGCTGTGCCATTACAAGATTTGCTCTTTGTACTATAAGAGTGCTACGGCCAACACTTGCTATTCTTCGAAGTGGTTGCCATACTTGTTCTTAAATCATATTGAAGAGAAGAAAACCAAGGAAAATGACAAATGTTACCCTCATTTTTTCAAACCCTTAAGTAACACGGAAGTCATAAAGATGATGGAAGAAAGTAAACATTATGATAAGGAAATGAAGGATGATTATCAATGTCCACCTTTAAAGAAAGGTAACATTTTGGAGAGTTTTTTGAGAATGGGTTACAGACCCATGTCCAAAGAAGCCCAGTTAGCAGGGTTTCTGACACACTGGCTCAGACGATTCGTGGTCCCGGGATCTAGTGCAGTGGACCGTTTTCATCGCGGTGTACTTTTTGCTGCCGTCAAACTAGTCTTCGGTTATAAGGTTGACTTGTTATCAGCAATGACCTGCAGATTGAATGCGAGTCTTCGCTTGTATGTTGACTCGATGCTAAAGGCAAAGGGAGAGAAAGAATTCCTTCGTCTCGAACTGCCGTACACTTATCTCTTTGGATGGTTACTCCTCCACTATCCAACTTTAATGGACCCTGGTATGGGACCAGTAGATGGCAGCTTCTTGCGCAGATATTCTCAGGGTAAATGGAAGTACACCTCTCTGAGTGAGTGCAGATTTGTTTTAAATTTGAACAGAGGATGGAACTTCTGTTGCGCCCCTCTCCCTGCCGGTCATGACCAGATGCCACCCAACATGGTAGATTCAAAGCTGCAGCCCTTAAACCGTGTGGCCTTTGAATGGTTAAAGACAATTCGACCATCTCATTTAGTATACCGCTTTGAAGAAGAATGCTTTTTGGAACCATACCTCCCTAGCCGTTTTGCTAGACAATTTGGGTATGATCAGTTCCACGTAGGGAACGCAATCACCTGCCTTCAGGGCAAGGGTTTCTTGATTGAAGGGGCCCGAGCTTGGGCCTACTACAATGCCCGTGACACAAAGGCTACCTTCTCGATGCCACCAAAGAGCACTCCTCAAGGGCCTCGGATGCTCTTTACATACTCGGTATTTTACACATCTGCAAATACTTTTGCCGAGAACTTTAATCTCGCCGATAGTTTTGCTTCTGCGATAAGATTGAGGAAAGGGAGGATAGCTTTATCAATTCCTGCCAATGATGAGGCAAACGAGCCGGCGGATGAACCCCTAGAAACTTCAAGAGAAATGATGTTCCAACAAGAGGTAAACGCAGCAATGCGTATCTCTCTGAGAGTGGAAAAGTCTCCTGCCAAGAAAAGAAGAAGAGAGGAGCCTCCTGCTCCTGCAGCAAAGAAGAAATTGGTCTTGGAGCATTCTTCTGATAAAGTGACTACAAGATCCCAATCTCGGCAGCTAGCCGAGACAAATCAGGAAGTTGCTACTACACCAACTTCTGTACAGAAACAAACAGCACCAATAAATGTGGAGAGTCCCGACAGACCTCTACACAGAAAGAAGAAGAAGTTGGTCACCAGAAGAAATTTAGAAGCCTCTTCTTCCAAACAACTCCTGACTTCAGTAGATGCTGCAGCAGGATTTATAATGCCATCTCCCACACCTATTTCTGAATCAGGGAGTAAAACCCTTGAAGAGACTGAACAGAGGGGAGATCTTGACCCCAGAACTGAAGTTGAAACACTCAGAGAAAACATCATTGAAGAGGAGCTAAATATTACACGACCTCTTTCACCTGTCGCGGAGACGACTCAGCTTCCTCCTACTCCAAAGACTCTTCGTGAAGAAGAAGAGCGTGAAATGATCGAAGCTTTAGAAGATTGTTATAGCCTGCAGGAGGATCTAACCGCAACTGACAGTGGGAATACAGCCCAAGAAGAAGAAGAAGATAAGGATAAAGAAAGCTCTTCGTCTGGAAATGTTGATAAGTATATACAGAATCCTGAAGGGGACAACGTAGAACACATATCTCTTGATACCGCCGACGATGCTTCGGATCCTAAAAAGGATATTGAAGTAGAGGCGTCCGTAGAAAAGGTTGTTAACCCTGATGAAGACGTCGAGATAGAAATATCTCCTGAAGAAGTGGCTGGTGAAGATGTTCAGCAAGAGAATCGCGCCACCGAACCCCAGGGTATAAAACGAGATTTAACAATCTTCTTTCTTTAAAATAGATTGATATCTAATATCTTCATTTGTAGTTCTTGCAGATCTTGATACTCTACCAACACCTCCGATGGACCTGGCTATGGTGCCTATTCCAACGGTAGTTGTTAGTAGTAGCTATCACTTATCTTGCGGCTCTGAAGCGGGCAGCAGCCAAGCTGTCGCAATTGAAGCTACTTCCGTTCAACGGGAGTCTATTACAGCAGGAAATGCAGTTGTTGTTAGATCCAATCAAGGTAAGACTGCTTTTAATTTGATCTTTTTGTTTATTGGCAAATTAGTAAAATAATAATTTTACTTTTTGCAGAAGAACAAACAGGAGGAGCAGCTAGTTCCACTTTGGCTCCTTTGTTTAAAGAGCCCATCATTCAGCAGCAAAGGATTGAGCAACCGACTACCCCATCCTCAACAGGGGTAGCTTCGACTCCTGGAACTATAGCCATCAATCAGCAAGTTGTACAATCATTTACCAAGTGCTTTTTTGAATCGTTGGGATCTCTTGCCCATAAGATGATAGAGAAGGAAGGAGCTGACTTTATTATGGTTAGGAAGCCAACTTCTTTTTTTAATAAAAGCCATAAGGGATCAAGGAGATGAGGCTCAAGCTATTCTTCTTGAACATATATTGGATGAGTTGGAAGTATCCATAAAGAAATATAAAGAGCTCAAGAAGAAGAATATAGACTCTCTGGTGCAAGCCGAATATGAGCGACTAGCCCAAGAAGCTGATATTGAAAGGATAAACCTTCAGAACCTTTTAGAAGCTCATTCTGCAAAGTCAGCTGAATTCAACTCAAAGATAGAATCAGTTACTTTGGCAGCTGAGAACAAAGGACAGAGGCTTACTGGATTGAAAGCGAAAATTATTCGCCTTCAGAAGGAATTTGAAGAAGAAACTGCCAATCAACAACTTATGATTGAACAACTCAATGCCCTAATTCAGGAGAAAAATGAGTATGAAGACACTCATAGTGCTGAAATTACCCGCAGGACAATAGATATGCCTGTTTTTGATGAAGAAAAAGGGATGGAAGAAGCAAGAATGAGAGTAACAACTAGTCACAAAGAAGAGTTGCAGACCTTGAAGCAACAGATCAACAATTTGATTGTTCCTCCCTCTTGATTGAAACTCTTTTGTATCTTTGTTTTTGTTGCTATGGAAGCATTTTTGTACTGTCTTATATTCTGATTAAATAAAAGACATTTTGTTGTGGCTTCATTATTCATTGCATATCTTATTCAGATATAAATAATAGATAGATATTTATTGACAACTTAATCAAAAACGACAAGTTGCTGATGTAGAAGATGAACGATGATGAATCGTCAATGTATATGACAAATGAGTGAACGGAAATACCGTCAAATAACAATGAAAGAACGAGTAAATCGTCAAATGATGTTGAAATGAACGAATTAACCGTCAAATGATAATAAATGAACGGGTTAACTGTCAAAATAGATGAACGGATGAACCGTCAGATATTAACGAACGGACGAATCGTCGGATGAGTGTAAATAAATGAACGGATGAACCGTCAGGTGAATGTGATAAATGAACGGATGAACCGTCGGATGAGTGTAAATAAATGAACGGATGAACCGTCAGGTGAATGTGATAAATGAACGGATGAACCGTCGGATGAATGTAAATAAATGAACGGATGAACGGATGAACCGTCGGAAGTTAATGAACGGATGCACCGTCTGATGAATGTAATAAATGAACGGATGAACCGTCGGAAGTTAATGAACGGATGCACCGTCTGATGAATGTAATAAATGAACGGATGAACCGTCGGAAGTTAATGAACGGATGCACCGTCTGATGAATGTAATAAATGAACGGATGAACCGTCGTTTCATTATTTGAAGAACTTCTGTCTATAAATATAGCAGAAATCTGACATGAATAAATACTTCTGCTCTTCAACATAAAAATGTCGTCTGGAGAAGTATCTAAGAAGGCCGAAATCGCCTCGAAGGTTGAGAAGGGCACTGAAGAACGCCCTGCCGATCCAATCCAGCCGAAGGAGGCAAAAGCGGGCGAAGGTCCGTCGATACCTCAGCCACCACGAGACATCTTGGACTTCCTGCTCGAACCTGGAAGGACTAAAGAAGAAGAAGCCATGAGGATGGCCGCCTGCAAGTTTCTTGTGGGATCCAGCAAGGAGGTTCTCGACTCTTTTGCTGACCGTATTTTTGAGAAGGACGGCAGTGGCCCTCGTCCAAATGTAGAGAAAGATGATAGTGACCTTTAATATTATGTACTATCATATGATGAAATAAAATTTGCATTTTATTTATAAACTTGATCCTGTCTGATAATTTTTACAAGCATTTACATTTATACATAATACTTCTTAAGAAATTTGCCATTGATAGGCATCATAGCAACTCGACCATCCAGTTCTGAAAGTTGATAAGCTCCGTTTGAGAAGACTTTGCTCACAACATAGGGACCTTCCCATTTCGCATCGAATTTCCCTTTGCTCATATGAGTCATAGTCATAGGACGTCTGACCGTTAGAACAAGTTCTCCTTGCTGAAAGGCTCTGACCTTCACTTTACGATTAAATGTCTTTGAGATGCGGGCTTGGTATAACTCAATATGCTGCTGAGCCATTAACCGCTTTTCATCCAATGCTTCCAACTCTTGGAGTCGAAGAAGGTCATTATTTTCTGTGGTAAGCGCATTGGCAATAGCAATCCTTAAAGAAGGAATTTGTAACTCCAAAGGAAGGACAGCTTCACAGCCATACACCAAAGAGAAAGGTGTAAAGCCTGTGGGATTGCGGACTGTAGTTTGATAGGCCCAAAGACATTCGCCAAGTTTCTCGCTCCAATTCCGTTTGTTAGTGGATACAAACTTCTTAAGGAGCTTAATAATGGTTTTGTTAAAGGCTTCAGCTAAACCATTAGCGGCAGGATTGTACGCCGTCGAAGCAACGTTGTTAATCCGATGATCATCGCAGAATCTAGTGAATTTCTGACTAATGAATTGAGGTCCATTGTCATGAATGATTCTGCGAGGTACACCGAATCTATAGATGACATGGTGTTTAACGAAATTGATGACACTGCTAGTCTTGACTTCAGCCAGAGGTATAGCTTTGGCCCACTTGGAGAAGTAATCGGTTATCGCCAATATGAACCGATGTCCTCTAGAAGAAGGAGGATTAATAGGACCTATGATGTCCATACCCCAAGCTTCAAAAGGCCATGAAGCAGCAGTCGGGTGTAAGAATTCCGAGGGTTGATGAATGAAGTCTGCATGGATTTGACAAGCACGACATTTCCTTGCATATTCAATGGCATCTGATACCATAGAGGGCCAATAATAACCCATACGTCTAATGCGATCCTGTAATTTAGGACCAGGTTGATGTGCTCCACAGACGCCATCATGAGCTTTACGTAACACTTGTTTGGCTTCATCATCAGCTAAACAGCGTAGAAGAAGACCATCATAAGTTCGCCGATAGAGGGTTATAGTAGTTTGATTGTAATAGAATCGGAGAGATCGTCGACGAACACTTGTAGCCTCCTTAGGATCTTCGGGGAGTATGTCATGAACCACAAAGTCAATGAAAGGAGTTCTCCAATCTTCATCAATAACATTGACTTCAGTAAAATTACTGAATTCAATATTACGATTGTTTTCGATGCAGAACAGTTCCCGGTTGGAGATAACCACGACCTGCTGTCTTTTGATAGGGATGGCTAAGACAGCTGCAAGATTGGCCAAAGCATCGGCTTCAGTATTGCAAGCTCGTCGAACATAGTCAATGAAGAAGGCTTTGAATGATGTAGCTATATTGATTGCCGCCTCATGATAAGGCACTAGGTCTTGATGACGGACTTCATAGGTTCCTCTAACCTGGTTTACAACCAATTTAGAGTCACCATAGACTTCCAGATATTCAACATTCAGTTGTTTAGCTAGCTGAAGGCCGACAAGTAAGGTATTGTACTCTGCCACATTGTTGGAGCAAGGTTCATCTAAAGAGTAGGCTCTTTGGATAGTTAATCCGTCTAGAAAAACAAGGACAACTCCAATACCTGCCACTATAGCACCATTTGGTCCAATTCTTGATGCACCATCAAAGAATAAACGCCAGGTTGGAAACTCTTCAGAGATCATGTTGACTTCTAACGTCTCGTCAGGAATTTTGTCATAGAGTTTAGATGTTTCAGGCACAGGATGAGCCGCTAAGAAGTCTGCCAGCGCTTGACCTTTGACAGACTTTTGTGGAACATACACCATGTCATATTGAGCTAGCAGGATTGCCCATGTAGCCAACCGAGAATTAAGTATACTTGGTTTCTTCATGAGTACCCGGAGAGGGTTAACTCGAGATATAACATGAATAGTTTGACTAATGATATAATGCCTCGTCTTTTGCACAACAAACATGAGAGCCAAGCATTCTTTCTCGACAGGACTATAACGGTGTTCAGCACCAATCATAGTTCGGCTAAGATAGTAGATAGCTTGTTCATGGCCTTCTTTGTTCTTTTGGGCAAGTAAGGCACCCAATGAATGGTCCATAGCACGAACATACATCAAGAATGGAATGCCAGAGATAGGTGGCACCAAAACTGGTGGGTTCATAAGATATTATTTGATATCGTCGAATGCTCGTTGACATTCTTCAGTCCAAACAAAAGATACACCCTTCTTCATTAGTTGAGTGAATGGTCTGCAGCGTCCAGACAAGTTCGAAATGAATCGCCTGATGTACGCAAGTCGGCCTTGGAATTCTCGTAGCTCTTTTAGGTTGCGTGGAGGACGCATCTCTTGGATGGCTTTGATTTTCTCGGGATCCACGTGTATACCCTTAGAGGTAATGACGAAGCCGAGAAACTTGCCACTAGAGACACCCAAGAATGACTTGGTGGGATTCATCTTGAGCTGATGTTGACGCATGAGATTAAATATTATTCTCAAATCTTGGATGTGATCTTCTTTTAGACGACTTTTAACAGCAATATCGTCCACGTAACATTCGACTGTTTTGCGAAGATGATCTTTGAAAATAGTACTCATAGCACGTTGGTAAGTTGTACCAGCATTTTTAAGACTAAATGGCATCACTGTATAACAATAAACACCACGAGGAGTGCGGAAAGATGTATGCTTTTCATCTTCAGGATGCATTTTGATCTGATTATACCCGGAAAATCCATCCATAAAAGATATCCTTTCGAACCCACAAGTATTGTCAATCATGACGTCTGTGATAGGAAGAGGAAATTCATCTTTTGGACATGCTTCATTGAGATCTCGGAAGTCGATGCAGACTCGAACTTTTCCAGTTTTCTTCAGAACTGGGACGACATTGGCTACCCAATCAGGATGCTGCTCTTCTCGAATAAAGCCACAAGCGATGAGCTTCTTGACTTCATCATCAATTGCGTCCATCATTTCAGGCTTAAACCGTCTTTGTTGTTGTTTGACTGGTTTAGCATTAGGAAAAATGTTCAGTTTGTGAGTAGCAATCTTAGGATCTAAACCTGGCATATCTTCATAACTCCAGGCAAAGACGTCGATATATTCTTTAATAAGAAGAATCAACTCTTGTTTGTCTGCTTCTGGAAGATTTTTGCTAATAAAAATTGGCCGAGGTGAATCTCTTTCTCCTACATCAATTTGAAGTAGTTGATCTTCAGTAGGAGGTTCACGTTGTTCAAATCGAAGTACCCATTGGTTATCCATATGTTGAGCCCAAGGATCTGTTTCCGGACTTTCTTCAACATCTTCATCACAGCCTTCTGGTAGTTCAACAGAGACCATGTTAGAAGATACAATTATACGATGGACTTCACCGATGCTAGTATCGGAATCCCATGATCTGGAATCAGAAGAGTTAGAACGTTCTTCACTATCTGATTCAGAAGCTGCTGGGGATAACAGTGGAGGAGAAGTATATCCGAGACCTTTTTTGGTCCTGTCATAATACATTTGTGATTTTCCGTTTGGAACTGTTGTACGAATGGGAGTTCGTCTACCTTTACCATAGTTAAGGCCGCTCTTAAAGTCGTAACCCATCTTTCGGAGGATGTCTTTTGATTGTTGACTATAACGATGGAACTGGAGACGTCCCGTATCGTTAACTTTGCTATCATCCGAATAGTTAATCTTTGTTTCCGGTCTTTTATATAAAAATGCTAAACTTTCACCTTTCTTTAAAGAAGGATGAATACGGTAAGAATCATCTGGATCTTCAAGCGAGACTTCTGTCTGAAGAGATTGTACGACTCCCAGTGTAATTGATTGGAAGCTATCTAACATATCCAAATAACTTTTAGTATAATAAATAACATCAATATACTGGAAAGTAGGTGCTTTTTCATTGATTTGTACATCAGTATTTACAACAGGACCTTTAACCTTAGCAGATTTGGTCAAATTGATTACAAGAGGGGGAGAAGAAGAACGTGGAGGAGGCTTGTTACGACGGAGATCGATAACAAGTGGCTCAGAAGAAGTGAGCTCCCTTTTTTCCTTGTTGTGATTTAGATCAACAACAAGTGGCTCAGAAGGAATGAGCTGCTTTTTGTCTTTGTTACGATGTAAGTCGATAACAAGTGGCTCAGAAGAGGTGAGCTCCCTTTGATTTTCATCAGCATCAACTGATTTCTTTTGAACTGGTAAGTGAATAACCAGTGGCTTGGAAGATTGAGGATGAGAAACTCGCCCCTTAACAGGTATGATAAGAGTGTCTTGAGGTACTGCTTTTTGATCTTCTTCAGTATCCATAGCCAATACTACCTTCATAAATTCATCCTTGTACATAGGAGCATCGTTGCAATAAGCTTCAACACCCTTGAAAGGATAAAGGTCCGTAACTTCCTTATGAACTTGTCCTTTGTCATCAACATATTTAAAACATTGATGAAGAGTTGATGGAACGACATTGTGTTCATGGAGGAATGGCCTTCCCAGGAGAGCATTATAAGAACAACCATGATTGTCAATGATATAAAAGGTCACCTTTGTGCGAAGATTGCCTATTTGGAGTTTTAGACGAATCTTGCCCAAAGGTTCACTCTTTCCTTGATTAAATCCCAGAATAGTAGTGATCGTGGTTGAAAGACTATGCACTGGTATCTTTAATGCATCTAGCATTGTCTTTGGCATAATACTAAGTGCAGATCCTGGATCTATCAGGATACGATCAACCTTCATTGAATCTATATATCCTGTATAATAAAGAGGACGATCATGTCTATTATCTTCCATTAGCATATCATCCTGAGTGAAAGTAATATTTGGGATCAGTTCCAAGACACTATGACTGTGATGACAAGAGACTGATTCTGATTCTGGCTTCTTAAGAAGAGTTAAGCAAGTTTCAGCATGCATCAGAGCTTCACTTAGAGTTTCTCGTGTCTCTTTGGAAAGACGCAAGAGTTCAAAGATTGACAGCCTAGCTGGTGTATTGGCTAATTGAGCCAATATATCAAAGTTGTAAGGCTTCTCAAGCCCAGTAGGAGATGACTTCTTTAGAGGTTTGTCAAATCGAACTTGTTGCTTGCCTTTGTCAGCCGTTGTTGGCTTAGGAGGAATTGATACTACAACTGGTGAAGATGTAGAAGGGACCTCTTCAACAGATGCAGGTTGTGCCAGAGCAGGTTCGGAAGAAGAAACAGGATCCTTTTGACCTTCAGAATGATCTTTCAAATAAGCTTTTCCTGATTTTGTGCCTAACAGAATCTCTTCGTCAACAATAGGATCAAAAGATACCATGTTGCAGATTTTGGTTTTGCCTTTAGAACGAGTTTTCTTCTTGGAAGATATCTTAAATTCTGGAGTAAGATCAGGATGGATCCACATAATTTCACCATTGTCAAGAGACAAGGGAATAAGACCTTCATTAGATGGAAGCGGGAGATTCTCAATCTCAAGGGTTGCTTTAGGAATCGGAATGACACCATGCTGTATCATCTGCGGAGGGAAATCTCCAAATTGGACTGAAACCATATTTGCAGTAACAGTCTTCTCATCTTGTTGCAAAGTGACTACCCTTGCATTAACAAGCTCTTGAATCTTACCTTTGAGCACATAGCATGCTCGAGTAGGATGTCCAATGAATCGGTAATAGACACAATACTTGGGATGATCAGTCTTATTAACTTCATCAGGTTTCTTTGGATCAGGGAGTTGAATTTTGTTATTTTTGAGTAAACACTCAAAGATACTTGCAGTGTCATTTTCGTCAAAGGAATATTCTACCTTCGGACGAGGTTCCCTCGGTGGAGGTGCAGAAGGAGTAGGAGTAGATGTAGGTGGGGCCACATTGACAGCCAAAGATTCTTTATTTTTGTTCAAGTTAATGTTTAAAGTCTCTTTCGCTTTGCGATTGTTCTGGCGATTGCCACCACCTGAATTCTGATGCTCATCGCGATCAGGGTTAGACATTTGTACCCCCAATTATTTAAACTTGTCAGCACTTACTTCAGCGGCTTTGGCGTTGACGATGAATGAGGGCCAATCTTGGAATTGAGTAGATACCGTCCACATACTGATAATAGGCAAAAGATTTGCCTTACAAGTATCAATAGTGACAGCAGCTGGAGTCCCTGGAGGCATTTTCAAAGCTTCACGGCGGAACCGTTCAATAAAGCTCTCAGCAGTTTCATTATGTTTTTGTTTGATTTTGTTGAGAGCTGACATCGTCATATCATTAAATCCTTCATAGAACCGTTCCAGAAAGATTTGTTTGAGACCTGAAAAAGAAGTAATGCAACCATCGGGCAAACTTCTGTACCAGTCGTATGCTACGCCGGCTAAACAATCGACGAACACTCTGGTAAGAAAAGCGTCATTTGGCTGAAGTTGAACAGTCATTACCTCAAAATGATTGATGAATTGACTCGGGAAAGTACTGCCATCGAACAGAGAGATTGTAAGGATTTTGTACTTTGGGGGAAACGGGACGTCCTTCCATTCAACCGGATAGGGCTGTTTAATCCCCAACCTTTGTAGATTGTCTTTCTCTTTAAATGCTTCAAACTGGGTTCGTAAGAGTTTGACAGCTTCATTGGCGTCTTCTGATAAAGAAGAAGGAGCAGGTTGAGTTGTAGTAGTAGGAGGAGGAACAGCGTTGTAAGCACTACCCCCAGCTCCTGAATGGCTAGGCGTAGTTTGTAATTGCACTTGTACAGGAGGTATTTGAGGAGGCACTACCCCCAGCCCAGTATTGGCTGGTATTAAAGATGCTATAATCTCTGGACTAGTAATAGGTGCAGCTGGTGGTGTAACATGTTGTGCTACAATGATGGAATGCATACTAACAACCATCTCAGCCATGGTTTTTAATTTGTCTTCGAGTGCAGCAATTCGCTGTTCTTGATTTGCGGAGGTTGAAGCATCTGGATCATCGGTGACAACATAAGCCGTCACTTCTCTTGGCACAGTGGAAGATACTGTTTGTTCAGAACTTTCACTGTATGCATCATAATCAGAAAACGAATCATCTCCTGACTGGGAAACAGAAAGATGACTTGAAGGATTTTGAGAAAGATTCCTTTGACCGATTGTATCTCGACTTCGAGAACGGGTATGTTGAAATACTCCCTCAGAAGATTCTTGAAGTAGATCCAGATACCGTTGACTTGGTTTGCGAGGTTTGCCATGCTTAGAGCACCTTCTACCCCCAGTGTCTTGAGAAGTCATGTTAACAGAAGCGTACAACACTTCTTCATCTTCTGACATCGGTTCTGTTTTAGCAAAAGTCAAACGATCGAAGACAGATCGTTTTGTCGTTTGACAACAGCATTGGATGATGACTTTATGATTACAGTGATGATCAGATGGTTGAGATGGAGATATTGAGACATTATCCTGTTTTTGTCTTAGATGTTCTCGAAGATCTACAACAGGACGAGGAAAGTTCCGAGGGATCTGTTCTTTGATAACATTTGGAACATGATTCCGATTCTTCAAATGTTTAGTCCCTTGAGTATACAGGGAAGTACTCACTTCATTGGCATAAGTGTCAGGATTTCTGACTTTGGAGATTTGTTTCTGATGATGTTTAACCTTCGGCATTGGCTGTTTGCGTTTTACCGAAGTAGGTCGATTAAGATAAGTTCTGAGGTCAGCAAATTCACCCCAAGGAGTTTCTGTTTGAGACACTAACAGTTTTCCCTGTCTGGAATGACCAATTTGGAGAGTCGGGAGGTCCTGGAATTCTGCTATCGGAGTAGGCAGAATACCTCTTTGATTAGTATAAGTACTCTTGTTATAAAGGAAAGAAGAATCCTTGTTTGCCAGAGTTCTTGAATTGATTGGAGCCGAGACACATTGAGATGGATCTTCTTCAGTAAAGACTGAAGAAGACTGAGAAAAGACCAAAGGGCCTTTTCCTTTGTTTTGAGATGAAGGGTTAGCTAAAGAGCGTTTCCCTCTGTTATCTTCCAAGTCATGAGACAAGGAAGTTTGAGAAAAGACCAATGGACCTTTTCCTTTGCTTTGAAGAGAAGAAAGAATAGTCAAAGGACTACCCTCAATGGATTGCGCAGGGGCAATAGGGTGTTTGGGAAAAGGAGTAGAATCTCTTCTTTTATTGTGAGAAGAAGGAAATTTAGCCAAAAGGCTGTCTTTCTTGGATTGCGCAGACTTGGTTTGCGCATGGGTGGAAGGTGCACTAGTCATTTGTGCATTAGAAGCTTTGGTAGGAAGTGCATCAGGAGTTCTTGTCTTAGAGTGCTTGGGATGCACTTTGGTTACTGGAGTGCTATTTTGCGCAGAAAAAGCCACTGCCAATTGTGCCAGAGTCATAGGAGTCTTCTGTTTTGACAAGGCAGCATATGAAGTAGCTTGCGCAACAGTTGCAACAGATTGCGCAGTCTTGACTGCAACAGATTGTGCAGCAGTTGCTGAGACAGACTGTGCAACAGTTGGTACAGCAGTTTGTGCAGCAGTCTGACTAGCAGATTGTGTAACAGTTGGTACAGCATCCTTGGTGGCAAAAATGCCAGATTGTGCAGACTTGGAGACCCAAACTGAGTGCACTTTACTCTTGGCAGAAGTGGCTACAGTACGGGGAGTGGTCTTGGAGTTGAGCATCGCCTCGTAGGCTGTCTGGTTGACCTTAACAACCAGCGTCTTCTGCGTCTTCCCGATAGACGCTACGTCACATTGAATTGCTACTTCCTCGTTGGAGGAGAAAGTTGTCCCCAGCAGAGTCGCCATTTTGTTTGCAAAAATAAAAGTATAGAACTTTATTGATACAAACTGTAATAAAGATTACAAGAATTCTGGGAAAATTACAACTATAGGAATCCAATCTTGATGACGATTGCTTTATCCCTTGGACGATGTGAACTGTGAAGACGAAGCCTTTGAAGTTGAAAACAACTCTAGAAATTGAAGGCAAAAGCCTCTGAAGTTGAAGACAAAAGTCTCGGAAGAATGCAGCAGCACTTTGGCAAGAACTCCTGAACTCTCTGATTTCTGATCTCTGATCTTGATCCCCCCTGAAATGAAGACTTGAAACTCTATTTATAGAGTTCTGAAAATAACTAACTTTTAGTTATTTTGGACTGTGCAGGATGATTTGCGCAGCATTGGTTTGCGCAGCATTGATTTGCGCAGACAGTTACCGGATCGTGGGCCAACTATCATGGACACATGGCATCATTTGATAGAAATGCGCATGATCGTGCATAAACAGTTGCCACGTAATGAGCAATCGATGGCATGAATGCCACGTGTAACTTATCAGTTATATTGATGGAGTGCGCAGAGTTGAATTGTGCATACATGGTTTGTGCAGACTCAAACTGTGCAGGATTGGTTTGCGCTGCCAGCTGTCAGCCGCCCTCGAGCACTGTGCGGCGCATGAAACGAACAAACTCCTTGTTATCCGCGCTGTCAGTTGTCAGAAAAGATTTGATTTGATTTGGTAATGATGACTTCTGCCACGTCAGTCTGCGCAGTTGGAAGTGTGCGCAAAGCAGTATGCGCAATCGGATTGCTGCGCAATCTGTTGTCTGCGCAATTCATCCAAATGATGGGTTTCTTGATTTCTTTGACTTTGTTGATTGATGCAACTTGATTTTTTTAGGACCTACAGTAATGAGGACATGGCAGGAGTGGACTCAACAAAGGATATTTGTGGACCTACTATCCTTGGCGTACTCCGGTTGTGGGTACGGATAATAAGTCAAAAGGAAATCAACATACTTACTCAGAGGTAATGAGGACATGGCAAGCATGAAGGTTTCTTCGACGGAGCCTTCCCACTCAGAGGTAATGAGGACATGGCAGGAGTGGGCTCAATGAAGGAGGGTACATAGAACGACTCAGAAGTAATGAGGACATGAAAGTTCTATATAAAGGGATGATTTTTTTGGCAGAAGTAAAATGACTCAGAGGTAACATCGACATGGTCATTTTGGAAATTTGTGGATCTGTTACCCTTTTTGCGCACTGGGAGTGCGGGTAGTGGATCATGAGGAAGGAACTCTTTCAGGAAGAAAGTTCAGAGGCATGGTCATACATGACTTACTATCTGAAAGAGTGATCGGAATGTGAGTTCAGAGGCACCTACGGGTACATAACTCGATAATCTGGGAGATTATGAATATGAGTTCAGCGGTACCAGTGGTACATGACTCGATAATGCTCCAATGAACAGTTGTGTGAGAATGGCATCGTCATGGGGCAGATGGTCGGTGGTGACCTCAAAGTAAGTGATGTATCAACTTGTGGAGGTCTTGCCATCATAAGGATTGATATTAAACGGCTTATATCTTGGTGGTAAGGGGACATCCCTCCATGCAGCAGGGTTTGGTTGCCGTATTCTGAGGTTTTGAGAGATTTTTCGAGCATGAAACATGGCTCGGAGCTCCTGGACCTCTCTTCTTGCTTCCCTGGCCTCATCCACAGCGGTGGGAGCCGTCATTTTAGGAGGATTATTGCCCGGGTTCGGTACTGCTGAGTTCGAGTCCGCATTGACCGTGGGACCCGCGCTTGTTTGGCCAGGCGTCCCTCCTTGGAGAGTTGGAAGGGCCGCTTTGATCTCGTTGATAGACTTGACCAAGGCATGCAGTATGGCCTCCAGAGTGTCGATGCGTTGGCGATCACTGGAACCACCTTGGTTGTTGTCCGTCATGAACACCGTCTTTACATGAGGAGAGATGGAAGGAACGGTGGAGGACGTGCCCTCCGAATCATACCCCTGTAGCGAGAAGTCATCAGGGTATGTGGGAATGTTCTCCTCTGGCTCAGACTCAGAAGGGATAGTACCCCCAGCTTCAGAGTTTGCTTCATCTTGGGAGTCGTGGACGTCCTCAAGGACATCGGCACTTACTGTATCTGATGGGAGAGTTGTTTTCCCAGGCTCATCTCCTTGGAACATCGGATTATCGTGGATGTTTTGAGGAGTGCTACCCCCAGTTTCAGTAACCCCCAGTGGTGTGGATGATGAATCTCCTACTGTGGTAGATTTCGTCTTCGAACGGGTACCTTAGAATACTCCGGTGGTAGACAACCATTTAGACGACAGTTTTTTAGTCACAGTGGTTAAAATCTTCGGGCTGGAAATGTTTATCTTCTTCCCTCTCCCATCGGCGAGGATTTTCTGAGTGGAGTTGCAAGAGACGACGGGAGGCGCTTCGTCCTCTGAACTTGGTCGTTGCAGCCTTTGGAAAATAGATTGTCGGTCTTCTCTTGCTGTCGCGTTATTGCAACAGCAGTTGATGATGATTTGGGTGTAGTGATGTCCGTGGGAGGACTCTTTGCATACCGGGGCCTCTTCTCTTTCCTTGCGTTTGCGGAAGATAACCTCACGCAAGTCAGACAGGTCTGGAACGACCATGTTTGCTCTCTGGATTTTGGAAGACTTGTGGGAACCACTCTGTCTGTTTGCCGCCGGGGGCTGGACTCGAATGGTTCTGTACAACTTCCCATCAGAGGCCCGTATAATGGTATATGGAGCACTCAGATGGTCAGAGGTTGGGACAGCCGACTGAGCTCGCCGAGCTCGCGCTGCCCTTGACTTCTTCACTCGAACGCCTGAAGGCGTATAATAGAAAGAGTCAAAATGATGCTGCAGAAAGTCAAAACTATTTTCTTGGGCACATGAGAGATCAGAACCATAGGAGAGGCGATCGAAGACTGAGCCTGAGCTGTGTGGAGCAGGCAGTATGTGGCTGGAGTCAACAGCCTTCATGTGGCTGGCAGTTGTGGCCGCATAGGCTTTCTTCGTCCGGCTGGAAGTCTCGGCCGTATGAGGTTTCTCCATGCGGCTGAAAGTTCTGGCCGTATGGATATTCTTCATACGGCTGGAAGTTTCAACCGCATGAGCATCATGCATGCGGCTGGCGGTCTTGGCCGCATGAGTGTTCGGCTTCTTTTCCTGGAGCACATAGAATCACTCTTTGTCCCTGCAAGTTCAGTATCGTAGTATTTTTCTCTACTGAACTTGGGGACAGCAGAGTCCTCTATTGCTTGACATGGGGCCGCATGAGAGTCATCTTCGCCGTCTTGGGTAGCATAGAGTACTCCGTCCAGGGCCTGGGGAGGAGCAAATGATTTTGGCCTCCACTCCCTGCGGGTCTTCTTTGTGCGGGTTTACTTCTGGACCGGGCCAGCGCTCCCGTCGGAGAGCATTTCTTCAAACGCATGTTGGTCGAAGCGGACGACCATCTTCTGTTGCGTGGAGCCAAGTTTGGCTGCATCCGATTGCGTCACCAACTCCTCAACCGTGGTAAAGTTTGTCTCCAACAGAGTCGCCATCGTGTTTGCCATTGATTGTAAAAGAACAGAACAATTATCGGAGGACTGAACTTAGACTCACAATACAAACTCGCTTGTACAAAATTCTAGGGACGAAAACCTAGGTACAGCAATCTAAGTACAATTGTTTATTTTAGATTCTGGGTGGTGACGATAGAGGCTCGGGAAAGCGGCAGCAGCTCTGCCTTACTCCTTGGACGATCGGGTGCAGCCTTGGCTCTGTAGAAGAACTGCTCGGCGTTGATGAAGAAATGCTCTCCTTTTAATTTCTCTCTGACTCTCTGGATACGAGGGGGGTGTGCTCTCTCTCTCGGCTGCTTTGCAAGGGAATGGCACCTTGCTATTTATAAGAGTGGGGAGCATCATCAGGGTTTGCAATGATTGCCCATTCTCAAAAGTCGGCGGTTAAAGATCAATGAATCTGGGCCGTTCATAATAGATTTGAGCAATTAATGTGATTGTATCAAATCTCTGTGGGCAATTAATGATGATTGCCATAAATCCTTATGATTTGTTATGCCAAGCTCGGATCTCCTGCCACGTGTTCAATTTGATTGATTATAAATGATCTGATTTTATCCCAGTAATTATGAGGATGGCCCTAAACCTGGTTGTTAGGATTTGTTGATGAATCTTGCCACGTGTCCCACTATTATTAGGCTGCTAGCTGTAGGGACGCTGGCAAAACCGTGAGCCACTTGGGAAATCTGAGCCGCATGAGGATTGCTTCCCACTGAGCCGCATAAGGCTGGCCACGTGTTAAGGCTGCTTGGGAGTGGCCTCTGAACATTTGAACCGCATGGAGATGATCTGAGCCGCATGAGCATAGGCGACCGCATGATGCGTGGCTTCTCAGTGAGCCACATGAAGATAGTCCTCTTGAGCCGTATGGGTAGCCTCTGTCTGAGCCGCATGGGGTGGCCTCTGTCTGAGCCGCATGGGTAGCCTCTGCCTGAGCCGCATGGGGTGGCCTCTGTCGGAGCCGCATGCGACAGTCCATGTGTCAAGGCCGCATAAAGGTTTTTGGGGTTTAACGGATTGTGTTAGAGATTTCCTTCGTTTCCCTCGGAGTCTGCCATTATGACAGAGTTATTATTGCATCTTTATGTCAGAGCTGTCATTGGTCAGAGCTGTCAGCCGTCAAGACATTAAATGCAGTAAAGATGAAGGGAAGAGCTTTTGAGGGCCACGTGGCTCCTCTCTGGGCCGCATAGAACTATTCGAGCCGCATAGATGCTTGAGCCGCATGGATCCCTGAGCCGTATGAGCTCTCTGAGCCGCATGGAGATCCTTGGCCGCATGGATCTTTCTTTATTCTTTTCCATGCTTCTACACTCACAGTATCGGTATTTATATATGGATACGTATTTTGTATTAAATTTCATATTTTTTTGGTTTTTGGAACGCTTTAAAATTTTCCCAAATTATAGATTTCCTCTTTGACAGGCATACCGCCAGTATACTAGTGTATACCGACGGTATACCGCCCGGACAGATTTTCTATATTTTTGATATTTTTGATTTCAGATATTTTCGTTAATAGTATTTCTGATATTTTTGTGAATAATGTTTTGGATATTTTGATGAATAGTGTTTAGATATTTTGGTGAACAGTATAGATGCATCTATTATCCATTGGACAATTGGTTTTCTCAATAGATGAGATTGTCTTAGATTTTGACATGGATCATGATCCAACGGTTACGATTAATTCATCCGTTCTATATATACCCTCTCACTTTCTCTCTCCTCTCTCTTTTTATTTCTTCTTCATTTCCTCTTTACTCTCCTTCCTCTTCCTCAAGCTTAGGAAAGCTTGGCCTTTTGGCCTAGAGTGTGGTTTCGGAACCCCTCTTGATGGTAGAGTAGAAGATTTGGCTTGGTTGCTAAAACCTAGGCAAGTACATCTTACTCAAATATGATATGACTATGCTTTATTCTTTATTTTTCATAGAAACTAAAGTTTTATTGTTCTATGATATGCTCCTCTAAATTTTTAACATGTTTAGTATATAGCACTTTTGGTTTTGATCGGTAGAATTACGTAAATCTGAGTTTCTCGATATAATTTTTGAGTATTTTGAGGTATTCATTTATCAAAACTTTGAATTTGTGAAAACTAATGATTCTATGTTGTAGGAAATTCAATTCTATGCAATTTTGACTTTTGAAAATCTGAATTCCGATTTAAAACGAAGTTTTTATGGCCGAAACAAGTTTTAAATTTTCAAAAATCAACTTTCTATGACAGTTCAGAAAATCCGTTAGAAATTCGTGAAAATCCGTTGAAAAATCCAAACCTACTCTAAAAACTTGCTGTTACACTTCGAAAAATTCGCCGATAATCCATAATAATCCGCTGGATGATCCGGTTAGGATGTTTTTGTCTATTTTTGTCCGTTTCTGCCCGTTTTTGTCTATGTTTGATATTTTCTTCGATTGTAATGAACTCTTAACATGATTAGATGATCTTGTATAGTTAGAGAATGATTGTACACCCTATATACGTTGACATATTATATGTTCATAAACTGTTTTATGTTATGTACTTATCTTTTACTGATTTTTCTTACATACCATGATATAGTTTCCAATTTGATTTTTTGACATGCCATGATATGTTTTCCAATTGATTTCTCCTCACATGCCATGATATGTATTGTCATGCCTTTCCAAATTTTAATGTCCAGTATATTTATTGTCTAGCTGTACATCGATTGATAGTAGCCTGTCATTGCATACTCATAATTATCGTACATGTCCAGATTGATATAGTGGATCATAGTAGCGCACTTCCGTACTGATTTTCTGATTGACCTCTAGTTTAAGATTGAATGGATGTTCTTTATTGACTATGTGGATTTAACTTGTTATTTGTCTAATCTATTTGTATCTTGGCAATGGACAATCGAGTGTGAGTATTGTCCATTGTATCGTGCATAATGTGTATTGAGAACATTTGCCCGAGATATCTCGCAAATAACTTCTGACCATGACTCGTCATTATAGGAAGATTCTTGAGTATCCATGACTTAAGAATTGAAAATGAATCTTATAGGTAATTGACTAGTAAACTCATATAGATCATTGGGAGGGGAGGACACTTCATGCTACCGCGACTCGGGTCGCTATGGGCCCCCACAGTGGCAGGGATAACCTCGACCGACGTGGACCCATGACCTCTATTGATTGAGTAGATGTTTATCTACTATTGATATGTTTGTTTGAGTAGATTTTGT
This sequence comes from Iris pallida, assembly GCA_029216955.1. NCBI lineage: Eukaryota > Viridiplantae > Streptophyta > Magnoliopsida > Asparagales > Iridaceae > Iris > Iris pallida. The sequence goes on from JANAVB010013000.1 coordinate 14,824,753, forward strand.
TTTTCTGCTATTGATAAAGATTATTGGTTGTTTGTATTTCTTTTCTTTCTACCGTCGTCGCCCCCTTGGCCATCCGAGTTACTACAGCGTAGGTGGTAGTGAAGTTCCTCATCTTGCATACTAGTAATTATGATTGTGATAACCCTAGCTAGTTAATGACAGCAAGCCATAGATATTGATTGGCCATGCACTTTTGGTTATGCGTTACTCTATATTCTCTATATGTTGGTGAGTGGCCAGAGGCTAAGTTCTGCTCAGGAAAGGTTATGCAATCCCGGTCCTTGTTTGGTTTATGGGTTGTGGCTCCGACTTCTAGTAGTTCCTAAGTCCCTTGTTGTCCATCGGCTTATTCTTCTCTATTGCTATATTATTCAGTATTTCCATTCAGTCATTTCTGTTCTCGAGATACGTACATTGGTACCGTACTAGTCTGGACCTGTATTTATTTATTTCTATCATTATGTTGTTGTATTATTGATGGGATTTGTCGTTCACCTCGAGCCTTCCTTGTGGTACTTGATATTTGGGGTCTGACCCTACTGGTTTTCTATGGCCAGGTTCCGTAGTTGATATCGAGGATCTACCGTCTTCTTCTCCGGATGGTTCACACTCAGAGGACCGATACGGATTGGCGAGTAGGTTACCTTATCTCCTATTCCATTGTTGTACTTTTATTTGGTGGTATTTAGCCAAGGACATGTACTAGTCCTTGTATCTGGGTTTTGTTCCATCCGTCTTCGTACGGCGTAGATGTATATTCTGGACCATGGCTAGTTGTATATTTATTTATCTTCGGTATATTCAGTTGATGTATCTTTTCATTATGTCAACTCTCATGATTATGTATCTATTTGTGTTTACGATGTCTTACCCATCTCATATGTGATTTACTCTTTATTGCTTCTCGTGTTGATTAGATTGAGATAGGATTTGTTTGACCATAGGAGTTGTTAGTGGTATGCTAGAGTCCACCCACTTGTCTTCTAGACAGCTTTGATCATATATTGGGATACTGGCATACTCTAATATACGTAGCTGGATTCTTTTCGCCCTCGATCTCCATTATTTTGGTTCTGGGGTATGACACATCTCAATCTGCGTGGGATAATCATATGAAGAGCGAACCAAGTGCACTAAGGTTGATCAGACCATAATACACCGATTCTAATTAGACAATATGTTAGTGGACGTCCCCAATAAACACATGTCCTAAGCAAGCTCGATAAAGAATAAGCTTGCAAAAACTAGGCTATAATAGAGACATCAATCATGATCGTGCAAAAATATAAGTACGTGATATAATGATAAAAGCAGATATAAATAATTCATGTTCCATAAGAATCTAAGTTTCAACCGGTGTTCGCGCTTACACAGTCGTCCTACTATCTTTTTTTTTGAGGCCTTGGTTGAAAGAATGAGTCATGGATCTTTAAGAACTATAGTCTAGGTATTCTTCTTAAAATTCTCTTTAATGGGTTGCAAGAACCAATAAAGTGATATGTTATGAGGCATAATACCCAACTCAAAAGAGTTCAACTAGTAGGATGATTGAGCATTATACACGTATACCTAGTATGAGTCATCTTCCTAACCTTTAACAAGCAGGGAAGGAAAGATACGAATTACGGTAAGATCAAACAAGAGGCAAATCAAAGCTGTCAAACGAGAGTTTGAAAATGAAAACCAATGGAGGGGATCAAGTATGTGGACAAGATTTTAGACTCTAATCCTATGTGCAGGCTCACATCGATACAGTAATGTACCCAAAGTAATAAACTCGACCTGTATGGGCCACCACATAAATATGTAACGTCCCAGTCCCAAAATACTTAGGACTAAGTACGTAGACATGCCAGCTGTACACATACGAAGTATACTCCAATATATGGAAATTTTGTATGTATACATAAGCTGTGATATGTAGTAAACCATGACAATAAATCTCATCCACAATAAGAGAATAAATATATAATAAAAATAAACACTGAATTTATTATTTATACAAAAGTTCGGCGGAGACAAATCCACTACCAACCATTTAAATGAGAACAAAAATACAACAAAATGACGGATAAAAATAGTAATGGAAGATCCAAGAGCAATCCTCCTCGATATAGAAGGAAAGACCACGATCTTGGCTCGAGCACCTGCAAAGCATCATGGAAAGCACACACCTAAAGAGATCACCAGGTCCTCAGAGGGACGTAACAAGATACAAGAAGAACATGCCATAATAAACTGAATATATATAAAATGTCACAAGTCACAAGAAAAGTTAAATAGTCCAAATCATAACAAGGCACAATAACTCATCATCGAAACAGTAGACTACCCCTATAACCAAACAAGGATAAGGGGTAGCACACTAATCCGTGATGCGATATTGTTCCATGCTACTATTTAAAATAGGGTGACATGACATCAACTGAGGTTACTTAACTATTCTACTATGTTCATGCAGTTAAGAACAAACCTTTAGTCGCAAGGGACCTGGCTTTGAATAGGATCCGGTATAGTTCCCACTTGGGCACCAGTGACCAAGCGCATAACGTTCAAAAATGTCAGTGGCCAACCTGAGGGGGTAAGCATAATCTTATCTCTTGTGAAGCTTCTGGGTTACAATGGAATGTGTAATAGTAGCCCATACGACAAGGAAATGTTCTCCCCACCAGATGCACCTATCTAAGTCGTATCCACGACCATGTACCTCTACTAACTGCCAAGTCTCCTAGCATGCCTCTATTGATAGTTAGACCTAACGCATGTGCATGGGTGATTAGCCAACACGCAAGTACCTCTATATGCTACTCATCTCACACATATCTTGTGGTATAACAGTGTCAAGGTTTATGAAATACACTACAAATGGTAGTCCCTTAACTCTTGGTCCATATGCATAATTAAGGACAAGAAGAAAATAAGACTAGTACTTGCATCATATATAACGTAAAGCAAGTAAGTAAATCAACTAGAAGACTAGAAATAAGCAGGCCAGAATATACAATAACTAAAAACGCAAACTAAACATAAGCAGTAAATATGGCAAGGTATCTTACCTGAGATTGTGTGCAAAAGGGCAGGATCCAGTAGCTCGAACAGGCAGATAAATGAAGCAAAGAAAGCCAATTCCCACAAACATCCTCGGATCCTGAAATAGACATCACCAATATTTTTGTTGCAAAAGATATGTCTTGAAATGCCTGTCCAAAAGTCAAATTCTGGATACAGGAGCAAAATTATAATTTCGGGTCAAAACGATGTCTGCTGTTGGACCCATTTTGTACAGAAAAGCATGCCAATATCTATGGTCTCTAAAGTCGTCAAACTATATGTCTACGGGTATGGTTTGACGAGGTGAACCCAACCGTATGTCCAAAGTTAGATTTCAACGGGCCGTACACAAATTCGCCCGTTGGATTGGGTCACGGGCTCGCCAAAAAGGCGTTCCGATCGACCTTCTCAGAATCGAACCAAACTTGGCATACAGGACCAGAAAAATGATAGGTCCTGTTGGCATAGGTTTTGTCTTGATACAACGAACGTGCACAAAGTTATGGCCTAGTTTGTAAAGTGGCCGATACGGGGTATCTTGACGGTTACGCATTGATTTCGTCGTGCATGCAAAATGAAATCGAGTTCCATCAGATCCCACAAGTCAAAAGTATCCATATGCGCCCTTTGATGCTTATGGGTTGCGACCACGTCGCCCGGTTTGTCGGGGCGCACGCCGTATCGAGAAAAGTTTCTAAAATTTTTATGATTTTAACGTGGTTTTTCTCAAACTTTGAAATCAAAAATCTTTGCATGAAGTAAGTTATAAATTAAACTAAAATAAGGAGTTTGAATTCCTATAAGTGTTTTAAAACATTGTTCAAAACTTTTCCAAAAATTCCTAGTAGGTTGATCAGAATCTATCTCAAAACATGAGGGTTTCGACTAATTTTGTATTCTATTTTTAAGTAGTTTTTCGATGACTTCATGTTGATTTCCTGATCGACACAATGGGATATAACTGAATCCCTTTGAAAGGGTTCGAAGAGGTAGGTAGGGTTTCCAGGGAACTTTACGTGATAAAAAATGATCGAAAATTGAGGGAGAAATATGATCGAGAAGGTGTACATTATTGTGGGTTCACGAACAAGGGATTCGCTGTTCTGGTCGGTCGATGAGGCTTCCGCGGTGGTGCGGCGGTCCACGACAGCACTCAAGCGGTCAGAGATATGCGCAACAGTGATAGGAAGGCTCGAGGTTGTCATGTTAGGTTGTAGATGAAAGTTTCTAGGGTTCTTAAAGTTTTTCTGAAGAACACACATACACACACACACACACACACACACACACACACACACACACATATATATATATATATTTAGTGTTTTAAATCCAAAATTTGATCAATTTTGACTTGATTTCGAACAGTATTTGATGTAATACCGTGGAGAATATGTTAGGGATTCTATAGGAAAAGATTTGGGTCGAATCGATCAAGGATTTTGCATTTTCGGGTTGATCCATCCTTGAAAATTTTCGTGGTTGACAGTATATATGATGTCGGTTTATGGCCTGATGGTCATATCGCGAGATTTACAAAATCTCGCGATAAATTGAGAATTTTTTCTTTCTATATATATCTATCTATATATAACTTTATCTATATAAGTATTCATATGCTCTTATTCAAACATAAATAAAATCCTGATTACTCTATAAAATCCAAACGCCTTTAGATATCTAATTAATTAAATCTTTTCCATTTATCAACTATAATATATATATATATATATATATATTTATATGTATATCAATAGGCACATAAAATTTTTATAAAAAATAATAAAAATTCAAAAACTCAAAATATACTTATAAAGTATTTTTTAGTAGAAATATGCAAGCCATATTCATCATATAATTAATTACTAACTAAAATCTAAATAGGAATACCATAATAATATTTAAAATAAATATATGAATAAAAAAATTATAAAAAATTTCAGGGGGTTAACAAGTATGTCAAAGTTGTAGGATTTGATAGGCCCTACTGTCGAGTCTTTCCTCAGAGGTTTGTCGAAGCGAACCTTCTTTTGCTTCAGCCTATCTGCGGTAGGAGCCTGAGACGGGCCTGCTTCTGATGTATTAGGAGTAGGGGTTGTAGTTGGTGGAGGTGCTGCCTCCCCTGGAGCTTGGTTCCCCTCTTGCTGCCGTGTCGAACCAGTGGTCACCAGGGTATCATCGGTCGATGTCGAGACCATGCGACATGTCCTGACCTTCTTTCCTTTGACAAAGGGGGTTATAGGTGCCATCATGTCGGAAGTAAGGTCGGGGTGGACCCATATGACCTCGTCTCATGGTGTGGGGAAAGGGATGAACCCTTGAGCGTTGTCACGGTCTGGTGGAAGATTGAATACTTCTATTGTCACTCTCGGGATGGGGAAGACCCCGTCCCGTGCCTCCGTGGTTGGGAAACTTCTAAACTAGAGAGTAACCATATTGGCCGTGATAGTCTTTTCTTCATAGTCAAGTGATATGACTTTGGCGTCGATGAGGTGTTGAATATGTCTTTTCAACACGTAGCAATCTCGTGTCGAATGGTGGAAATACTGATAATAATGGCAGTATTTAAGGTTGTCCACCTTACCCTTTTCATCGGGGCACTTTTGTGTTAGGAGAGACAGCTTGCCACTCTTCGTCAGCATGTCGAAGAGTTTTAGCGTATCTTCGTCGTTGAAGGAGTAAGTCTCCCTCGGCTTCTGTACTTCTGTAGACTTGGGGTTCCTGGTTACTGAACCTTTCGAGATGTTGACGGTCATGGCCTGTTTGCCTTTTTCGTCCTTAGGGTTGTTGCTAGACGAGCGTCTCCCCTTGTCCTCGAGAGAAGGAAAGTTTAATCCCAAGAGTTGCGCATCTTGGGCTTTCCTTTGTGGCACATCCGCCTCTATAATGAAAGGCGTCTACTCTGTACAAGAAATACTATACCACAATTTGATTGCAGGCAACATGTTCTTGCAGCAAGAGTCCATAAGCATGGGCTCGGGCATGCCAGACGGTAGCCTTAAAGCTTCCTGGCAGAAGTGCTTGATGTACGCAGGGACATGTTTTTTCTCTCTCTGGATGACCTCCATATGAGTTGACATCGTCATGTCCATCCCCCCTTCATAGAATCGATCGATGAAGAGAGTCTTCAGGTCCTCGAACAATAAAATATAGTCTTCCGGAAGACTGCAGAGCCACTCATAGGTTATCCCCTACAGGGCTCCTATGAATATATTGGTGAGGAGGGCATCATTCTTTGGTTTGTGCCATGTTACTGAGGCAAAGTACCTTAAGTATCGTCGGAGAGACTCCTTTCTATTGAAGGGCGTGAGCATCTGCAGATTATATTTGGGACAGTAGACTACGTTGTCCCACTAGGCAGGATATGGCTGCCAAATCCCCATCTTTCGGAGTGCTGCTTGCTTCTCTGGGGCATCATAGCGAGCATACAGTTCCTTGATGGCCTGTTGTATCTTGGTTGACATTGCAGGTCTTGTGGTCGATGGAGTAGACGATGGTGGTGTCGCTTGGTTGATGATTGGCAGCTTACTGGATCCGTCGTTAGCTACCGGGTCAAGCGCAGGTGTGGACGCAATAGGGACCAAACTCCACTTGATCTCCAATATGATAGAAGATAAGGATTTCATTGTAGCATTTAACATATCTAGGATCGTCTCAAAAGCTTCGATACATTTCAGCTGGTCAGGCGCTTCACTATTGTCTGCCTCATCGCAATCGGCCATAAATACGGACCTTGTGTGTGGATGGATGGAAGGGACAGTAGACCCTTCGCTCTCCAGCTCAAATGCATGTGCCTCGTTGTCTTGAGGACGAACTAGAAGGTTGCGGTCTTCCTCAGACTCATTGCGGTTGCAACCCCCAGTCTGGTGGCTAGCTGCACCTTTGGAGGCATCCGTATCATGTGGTTCCTCCTTATACTGGAATACGACGTTGTCATGGACGGTGGGGGTTGGCTGCCTCGGCGTCTGACGTGGTATCCAACGAAGATTTGGAATGCGTACCTTGGAACACACCTGTGTTGGGTACCTTTGCCTTGCTACTCTCGGGTCGCTCCTTGGGCTTGGTAGACTATATGGAAGGATCCTTGGATGGATTTTTAAGAGATTGAGAACCCTGTGTCGCGTTGCACATAGCGACACAGAGTTCATCTTCACGTACGCTTGCCGATACCCTGTCGAACCTCTGACGTTCGGTTGACGCCACTGTAGTCTTTGAATGATGGAATGCCTCATCGGCGACACGGTGACTGCCTATTGACAACAACAGTTGATGGTGATCTGGGTACAAGGGTACCTTGATTTAGGCGTGCCCTGTTCTACAGATTCCTCTTCTGCCTTACGTTTGTGTGAAAGCGTCAAGTCCTCCACCTCTGTACCCCCATTGTACGCACAGAGAAGCTGCATGTGGGTACGATCAGAGAGGGTCTGGCGAGGCAGACTCCTATCATGCTTGCAGGAACACTGCTTGCATGAGTCCTTCTCCATGGGATGTACCCCTGGCTTACATCATGTACAGAAGTGCTCAAGCGACAGAGGGGTTTAACTGGTCGAGGCATCAAAGCACGGGGACCAGTTTTGTATAATTTCCCAGCAGCTGTACGTGTGACTGTCAACGCAGGCCTTTGGTCGGTCATTGGCGTACTACTTTTGTTGGACGAGGCATGTACTGCCTTGGATTTCTTTCTACTACCCCCAGCGGGTGCACAATATTCAGAATCCAATGAGGGCTCGCTTGATGCGAAGGCAATGTTGACACAAACTGGATCACAGTCAACCTAATCTTGATAAATTAACAAAAATGATATCTGTCATGTTCCAACTTGACACATCAAGCTCCATCAAGCTCCAAAATAGAAAATCGTTACATATCGGCTCAAGACGAACATCATCAACGATTGCTCGATAAAGTTGCTGTCTATTGTATTCTGAGTTTGTATTTTGCATTTTATTGAGTCTAGGCTGTTGTAAGTTGAGTCGCACTGAATATCTCAACCTTAGCCCTTACACCCAAAAGCTCCACAAACAAAAGTCCAAAAACTGCCAAACCCAAAATAGTCCCTTAAACATTCTGTCCCCAAGAAGACAGAGTTCGGGCCGAACTCTGCCCCACACAGAGTTCGGGCCGAATTCTGTCCCCTTAATGCTAGGACCTGATTTTTAGGGTTTGCTAATTGCTAGTTGTCCAACGGCTAAATTTTTGAATATTGGGACAGAGTTCTGGCCGAACTCTATCTACCTGGACTAGTATATATAGGCCTTGTTTCCTCTCATTTCAAAACATCCCATCTTCTCATCTTCTCTTCTCTTATAGCCTATACATCCTAAAGCAAGTTCTTCTCATCCAACTAGCCACCAAACTTTCCAACCTTCCAAGGTGCTCAGTGCGAGTCAATTAGAAGTTTGAGTACAAGAGTTTCAAAAAGTAGTTACTTGAAAAATTCCAAGTTTCGCCATCCGCGAATCTGTAAGAAGTTTGGCATGCTCTTCTGAGTAAAGGCACGTAGTTGTACGCTATTTCACAAATAGTGGATTTCAATCCTGAGCTAGAGTTATCAGGCCTGGACTAGTCCTCCACGAGGAAAACCAGGTTAAAAATTGTTGTGTCTGCGTATGCTTCTCTGATCTCTATTTATATTCTGCATTTATACTCTGATTATTATTTCTGTTGGGTGAACTTAAATAGAGTTATTTTAATTGGGTGTTATTGACACATACTCTATTCACCCCCTCTAGTGTTGCCTACACGTCTTCAATTGGTATCAGAGCTCTGTTCTCTTTTATCGGATTAACATCCTAGAGCTGATCCATGGCAACCACACAACCTATCTTTTCCAACTATGGTGAGGGATAGTCCATGAATAGGCCACCCCTACTTGACGGAACTAACTACACCTATTGGAAAACTAGGATAAGTTTTTATCTGATCTGTGGAACATCGTCACGGATTGTTACGAAAAGCCGCCAGAATAGTTGTCGAAGGAGCTCTTATTGAAAAACCCTACGACAAACATTCCGACTTAGAAAAAAAAGAGGCAAGTCGAGATACTAGGGCTATTAATGCTCTCTTTTGTGCCATAGACAGGACTGAGTTCAACAGGGTCTCTACATGCTCCACCTCAAACGAAGTATAGAACCTTCTGGAGGTGACTCTTGAAGGAACCACACAAGTCAAAGAATCAAAGATCAGTCATCTTACACAAGAATACGAGGCATTCAAGATGAAGCCCAATAAGACGATCACTCAAATGTTCACCAGATTCCTCGACACCGTCAACCCTTTATCTTCTTTTGGAAAAGAGTACTCCAACCATGAGAAGATCTGCAAGCTGCTAAAGGGACTACAAAAGATCTGGTGACGACAATCATCGAAGGCAATGATCTCACCAACATGTCAATAGAAACTCTGATGGGCAAGCTAATGACGCATGAGCTCGACCTCAAAGATTTTGAAGAATCTACTCTAAAAGAAAAAGAGATTGCCTTAAGAGCTCATCGCCAAAGAACCACCTCAGGGGAAACAGATGACGACGATTCTGAAGGTGACGATCAAGCACTTACGGTTCGAAACTTCAAGAAGTTCCTACGCTTCAACCGAAGAAAGAGGGACGGTGAGGAAGAACCCACCTGCTTCGGATGTAAAAAGACGGGACACGTCAAGAAAGACTGTCCTATAGCAAAAAAGGAAGCAGATACGAAAAACCATACAAGAGGCCAACCTAAAAGAAATATGCCAATACTAGCTAGCATCTGGCACGAAAGCGAGGCCAGCGATTCAGACAAAGAAGAGGTCTCTCCACAAAATACTGCAAACGTCTGCCTAATGGCAAGTTCGGACAAGGTAAATGACTATTTTGAAGATTTCTCCTATGATGAACTGGGTGACGCCTTTAGTGATCTTCTTGGAGACCACAAAAAGGTTATTAACAAGTATAAGCATGCTAAGGAAAAGATCAAGATCCATGAAGTCGAGATTCATAGACTTTCTTGCTTACTTGAGAATGTTAGAAATACTACACCCACGGAAAGCACCGAGGAGGTATCTAAGCTTAAATTAAGCTTACACGATGCTGAATCTCTTATTAAGAAGAAAACACATGATATCACTGCTTTAAATAAAGAACTCGCTGAAGAGAAAAACAAGTACAAGATTGCTACTGCTAGAATACATGGCCTTACTACGAAATATGATGAGTTGCATGTTGCCTCTAAAAAATTAGAGATTAGACTGGGCAAGCAGGTTATTCAACCTCAAACTCAGTCTCACAGTCACATCACTCACAAACACGAGATGGCTCAACACAAGAGAGAACGTCACCACAAGAACACTCATCCACATACTACTCAAAATCATGTCCTTTATGTACATCTATTCACATACAGCACGAAAGACACACACACGTAAATTCTATCATCATCCTGCTGCTCATAATCGCCATTATCATTATGCTGCTGCACACACTCACTACAGTCATCCTACTGCTACACATAGCTATCATCATCCTGTACCCACATATAGACACAACTATCATCATGCACCCAATACCAATATGCATGCTACCTGCACTTACTGTGGCGTACACGGACACATAACACCGCATTGTAGATTTAGAAAAGTAGTTGATATCAATCAATATGCATAGGTACCAAAGACTAACTTTTCAGGACCCAAAAGAATATGGGTACCAATGGTCATATCTACTCGTGGTGTAGGTGGACCTTCTCGCTCAAACTAGAGGCAAATGGATTCTCGATAGTAGGTGCTCATGACATATGACTGGAGATGCTCATCTATTCGCTACACTATCGATGAAAAAGAAAGGATATATTTCCTTCGGCAACGAGCTTAAAAGCTATATCATAGGTAACAGTACAATTGGTTATCCTCCTTCTCCCGTCATTAAGGATGTCTGTTTAGTGACCGAGTTAAAACATAACTTGCTTAGTGTTAGTCATCTTGCTGATTATGGATATGATATTAACTTTGGAAAAACTAAATGCTTTATCTGTGATAGATTAACTGGAGACATCGCTTTTGAAGGGATAAGAGAAGATAACATATATTTTTTTTATCTATCAAGAGATACTAACAGTGCATGAAGATGCCTCTATGCCCACAAAGACGAAAGGATATTATGGCACCAGCGTCTTGGTCATGCCAACATGGATACCATATCCAGATTATCAACCAAGAAGCTAGTAAGGGGCCTGCCAGACATCACATTCAAGAAGGACACTGTATGTGCCGAATGTGAAAAGAATAAGGCGACCAAATCTTCCATTAAAACCATAAATACTGTAAGTACTACCCGACCATTACAATTACTTCATATGGATCTTTGTGGTCCTAATAGAGTAGCCAGTCTTGGCAGTAAACTCTATGCTTTTGTTATCGTTGAGACTTTTCAAGATTCACTTGGGTTTTCTTTCTTACAAATAAAAATGATATCATTTCAGTTTTCAAAGTTTTTGCTAAAAAGGTCCAAAACGAAAAAGGCTACATGATTACTCGTATCCGAAGTGATCATGGTGGCAAATTTAAAAATTCTGATCTTGAAAAGTTTTGCGATTTAAACAGTTTTAGTCATGAGTTTTCTTGTCCTAGAACTCCTCAACAAAATGGTGTTGTGGAGCGGAAGAATAGGACTCTTGGCGATATGGCTAGAGTTATGTTGAATCAATTTTTTCTTCCGAAATATTTTTGTGCAGAAGCTGTCAGCACAGCGTGCCTTATTTTGAATAGGGTTTTGATTCGACCTATCTTGAAGAAAACTCCCTATGAGCTTTGGTTTGGTAGAACTCCAAATGTTTCTTACTTTCGAGTGTTTGGTTGTCGCTGGTTTATCCTGAATACCAAAGACAACATGGGCAAATTTGATGCCAAAGCTGACAAAGGTATTCTTCTTGGCTATGCTGCCAAGAGTAAGGGATATAGAGTGTCAACAAATGCTCATTAATTATTGAAGAGTCTACTAACATAACTTTTGATGAGGACAATAGTACAGCTATCATTTCCGATGATGATGAACCAGCAACCTTCACTCATGTGGATACACCACCCGAAACCAACTCTCTGGATGGCTTACCAAAGAAGTTCCAATTCAAACCTTTGTATCTAGAAAACTTGGTAGTAGGTAAGGTATCGAAAGGGATAACGACTCGATCCTCTTTGAGAGATTCTATTGCTAGCACTGCTTTTATTTCTCAAATTGAACCTAAGAATGTTTTAGAAGCTTTTAATAATGAATTTTGGATATCTGCAATGCAAGAAGAACTCAACCAATTCGAACGAAATCAAGTTTGGGAACTTGTTCCTAGACCTGCTGATCATTCGATTATTGGTACTAAATAGGTTTTTCATAATAAAGTTAATGAGGATGGTTCAGTCACTCGTAACAAGGCTCATCTCGTAGCTCAAGGATACAACCAAGAGGAGGGTATCGACTACGATGAGACGTACGCTCCTGTTGCACGACTTGAATCCATTCGGATGCTTTCCGCCTTTGCAAATTTTCAAAACTTCAAACTTTTTCAAATGGATGTGAAAAGAGCCTTTTTAAATGGTTTTATTAAAGAAGAGGTTTTTGTCAAACAACCCCCTGGTTTTGAAAATCACAAATTTCCTGACCATGTTTTTAAACTGAAAGAAGCTCTTTATAGCCTCAAACAAGCTCCTAGAGCTTGGTATGAACGTCTTAGTACCTTCTTACTTGATAAAGGTTTTTTTAAAAGGGAAAATTGGTACTACACTTTTCATAAAATTCCTTGATGACACTGTTTTATTAGTACAAATTTAATTAGATGACATCATATTTGGGTCTACTAATGAGGGTCTATGCAAAGATTTTGCCAAGTGTATCAGAACGAGTTTGAGATGAGAATGATGGGGGAGCTAAACTACTTCCTTGGACTGCAAATCAAACAATACTCGTAAGGCGTCCGCATCAGCCAGTCGAAGTATACAAAAGACATGTTGAAAGAGTTCGAGCTTGACAACCTCAACCCTATCAGCACTCTTATGGCTACTACAACAAAACTGGAACCTGATGAAAGCGGCAAACCGGTCGATCAACGTAAGTATCGAGGTATGATTGGTGTCAATTGTATTTAACTGCTAGTCGTCTCGATATTATGTTTAGTGTTTGCTTATGTGCTAGATATCAAGCAAATCCTAAAGAATCACACATGACCGCTGTTAAGCGTATCTTTAGATATCTTAAAGAAATGATTATGGTTGGCTTGTGGTATTCCAAAACCACTTCCTTTGAATTAATCGGATATTCCGATGCTAATTTTGTGGGATGCAAAGTTGACTATAAGAGTACCAGCGGCACGTGTAATTTGTTAGGAAAGGCTTTAGTTTCATGGTTTAGCAAGAAGCAGAATTCTGTCGTACTATCCACAATAGAAGTTGAGTACATCACAGTTGGTCGTTGTCGTGCACAAATTCTATAGATGAAGCAAACTCTTAAAGACTATAACTTATCTTTCATGCACATACCTATTTTTTGTGATAACACTAGTACTATTAATTTGACCAAGAACCCAGTATGTCATTCACGTACGAAGCATATAGAGATTAGACATCATTTCTTGCATGATCATTAACAGCACGACACTATTAACTTAGACTTTATTGACATCGAACATCAGCTAGCAGATTTCTTTACTAAACTACTAGCCGAAGAGCACTTCAAATTCCTTTGTTGAGAGTTAGGAATCTTGGATGAAATCGTCATACAATAATATGTACCAACGTAAATAACGATTGTGACAAGCATCATTTATAATGACTCAGCTTTGGGTATAATCCGAAAGGGCCCTTCTGACAACAAGACGTAAAAGCCTAAGCGACACGGTACACTAGTCTTTGGACTACCGCTAGCTGGGATCCGACCCCTATAGCTACCCCAAGGCAGTTTCATTGTAATGATCGATGTCTTAACAGTCATTTACTACATGGCTACATTATTTTTATGACTTATATCATTTAATTTTTAAAATTCTAGACTTTTTTCTATTCAAACATTGCCTTTTCTGTGTTCTGGAACAGAGAGGCAGAGTTCGGGCCGAACTCTGCCTTACACAGAGTTCGGGCCGAACTCTATGTGCTTGCTCATAAAACCTCCAGTTGCTCTCAGCCATTCAATTTTCTGATACAACGACCAGGATTTCACCCGACCTGCTGGCCCTAACCATCTTAAACCCGAGAAACCTTTCTCTCTTCACTTTCATCTTCTTCTACCTCCCTCCAAACTACTTTCTCTCAAACCCTAACCCTAGAAAACCAACTTATAGGGCTATTTCATTCCAAAATCAAGATCTAAGTGTTTTTGGAGGATCTCTTCAATCTCCAACTGTTTGTGTGAGGTATTAATCATTATTCTTCTTTTTTTTAAAAATTCTCTCTTTTCATTATCGATGGCACCAAAATTTTTGGTAGAAGAAAGAGGAGAAGAAGTGAAGGAGCATCATCTTCTAACCCTCCTCCTCCTATCCATCCATTATTCAATCAACCACCTCCACAAAACCCTAACACCTACAATGAGCAACTTTTTGTCTTATTGGATGCTTCCAATGAGTAGTTTTCTGACTTTCGCTCACGTAGCGTGTTTTCGGGACATCCGATCAATTTTACAATCTTTTCGAATTATGATTCACTCTTTCATGACTTAAATCTAGATGAACTTGTTTCAACTTCATCTATTGTCTATTTAAATGCCATACAAATATCCTACTACAATTTGACTCATGACAGCACACAGATTTATTCCCGTGTCGTCGGTATTGATATATCATTTGATGACTTTGAGCTTGTCGACTATCTAGAAATCCCGGAACCCAACTCTTGGGAGAGACTCGTCGATGTCCGACGATTTCAATTTCTCGATGGATCTTCTCTTGAAAGCTTCAAGGACGACTTGTGTACCCCTAACACCTGTCCTCGCAAGCTTAGAGAAAAATTCCTCAACCCCTACTTCAATGAACTCCATCAGATTATCTTCTCTTCGATCTTGCCCAAAGCGGGATCAACCGATGAAGTTTCATATCTTGAGATATCTGCACTCTATCACTTACACTTCCATGTTCCATTCAACTTCCCTCACACTATGATGGACTGGATGATTAGTGCAAGAACAAAGCCACGATCATTGGTCTATGCCATGTATCTGCTGATGATCTTTCGTGCTTTTCATATTTTCCTTGATGAGTGTCAGTTCCTTCCTACTCCTGCCTATCTGTCCAAGGCAAGGAGAACTCTTACTGCTATTGCCCCTCCTGCTGAGTTCGAGTCTTCTGACTCTGATGCTCCTGCTGCTCCCGAGCCCGAGCCGCCTGCTACTCTGGACTCCATCCAGGCGATGCTTCATTATCGCTTCCGTTTGGAAGACGACCGCTGGATTACCGTACCTGTAGCACCCAGTTTCTAAAATAAGGATAATTTTGATCTTTTGTATATTTTAGTTATTTAATAATGATATTTAAACCATGTTATGATTTTTGGTGATTCTTAATTAATTTAAAACTATTTAAAACCATGACTTATGATTTTGATGGTTAACTAGTTAAACCCTAGTTTTGCTAAGCCTAGAGACTAATCATGACCAAGGAGCCCTAGTCATGTGATTAGGATGACTAATTACTACTTTTTAGCCTAGGGCTATTTTGGTCATTTTGATAATTTAGTAAAATTGTAATTTGTATAAATTAAATATTGTGCTAATCTTTAGTTAAGCCTTAACCTAGAATCTTAGCCTAATCCAGATTAGCCTTGAGCCTAGACTCTTCATTAGGATAACCTACTAATGACAAGATTAACAATATCTAGATATTTCATAGTAGGATATTTACCTATTGGGATATTTGTGAAAAAGAAAGCCTTATGACTAATTGAACCAATAGGAAGGCTTGAAATTGGGTGGACAAGCCCTAGCCACTCATCTACATGTAAAACTAACCCTAATTCATCTAATGACTAGCCATCAAGTGTCCCCCCTTCCTATAAAGAATCCTTAATAAAACTCTTACCTCTTTTTACCTCTACATAGAACCCTAATTGTTCTTCTCCAAATTCTTCCCCTAATATTCAAATTAAGTCCAAATTGAGTCTAATCAATTGCATCATCACCCTCTACCATAGTGGAAGCTAGTGGAAGCTTGCTAGGAAGGATTTGAAGAGCTTTGGGCAATAGGAGTTCAAAGGCGGACTCTCATTTTAACCCTTTGTATTGAGGATTCACCCTTAATAGGTAAAACCTATCAAACCATAATAAATTCCTAATTTCTTCCCATAGATGCATTCATCTAGGGTTCTCCTAGGTGTAGCCCAAGTTTGGTAGGAAATTATGTCTATTTCGTGTCCGTATCGGACACGTATCAGTATTTTTAAATGGGTGTTCGATAAAATGCCACATAGGAAATTATTTTAGTAAAATTCAAAACTAATTACATCATTGTATAGCTAATTAGGTGTAGATTACATATCAAGTCGACTGAGTTGATTTTAGGGTGTTTTTGATACTAATATTAGACACGGGAACTCAGCACGACACTGTCGTGCAATGTCCTGCTGTTCGAGTCCCCTATCTCATTGTACATGATACTTCGACATACTAAATTTGGTGTGCTCGTTGGGGCCTTGACTGTCAGGCCACCCACAAAATTTCAAGTGAAATGATTGAGTATCGAAGGAGTTCTTGAGCCCATACGGATCCTACACTGTCTTGACCACACGCACACACGTGCGCACAAGTGCCACTGATACGTACTTCGTGCGAGGATATGACACTTGGACACGTTTCAGGCTGTGGGACACAAAACCCTAGACCTAGTCTAGGTGTGGAAACGAATACGTGGTGTCTTGTGGCCTGTGTCGTGTCCACGAGGCCGTGTCCTCACTGCACGAGGCAGTCTTCACTGTTGTTTTGAACTGAGTTCGAATTTCGTATGGACACGTTCGTATTCAGTTTTTGGACACGAAGATAACCCCCCAACACGACATCATGTTATCTAATCTCTGTTTAATTTTAATTTGGTTTTCAAAGTCGAATTGAGTTGTATTGGTCGGGTTTCACAAGACTAAAACTGTGATTCGGTCACTATTGACACTGTTTTGAGTTTTTGAATGTTTAAAATGAAATTTAGATGAAATATGAACTGTGATTTAGATGTTAGATGCTGGTATATATATGTGGGTTTTACTTTGTTTAGATAATATTTCAACTGAACAATGAAGACCTGAGAAATTAGTTTGTTTTATACCTGAGAATTAAAAAAACTAAAATTTATGTAACTGAGATTCAAGTTGACATGTAAACTTGAACATAAAACTAAAATTTAAATCAGAACAGAGATGTGGGTTTATGAACTTGGGTTTTCATTGATCCTGGGTTTAGTTTTAGGTTCTAGATTAGTTTTCATGTTTGAATTCGAGTTCGTTATAGTTTTGTTTATAACTGAATGTGGATACACTATTTTCAATTGGGTTAAATGAACTGAGGAAAATGGGGGTTTTGAGTAAGAAAAATTGGAGAATGAATGGGGAATGTTAAAACTGAAATGTATATGTTACTGTTACCTTGTTTCTTTGCTAATAAGGAAAATCTGGAAAGGGAAACTTGAGATTTATAATATGTACATATGTATATATGTATGTAATGAACTAAATCAAAATGCATGTATAAGTGTAATGATATATAGGTTTTGAGTTTGGGTTCTAACCCCCACCTTCACGTGTGCCCTTCACATACACCACTGTCTACACATCAAACACACACACACACACACACACACACACACACACACACACACTCTATAACATGCCGCAGCATACCCTCTTCCTTAATTGTACACACAAACACTCACATTGTTGTTATTTCCCCTTCCATATATATATATATATATATATATATATATATATATAGTTATATTTGAATGTGTATTTGTGTTTGTATATATATTGTATGTATTATATGATAACGGTATGGTATACATACATAGTTTGGCTAGATTGCTAGACTTGTTGACCTAGTTGACTTTGTGTGACCTAATTAGACATGGCATGACCTTGTTGACTAATATTGACTTAGATTGACCTAGTGTGACTTAGTTTGGCTTGGTGTGAGTTAGTATGACCCAGTTGGACTCCTAGTTTGACCAATCTGGACTTGTTGACCTAGCCAGTTGACCAGGTTTGACTTAGAGTTGACTTTGGTCTAGATTGACTTAGAAATCATATAGATTGTATCATACACTTTAATTACCTTATTTCGGAATACTTTATAACCTGTTTTACTCTAAATAGGACTCTGTGACACCAGTATGGACATCTATTCATATCAGTCATACAGGGTGACAGGCCAGTACATTCTCTGATCATTTTATACTTGTTAGGATTTATATTCTTGCTCTAGATTACTTTACATGATGTTGTTACGTTATTATCCTGGATTGGTACTATATGGATCTTGTCATGCGATGTTATCCCCCTCGGGGTGCATCAGATACAGTTGTCATGTGCTTTTCAAAAATATCTTATATTTTATGTACACCGCTATTCATGTATACTCTTGTGCAATCTTGTACTCTCATGATCACGTGAGCAAACATGATAAAAACCTCTTGTACAAGGTAACATAACTTGACTGGATCCTTGTGTATTGATTGGGGAGGGTGAGTAGGAAATAGTTATGTGATCAAAATCCCATCTTGTGAAATCTTGTGAAATCATGTATATGTCCATTGTACACTTACGTATGATAGAGTTACCCTTGCATTGTCCTAACCCGTTTATATAACTATCTCATGCTCTAAATCACAGGTTACTTACAGTTCTTACTTATCATGTATAGATATTTTCAGTTATTAAATCTCTCTCGTTTTTATATATATTTCTTTACAGTCCATGTATCTTACTCTTTTGTATGCTTTATATTTCCTAACATAATATAAACTGTGTGAGATCTATTGTGCTCGCTCCTGTCCTGACTGGACCTGTTGAAAATATTACAGATGATGATGGTGACTGCCCTACCTTCTATGGGGCACATGAGGGTGACATTCAGGAGCCTGAGGAGCATCTAGCTCAGTAGAGAGTGCCTAGTTTAGTCTAGTATTTATAGCTTTATGTTTGTATCGGATTGTTCCGATTGATTAGTTGTGACTTAGTTATATTCAGGACTTGTATTTATTTGTGTTGAACATCTATTTTGTGTAGGGTGAGAACTCTATTTATATTCAGTTTCTTCCTTTTATCTGATTCCATGTCGTGCTCTATCTTTCCTAGACTTGTGATTGAGATATAGAGTTGAGATGTTATATTATACCTCCGTGCGGAGATGACAGGTTTATATATCTTGTTGTGAGATATTAGATGTTATAGATGACCTATACAACGTTCTACCGCCGATACTGCGGTGTAGACTGGACGTACCCATGTTTTCATGCCCCTGAATAGGGTACAGGTCGTGACACATTTTTAGTGGTGGCCCATGCAGGTCGATGTCGCAATTAGTGCGATCTCGTAATGGTGCTCGGCTTAGAGTACTAATTACGAGCCTGCGACTAGGACATAGGTTCTAGGATATGATAGGAGTTACTCAATCACATTTTAGGAAAATTATGATCTTTTGATTACCATGACAACTCTTCTTGCATTTGAATTCAATTGTCCTTCCTTGATTTTCCTTATCATGTGCCATATTGATCTCCTTGTTTCAATCTGTCCTCAGGATGACGATTAC
Source organism: Iris pallida (assembly GCA_029216955.1). Taxonomy (NCBI): domain Eukaryota; kingdom Viridiplantae; phylum Streptophyta; class Magnoliopsida; order Asparagales; family Iridaceae; genus Iris; species Iris pallida. The sequence continues at coordinate 14,844,542 of JANAVB010013000.1, forward strand.
TCGCTCTCAGGCAGCAGGACCTAGTGTTGTTCCAGAGAGGTCCGATCTAGTAGGACCTCCACCTCCGGCTACGGGAGTAGCAGTCGAGGGAGCAGCCACCTCAGTTCCTACCCTTCAGGCAGGAGTAGCAACGACTGTTCCAGGAGGTCTTCCACCTCCAGCTGCCGGACCATCCATAGTTATTCCTGAGACTCTTCTACCACCACCTCCGCTACCAACGGATGCACAGCAGACGATGGCCCTTCTATAGCAGATGATGCAGACCCAGAGGGCCTAGGCAGAGGCACAGCATCATCAGGCTGACGCATTCTACTGGCGATGACAGCAGTTAAGAGGGTAGTCTCTGGTACAGTTCAGGGTGCCCCAGTTCAGCAGCAGCAGAGTCAGTGGAGGCCTGGAACATGTCTAGATTTCAGGAAGATGAACCCGAGGGACTTCAAGGGTACCGAGGGTATCCTGTATACAGATGACTAGTTGGAGGATGTCCAGCGGAGCCTAGAGTTAGCAGAGGTCCCGAAGGGGCTTTGGGTGACGTCTGCGGCTAGCCAGTTATTTGATATTGCTTCGACGTGGTTCTGGACAGACCCTCTGGTGTCAGTGAGGGGTATATTATAGGAGAACTTCAGGCGGCTCTTCAAGGAAAAGTTCTACCTTGATGTGGCTCTTATAGCTCTGGAGGCCCAGTTCATCGGATTAGTGCAGGAGAACTCGTCGATAGGCGAGTATGCAACGGAGTTCTTCCGTTTGAGTAGGTTTACTCCAGACCTGATCCAGAATAAGGGGTATAAGGCCCACAAGTTCAAAAAAGGACTTATTCATGCGGTTCGCACTCGTACTACCGGGCGACACGATGCGACCTTCAAGCAGATAGTGATGGAGGCACAGATAGCTGAGGAGGACTTCAGCCTCAAGCCGAAGAGGGGCAGTGATGCCATAGGGGCTAGTTCTAGTGCAGGGCCAGCCAAGCACCCTCACATTCAGCAGAGGCCAGTTCAGCAGCCATTTCAGGGCCATAGACATGTACTTCACCAGCAGGCACCCAGACAGCAACAACATACTATATGTAGATTCTGTAAGAGGCAAGGTCACGGATGGGATGACTGCAGGAAGTGGTAGGGCCTGTGTTTACTTTGTGGTTCAGCAAAGCATCAGTTGAGGGAGTGTCCCAAGAACTTGGCACGATTGGCTCAGGCAGCAATAGGAGCTAGGGCTCCGACAGGGCAGTAGACGGGACCACCGTTGTAGACTCAGCAGCAGAGGTTTGTCCAGCATCAGCAGCAGGCCAGGGGAGGCCAGCAGGGGCAAGCTTTCGCCATGGCAGTCGAGGATGCACAGGTAGAGGGAGAGCTGATTGTAGGTTCCAATCTTTTTGATTCTATTACCGTATTTGCCTCCTTATAACTGTCTTGAAATTCAATTCTATCTGTTCCTTGTAGTTGATAAATTTTGTTTGGATGTTTCATTGTGATTTATTTTCTTCTGAGATAAGTCGTATGGGCTAGGTCGCCTCGATTATGGGATCTAGAGTCTTCTATGGTCATGTTAGCTGTTATAGTGAGGACATATAGTCAAATTTTGGAAGTATTTTTCGGGTGTAGGAATTTAAGGTTTTTGCGACCAAGCATGCATCAATACGAAAATTTTAAATACCATGATTCTAGAGGTATGTACCTTAGTCGAGAACTCTGTTAATATCGTAGCCTTACTCACTAGCATGACGAAGATTCCGAGTATCATAATTTTGGACAGACGCATATGATTATCGGACTGTGTGTTTGGGACTATGATTGTTGGGGTGTTTGACCTAGAAGGAGTACGACCATTTTAATTTTATGGACAAAATTTTTCTAAGAAAAGTAGACTTGTAGCATCCAGTTTCTAAAATGAGGGTAATTTTGAACTTTTGTATATTATTTTTGATAATTTTTAATTAATTTAAAACTATTTAAAACCATGACTTATGATTTTAATGGTTAACTAGTTAAACCATAGTTTTGCTAAGCCTAGAGACTAACCATAACCAAGGGAGCCTAGTCATGTGATTAGGATGACTATTACTACTTTTTAGCCTAGGGCTATTTTGTCCATTTTGATAATTTGGTAAAATTGTAATTTGCATAAATTAAATATTGTGCTAATCTTTAGTTAAGCCTTAACCTAGAATCTTAGCCTAATCTAGATTAGCCTTGAGCCTAGACTCTTGATTAGGATAACCTAGTAATGACAAGATTAACAATATCTAGATATTTCATAGTAGGATATTTACCTATTGGGATATTTGTGAAAAAGAAAGCCATATGACTAATTGAACCAATATGAAGACTTGGAATTGGGTGGACAAGCCCTAGCCACTCGTCTACATGTAAAACTAACCTTAATTCATCTAATAACCAGTCATCAAGTGCCCCCCTTCCTATAAAGAATCCTTAAGAAAACCCTTGCCTCTTTTTACCTCTACATAGAACCCTACTTGTTCTTCCCCTAATATCCAAATTAAGTCCAAATTGAGTCTAATCAATTGCATCATCACCCTCTACCAAAGTGGAAGCTAGCGGAGGCTTGCTTGGAAGGATTTGAAGAGCTTTGGGCAATAGAAGCTCAAAGGAGGACTCTCATTTTAACCCTTTGTATTGAGGATTCACCCTCAATAGGTAAAACCTATCAAACCCTAATAAATTTCTGATTTCATCCCATAGATTCATTCATCTAGGGTCCCCTAGGTATAGCCCAAGTTTGGTAGGAAATCGTGTCTATTTTGTGTCCGTATCGGACACGTATCGGTGTTTTTAAATGGGTGTTCGATAAAATACCACATAGGAAATTATTTTAGTAAAATTCAAAACTAATTACATCATTGTGTAGCTAATTAGGTGTAGATTATATATCAAGTCGACTGAGTTGATTTTTGGGTGTTTTTGACACTGATATTGGACACGGGAACTCAGCACGATACTGTTGTGCAGTGTCCTGCTGCTCGAGTCCCCTATCTCATTGTACACGACACTTCGACACACAAAATTTGGTGTGCTCATGGGGGCCATGAATGTCAGGCCACCCATAAAATTTCAGGTGAAATGATTGAGTATCGAAGGAGTTCTCGAGCCCCTACGGATCCTGCACTATCTCGACCACACGCACACACGCACGCACAAGTGCCCTGATACGCACTTCGCACGAGGACACAAGGACACTTGGACACGTTTTAGGCTGTGGGACATAAAACCCTAGACCTAGGCTAGGTGTGGACACGAACACGTGGAGTCTTGTGGCCTGTGTCGTGTCTACGAGGCCGTGTCCTCACTGCACGAGGCAATCTTCACTATTGTTTTGAACTGAGTTTGAATTTCGTATGGACACGTTCGTGTCCAATTTTTGGACACAAAGATAACACCCCTGACACGGCTTCATGTTGTATAATCTCTGTTTAACTTTAATTTAGTTTTCAAAGTCGAATTGAGTTGTATTGGTCGGGTTTCACAAGACTGAAACTGTGATTCGGTCACTATTGACACTGTTTTGAGTTCTTGAATGTTTAAAATGAATTTTAGATGAAATATGAACTAAGATTTAGATGTTAGATGCTGGTATACATATGTGGGTTTTAGTTTGTTTAGATAATGTTTCAACTGAACGTTGAAGACCTGAGAAATTAGTTTGTTTTATACCTGAGAATTAAAAAAAACTAAAATTTATGTTAACTGAGATTCAAGTTGACATGTAAACTTGAACATAAAACTAAAATTTAAATCAGAAAAGAGATGTGGGTTTATGAACTTGGGTTTTCATTGATCCTGGGTTTAGTTTTTGGTTCTAGATTAGTTTTCATGTTTGAATTCGAGTTCGTTATAGTTTTGTTTATAACTGAATATGGATACACTATTTTCAATTGGGTTAAATGAACTGAGGAAAATGGAGGTTTTGAGTAAGAAAAACTTGAGAATGAATGGGGAATGTTAAAACTGAAATGTATATGTTACTGATACCTTGTTTCATTGCTAATAAGGAAAATCTGGAAAAGGAATCCTGAGATTTATAATATGTACATATGTATATATATATATATATATATATATATATATATATATATATATATATATATATATATATATATATATATATATATATATATATATATATGTAATGAACTAAATCAAAATGCATGTATAAGTGTAATGATATATAGGTTTTGAGTTTGGGTTCTAACACCCACCTTCACATGTGCCCTTCACATACACCACTGTCTACACATCAAACACACAGACACACACACACACACACACACACACACACTCTATAACATGCCACAACACACCCTCTTCCTTAATTGTACACACAAACACTCACATTGGTGTTATTTCCTCTTCCCTATATATACATATATATATATATATATATATATATATATATATATATATATTATATATATATATATATTTTAATATATATATATATATATATATATGTATAGTTATATTTGAATGTGGATTTGTGTTTGCATATATATTGTATGTATTATATGATAAGGGTATGGTATACATACATAGTTTGGCTAGATTGCTAGACTTGTTGACCTAGTTTGACCTAGTTGACTTTGTGTGACCTAATTGGACATGGCATGACCTTGTTGACTAGGATTGACTTAGATTGATCTAGTGTGAGTTAGTTTGGCTTGGTGTGAGTTAGTATGACCCAATTGGACTCCTAGTTTGACCAATTTGGACTTGTTGACCTAGTTTGACCTAGCCAGTTTACCATATTTGACTTAGAGTTGACTTTGGTCTAGATTGACTTAGAAATCATATAGATTACCTCATACACTTCAATTACCTTATTTCTGAATACTTTGTAACCTATTTTACTCTAAATATGACTCTGTGACACTAGTACGGACATCTATTCATATCAGTCATATATGGTGACAGGCGAGTACATTCTCTGATCATTTCATACTTGTTAGGATTTATATTCTTGCTCTAAATTACTTTACATGATGCTGTCACGTTATTATCATGGATTGGTATTATATGGATCTTGTCATGCGATGTTATCCCCCTCGGGGTGCATCAGATACAGTTGTCATGTGCTTTTCACGAACATCTTGTATTTCATGTACACCGCTATTCATGTATACTCTTATGCAATCTTGTACTCTCATGATCACGTGAGCAAACATGATAAAAACCTCTTGTACAAGGTAACATAACTTGACTGGATCCTTGTGTATTGATTGGGGAGGGTGAGTAGGAAATAGTTATGTGATCAAAATCCCATCTTGTGAAATCTTGTGAAATCATGTATATGTCTATTGTACACTCACGTATAATGGAGTTACCCTTAAATTGTCCTAACCCGTTTATACAACCATCTCATGCTCTAAATTACAGGTTACTTACAGTTCTTACTTATCATGTATATAGATATTTCCAGTTATTAAATCTCTCTCGTTTTTATATATATTTCTTTACAGTCCATGTATCTTACTCTTTTGCATGCTTCATATTTCCTAACATGATATAAACTGCGTAAGATGTATTGTGCTCGCTCCTGTCCTGACTGGACCTGTTGAAAATATTACAGATGATGATGGTGACTGCCCTACCTTCTATGGGGCACATGAGGGTGACATTCAGGAGCCTGAGGAGCATCTAGCTCAGTAGAGGGTGCCTAGTTTAGTCTAGTATTTATAGCTTTATGTTTGTATCGGATTGTTTCAATTGATTAGTTGAGACTTAGTTATATTCAGGACTTGTATTTATTTGTGGTGAACATCTATTTTGTGTGGGGTGATAACTCTATTTATATTCAGTTTTTTCCTTTTATTTGATTCCATATCATGCTCTATCTTCCCTAGACTTGTGATTGAGATATAGAGTTGAGATGTTATATTATACCTCCGTGCGGAGATGGCAGGTTTATATATATTGTTGTTAGATGTTAGATGTTATAGATGACCTATACAGCGTTCTACCGTCGACACTGCGGCGTAGGCTAGACGTACGCACGTTCTCGTGCCCCTGAATAGGGTGTCGGTCGTGACAGCACCACCCTCCAGATGAGTGCTATCAGCAACTCACTGCACGACCTCCAGTACACCTTAGCCACCCATTCTACTATGTCGTTCCCTATCGTACGGGACCCTTCTCGCAAAGGTTACCATATTGACGACTCATGGGTCAGGCGTTATCTGGACCCGGACGCGGCCTTTGTTGAACCTCGTCGCTCTGCCAGCTACCCTTAAGATTCTGTTGGTCCATCTCGTGCTCCATAGTGGTCGTACCGGCTGATGCTGCTGATGTTAGTCTATAGTTTATTTTTTTATGTCGTAGTTTATTCCGACTGTTGAGTTGTAGAACTTTTATTTACCTTCATGCATTGTACTTTTCATTCCAAACCTATGCACTTTGGCTTGTTATTTGAGTTATAAAAACTTCTAGTAGTTTCTCTCTATGGTTCCAACTTGTCTGATTGCATCTATTTCCTTAGTCTACTTTTTATGGGGGAGCCACTTTATCATTTTGCTAAATGACAAAGGGGGAGAAGACTTTATGGCTTTGTGATAGTTGCTTTTGAAATACTTTGATATGTGCTTTGAGTTTCGATGTATACTATGTTGTGCTTGTTTGACTTAGAACTTGTCTTAGGACATATCTATTTACGGGGGAGCCAACATGTTCATCTACGGGAGAGCTACTATTCCCTTTATCCAGGTATGAATGTTGCGACATGCAAATATCGTATGTTTGTCAATTATCAAAATGGGAGAGATTGTTGACCCAAACCGGATCACAGTCAACCTAATCTTGATAAATTAACAAAAACGATATATGTCATGTTCCAACTTGACACATGAAGCTCCAAAACGGACAATCGTCACATATCGACTCAAGATGAACATCATCAACGATTGCTCGACAATGTTATTGTCTATTGTATTCTGAGTCTGTATTTTGCATTTTATTGAGTCTAGGCTGTTGTAAGTTGAGTCGTACTGAATATCTCAACCTTAGCCCTTACACCCAAAAGCTCCACAAACAAAAGTCCAAAAACTGCCAAACCCAAAATAGTCCTTCGAATATTCTTTCCCCAAGAAGATAGAGTTCTGGCCGAACTCTGCCCCACACAGAGTTCGGGCCGAGCTCTGTACCCTTAATTCCAAGACCTGATTTTTAGGGTTAGCTAATTGCTAGTTATCCAACGGCTAAATTTTTGAATATTTGGGACAGAGTTCTGGCCAAACTCTGCCTACCTGGACGAGTATATATAGGCCTTGTTTCCTCTCATTTCAAAACATCCAATCTTCTCATCTTCTCTTCTCTTATAGCCTATATATCCTAAAGCTAAAATTTTTCATCCAACTAGCCACCAAACATCCCAACCATCCAAGGTGCTCAGTGCGAGTCAATTAGAAGTTTGAGCGCAATAGTTTCAAAAAGAAGTCACTTAGAAAATTCTAAGTTTTGCCATCCGCGAATTTGTAAGAAGTTTGGCGTGCTCTTCTGTGTAAAGGCACGTAGTTGTATGCTACTTCACAAATAGTGGATTTCAATCCTGAGCTACAGTTCTCAGGCATGGACTAGTCCTCCACGATGGAAACCAGGTTAAAAATTGTTGTGTCTGTGTATGCTTCTCTTATCTCTATTTATATTCTGCATTTATACTTTGATTATTATATCTGTTGGGTGAACTTGAATAGAGCTACTTTTAATTGGGTATTATCGACACATACTCTATTCATCCCCCTTCCTCTAGAGTTGCCTAAACGTCTTCAGGCAATTCTGTCAAAGATAGATCTTCTCTCCGACAACGCTTCCTTTTTGAGGGGTTGAACCGTTGTGTCCTTTATTCAGCGTTGTGCCCTCGTCAGGACCGCCATAGGGACACTATATTCCTCGTCGTATTTTTCCAAAGTGGGAATCGAGTGAGGTAGCATAGCCGTAGTAGCCAAAATCTTCTCTGGGACTTCAGTATTTAGAGGGTTCTGGATCGTAGTCCCCTCTATCGTATTGTTCATCACAGCCGCCTTGGACACCCAGACACATCGAGTTTTCTTCGGTTTTATGAACCGCTACGAAGGACTTGACTTCTCTTCAGAAAGGAGATATTTAAAAGCTTGTTGGTCGAAGCGTATGATCAGCATCTTCTGGGAAGATCCCAGCAAGTTATCGTCAGATTGCGTCACCACCTTATCATTGGAAGAGAAGGTCGTCCCCAGCTGAGTCGTCATTTTGTTCGACATTATAAAAGGTTATACGAACTTTTTGTTTATTGAACTTTAAAAAGGTATAATCGATTTATATGTAAGAAAATCTAAGTACAAGAATTGTTGGAAAGTATGACGGTGGAGATCGAGTACTGCAGCGGCTCCTTTACTCCGTTGACGATCTAACGACGAGTTGGACTTACTTTGGATTTCTGGTACCTTTGATAGAACTCCGGGTTACCGATCAAGAGGATATCGAAGTTGAAGACTTCGAAGCTCTGCCTTTTGCCTTCTGCTTCTTTTCTCTTTGTGTGTGTCCTCCTCCTCCTTTTATTGAAGGAAAAACTACTTCTATTTATAGAAAAAAGGGGGCACATATGCGATGTGCACTCGAATTTGAGATATAAAGGAATCTGCTGTCATTGCACATGCGAGCTTCTACTGAGATGACACATGACGGATGTCAAGATTCCCCTCTATCGAGATCTCGGGTGGTTATCAAAATAACCGAAGGAGGAGATATGTGACGTGTGTCTATTACTGGGAATCCTCTGTTTAGATGAAGCCGAGTAGATCTTGGATTTTGTCTCAGAGTAGGATTATGTTTGATCTTCAAGAGGCTGTCGGTTTAAACAAACCGACTTGATATGACCTTTATCAAAAGATTAAACTTCGTCCTTATATGAGTTTTAACCAATTGATAAGATATTTGCACTTATCAATATGATCAACCTTTGTCCTATCATTGAGAGTGGCGATTTAAACAAACCAATTTGGTGGGACCATGCAACCTGCGCCTCTAGCATGGTTTTAGTACTGATATGCTTCTGGTGCGACGATTAAACTGTTCTCCTGGAGACAAGGAGCCTATGCGCTTTCAGGCGATGAGTGGACTATGTTTCAAAGACGACGGAACCTCTGTGCATTTGAACGACGAGGAGGCTATGTTTCGAGTGGTAAAGTTACTATGCTTTAGGGCGACGAGTAGGTTGTGCTTCAGGCTAACGAGGTTATCGTGCTTTTGGAGTGGCAGGCGGACTTGTGTTGGATGTACTGGTGTTTCTCAAGTCTTTGAAGAAGGGGGTTGAGCTTCTGGGTCGAAGCAGAGGTCTGCGCCGTTGAAGCTAGGATAATGTGAAGCTATCACCAGTCTGCGCCTCCTGTTGGCACAGGATAGTAGCTGTGCTTTTAGTTTGAAGAAGCTATCTTTGAAGTCTTCTTTAAGAGCAATTAATGACAGCTCTTTAAGGAACGACTCCCTCTTAATTGCTACCGTTACTTGAACATTTCAAAGGGTCTTTTAATGGTCCAAGACTTAGTCGAATGAACCCATTAATGAGGTTCATCGTACTGAGTCTTAGGTTCATCCCATTATTGTGAGAATTTTGACCGACGGCCCCGTGGCCTATGTCTTAGCCCATTCTCGCCCTATAAAAATGGGGAGTTTCTTTCGAAGAGTCACGTCTTCCTTTTTTTGTCCTTCAACACCATGCTGGATCCAGACTTAACTTCGAGCGACCATTGGCCTTGCCTAAGTCAGATTTTGGTCAAGGATTCCTTCGTTCAAAGGAGTTGTGCCTTCGTAGAAGAATTGTTGATGAGCTTCGGGATGTGCTGGAACACTTCTCATGGGGAGTTCGAACCTGAGCGACATCTTGGAGGTTCTGACGACCGAGTTTGGTCTGGTTGCCAACATGAAGCGCCGCATGTTGTGCTATGCCCTGTTCATTGGCGGCTGCGCGCTTCCGTTAGGCTGGAAGAGCCTCAGAAGCTAATACGCTTCTGAAAAGGGTCTCATGTCGTGCTGTGGACCGAATTCTCTCTCGGGCCATTAGCTACTTTAGGAAGAGTTGTGCGTCTGAGAGTGGGGTGCTGTGGTGACAGGCTTTGATGGCGACTGTATTCACATATTCTATCCACAATCTCTCCTCTCATAATGATTACACTGTGAAGATGAACCCCAGCGTAGATCCATAGGTATTTTTAGTTCAGCATATGTAATCACAAGTACTTTGTAACAATTTCTTGTAATTATGAAGTCTTCTTTTATGTAATCGTGGCGAATCTGTAATAGACTCTTGTAGCCATGATTTAGTAAAAAGAACTTTCTATGAACTTTTTATCTATTTTTTGTGAGTTTGTCTTTTCTGTTGGCGTGCTTGACCGCCTGCACTTCTGTGAAGCTGGGTTGGTAGCGAGAGCACCAACCTGTGCCATTCATCATCTGTGCCTTTGTGAAGATGGGTGGGTAGCGAGAGTACCCACCTGCGCCTTGTGTAATCCTGTACTTTTCATGCTTCTACAGGGATGAACTCGCAGTCTTCCTTGTAACACCCACTACAGAAAAAATACGTTTTTACGGCGCACAATGCGCACCGTAAAACACTTAAGACGACGCGCATGCTCGCGCCGTATTAGCCTGTGCCGTAAAAAACTGGCACCTTTAACGACTTAATTTGCGCGCCGTAGAAACTCTATTTGTGCGTCGTCTATAGTCATTCACGACATGCATTGTGTGTCGTGAAAAGTCAATTATGGCATGTTTTTGCACGTCGTACAAGCAAGCAATTATGGCATACTTATGCACGTCGTTATTACATAAATCACGACATTTATTGTTTGTCGTGAAAAGTATCAAATACAAACAAATAGGGCATATTTTGCACGTCTTAAATGCTCTTAATTGTTTTTATAAAAAAAATTATAATTTTTGTATCCATCAATTTTACCTTTGATCCATTGAATAACCAGATATAATATACACAACAATGAAAAGTAATCACTTTCATTGAAACAATGGTGTCAAATTAATCATCCGAATTCAAAATGACTTCATAGTGTACACAACAATTGTTATAAGTACTAACTTTTATTGAAACCATATATAATGTCACATCATATAAATTCCAAAACACAAACTAAATGTCACAGAAATATTGTCATATACTTAATCTAGGCCTATACAAAATATATCGATTCCTTCATTCCATTCATGGTCAAGAAGTAGCATGTACGTAGACCCGTCTTCAATCGCCACAACATCAAAAGTGCCCAAGTCCACAACCTCCCGTAAAAAGTAGCATATCTTATATAACCTATCATATACAATAACAAATCACGTCAATATAAAGTTCAAAATTGGAATAACAATAGCAAAAATATAACATATATAGAAAACTTCAGCTGGAATATTCCAGCTGGAATAACAATAGCAAAAATATAACATATATGGTATTCTATCATCATATGCAGTCGGTGCTGAGGCGCTGTGAAAATCTTGAGAAGGAAGTGAGATCGCTCAAGCTCAACTTATCTTTCATGAATAGGTAATGAGAACACAACTTCCAGTCTTCTTTTTTTTTCACCTACCTCTCTTCTGTAATAGTTCATTCTCATAGCAAAAAGTATACAGCAGCCTTATGGTATCAGGTTAGTTCAACAAACATATATGCACAGGTAGGGGTATTTAGCATATAAATTAAGTAAAACGTATAAAAGTATACAGCAGCTCTTCTGTAACAGCTTCCAGCCTTTTGGTGTATGACCCAAGTAAAATTTATAGCATATAATTTAAGTAAAACGAAATATATATCCAAACAATACAGGTTAGTTCAACAAAATTTATGCTATAAATCATCTTTCGGTCCGATTTCCTAACCCCATACGGAAAGAAAGTTAGAAAACCGGAATCAAATATTGGCTCTTAACATCCTAAAACTTTTCTTTTGGGATTCAATGGAAATTTCCTCTCTTTGTTTACCTATAGGCAGGACTTAGGGGTCTGTACAAATTAAGTTGTCACAAAGTTATGCTCATAACCTTCCTAGTATAGGCTATTTAAGCTCTGTTCAGGTAAGGGTACATGGGGAATGATGTTTTGTGGATGTGCCATGTCTCTTGGCTCTTGGCTGCAAACAGTAGATAGGATATGGTGAATAGGAAGAGTCATGTGCAGGTGGATGACTGCAGTATGAAGAGAAAAATCAAGGGAGTGAGTGTGTACATATGTGTGAGAGATACTAACATACAATAAAGAAATTTGAGAAATAATGTTGATGTCAGGATAGTATGGATGCATGTGTGGTCAATTATGGATGCAGAAACAGATTGGCTTGGATAATATCCAAACAAATTCAGCAGTAATAGTATTTTTATGAATAGTGCTGAGTGTGAAAATGACAAGGCCAGGCAATGCTTAAGGAGTATCAATGAAAATTCAACAGACATAAGGAGTATCAATTATGGATGCAGAAACAGAAAGGCCAGGCAATGCTTAAACCTATGGGACTCAAGGCTGAGTTTGCATTTTAGCTTAATGTCCATGTGTATCAGAGGTATGCCCTTACTTCAGGACATTAGACATAAGGAGTATCAATAAAAATTCAGCAGACATAAGAAGTATCAATTATGGATACAGAAACAGAAAGGCCAGGCAATGCTTAAACCTATGGGACTCAAGGCTGAGTTTGCATTTTAGCTTAATGTCCCTGTGTATCAGAGGTATTCCATTACTTCAGGAAGTGAGATCGAAAAGCCTATTCCTTTATTTCATTATGATACTCCTTATGTCTTGCTATGATGCATACACCAGGACGTTAGATCACAGGGAACAGAGAATAATGGTGATGAACCAACTCTCCTAATGTCAATCCCAATTAATAGGGTGACTGCATAAGAGTGAAATAGACATAGGTTCGAAAGAAACAAGCATATGCACAGGAAGGTACAGCTGCAGGGAGAGTGTTCAATTGATACTATAGAGGCTCTGGTTATAACTGTGCAAACAGGGACCTAGCCTCGACTGTACCTGTATAGGAGTATTGACTATACTTAGATAGATATTAAGTACCAGGGTTAGTGGTATCATGGTGTGAGCTTTCAGTGTGGGTAAGCAAATTCTCTATGCAAGCAAATTCTCTATACAATAATTCAATGGATAATTGTTAAAATCGACGAATGTAACAAATACTTAGTTATAATATGGTCAAATAAAGAGAAGGGTAGTCATATTACCTTACCCCATGAGTGTTACCACTAGTCGAATCTGATATACTTGATAGGCCGCGCGATTGTACTTGATAAAGCCTCATGTAGAAGAAAAAACTTGCATGTCGGCCGATACAAAGTTACCTCATAATCAATTACTTCATGAACCCAAAGTTTATAGCACTCTTGTCCTATAGCCACATGATGAACCAAATCTTTGGGATTTGTAGATGCAATCTCGCCAATTGCCACAACTTCTGAACCCGTCTCCCAATCCAACAATTTGCATTTTGTCCCAATGTTAGGGGAAGTTGGACTTTCTGCATTTTCCTTTTCTAGCCTTGCTTCAGCTATCTCACGATTGGTAGAACTTTGGACCCCAGAGTTTGAGTTAGCCTTTCTCACTGTATTTGAGTTTTCAATTTGCTATATGAATGAAAAATACATTAACGATTGAACAAATTGGTTTCTAATAAAGAATAGAGATATTATGTCGAACTATAAAACTTACGGTGTTATTATTTCCATTGACCTTTTCAGCAATGCTTTTAACAAAAATTTTCAATTCCATTAACTCACTTTCCAATCTATTGAATTTATCTTGTTGATATTTTTGTCCTTCCACTTTTGAAGGAGTCGCCCCAAAGCCAAGCCCTCTTACTCTTCCTCGTCGTTCAGGGCCAATTACTTTTGAAACCGCATCATCTTGAAGAGAAGTTTTTTGACGCTGCCTTATAAGTATCTTCTATGTCATCCTAATAAAAAATAGTACAATAGGCAATTTTAGAACGATATAGGTGAATAACCAAATGACAAGATAAATAAACGAAAACATACCAAAATTTTCTGAGCCTCTGAACTCAATGTACCCGTCTTCCTCTTATGTCCCTTGATCCAAACATCAACTCTTTGTATGGAATTAGGATTGTCACTTTGTTGACGCTACAAGACATTTTTATTTGGGTAACAAAGGGTGCGTAAAAATCAACAAGGCTAATGAAATGACTAGTGTAAAAAAAACAGATTTTTAGGCAGCAAGCAGATTTACCATTTCATTCTCTAGACGAGCATATCCCTTACGACTCGTTGTATGCAACAAAGTTTGACTTTTCCTCATCTTCTTGAATTTTTTGCTTCTTTTCTCTATTACATATGAAATATATGTTATATAGCAATAGCAATAGCAAATATTTATAGCAAAAAAAGCAATAAAATCAACAATATTTACCTTAAATTCTGGAGTACATCTCTTGATTACAAAAGTCTTCCAATCTTTAATGAATGGTATATTGTCAGGTTTTAGGAGAGCAAGTGCTCGTGGTAGACCTACAACTTTTGCTTGCTCCATCACTTCTTTAATCAAATTAGATTTATGATTACGCCAATGCTTTCCTAACTTTTGGAATACATATGTCTTGTGGCAATCATCAAGAATGTATTTTTGCTATAAAAAAAAGATACACATCAATGAAAAAAAAATTAAGAGTTGACTATATGCATCTCGTAAAAACATGAGTATGACATATATAAATATTACCGTGATGTGCTCCCAGATTTGATGTTTAAAATAATCAGAAAGATCTGTCCAGTTCTCCATTGTCACTGGCACTAAATCTCTTGATGTAGAACCTAGAAAACTAGCAAATTCAGCTGCAGTATCTCCAATTGGTTGACCCCTATCATTGAAATCGACCGGAACGGGATTTTTTCTCATACGAATATGATCCATTCTTGATTTACCCCTAGTTTCCTTCTTTTCAGGCACGGTAGAACTTGATTGATTTTGATCACTTGGTATAGATGGAGAGTTAGAGTTTCCATTTGATATTCTTACACTTTCATTTCCTCTTTGCATGGTCCCCGCTTTGGCAGCTAAACGTTGTTTCTCTCCTCTTTTAGAACCCTTTTTGGAAGACTTTGTAAAACAAGCACATAATAAAAACTAAAGGTTTTTCACCAATATATTATTAAAGAAAGACTATAAAGATAAATGGAGCTTACTTCAGCAGATCCAGACATGTTCACAAGTTTCTGAATAGACCTACAGCGTCTAAAATACTCATTACATATGAAAGAAAGCATCAGATGTTTGGGTAGTACATAATATACAACTTTTGTAATTTAACAAGAAAACATCATATGTCTGTGAATATCATCCTAGGCAATTGATCTATACCAATTCAATAACACATTATGCAATTTTTGCATATATATTTCAAACCTGGCACCAGTCAAAACCTGGCATTATTGCCACCCATAAAACTGATATACAAAAACAATGTAAGAAACATTTTTAAGAACATTTTTATACAAAACCTGGCATTATTACCACCCATAAACCTGGCATTACCTCCATTATCAAATAACATTTTTATGAACATTTTTATCAAACCTGGCACTAGTGAAAAGTAATATTTCCACCCATAAAACTGATATACAAAAACAATATAAGAAACTGCAAATGTATCAGGATAATCTGTATTCCAATCATTCCATCCAGAAGAACACAAGCAACATTTCATTCCCGGACGACTAATTGGAACCTAAAATCTTGCAAATGTAGAAGTTGATGACCGATCAACAGATCAACAGGGATGTACCAGTTAGAGACAGATCAACAATCATATCCAGGCGAGGAAAGTGGCTTACTTTTCCTTTCCTATTGCAACTGGTGTATAAATGTGAATTTCATAATATGCAACCAAATATGAAGTATAGAAACTATCAATCTATGAAATCAACACAAATCAATAGTGTATGCGCTACTAATTTTAGTTGGTTCTGACATTTCAGTACAGATATAATGAAAAACACAAGGCCAGTTAGCCTAAAGACCACTATGTTTTTCAAAATTTCACAAGTAACTAGCATTCTTCACAGATTATAATATACTTCTGTTAGGACAATGATATGGATAAGAACACCATACAGATACAGGCACTTTCAGATTGGTACAATGTAGTTACCTATGTTACATGGATGTGTGTACGGGCACAATACAGACACGGAGACCATTTTTCCATGTCCGTGCAACATAGCATAGTGTAAAGACAAGTTCTATAATGTCCTCTATACCCAAAAGTCCAATCTGGTGGGGATCTGGAAACATGCCCCAAGAAGTGTTTTACTCATCACTATATATAGGGTAGGGTTTTGACACCAAAACACCTTCAAGGCGTGGGTACTTGACAGATACAGTGTTTCGAAACCCACATCTGACACCTCTTATGACTAACAGAGGTTTGCAAAATACACTCTTGGTTTTCAGAACCTCTTCCCACTACCACTAGCAGCCCAGAAGAAAAACGGATTGGCTCGTGTTCTTCCATGGACACGAAAACAAAATCTAAGAGGTCTATAATTATGGTAGTCACATGTATCATAATTACCTAAGAGACAAGAATGCAGCTCTTCAAATCAGAAGAGAGGAGAATGCATTACAAGAAATCAGGATAAAAAGGAACGAACAAATTTCTCTTTCAAATTATTTCCTCCAAAGAATCAAAAAATCACTTTTTCTAGCCAGGTATAGGAACAAATTTATCTCACAAACATAGAAATTGACCCAGAAGATCCAAATGTGCATTTTGTGAACTGTTTGTATTCCAAGTAAAAACTGATCTAGGAGTTTAAGCAAAGGCAATAGCTTAATGTGAAACACTTTCCAAAAGGCTAATATCAATTACGCATTAAATAGTCAGAAAAGTTATTCTCCATAAAAGTCATAAACATAGTACATCCTTCTGGAATCTGTAAAAAAAGCTGCAATGGACAGACATTGTTTCAACTTCAATCAAAGTCTAATGCAACAGATAGCAGTTGAGGCAGTTAATGGAGGTACAGCCATCAGTAACCTTAGAGAAGGCATTGCCCCTAACATGGTGAATAATTAGCAGGCATTGTACAAAATCAACCTGAAGCACACTAAATGCCCAAAAATGCAACCTTTAGACCTACGAGAGAACTCGGTAAAAGATGAATATGAAACTCCCTCTATAAGTTCAGTTCAATGATAAAATTCATGATAACCAAGTAATCAACATTATTGAGAATAATTAGTCCTATGTCAAGAATTAATCAATTCTGACCAAAATACAGCAGATAGCAATATTTTTTGAATCATTATAGTAAAAAAAATATCTTTTCTGTACTTTTCTTACTGTTTTTTAGCAAAGAGACATTACCTCTCCACTGCATTGATAATGACAAATTTAAAAATTGTACTTAAATAAAAACAATCATATGAAAATTGATTGTTCTCTTACACAAGGTTTGGTCAAAGTATCTATCAATTATAACTGGACTAACAACTAGTAAGAAGAATAACCTACTGTTGTTATGCATGTTTACCATAGTAATATTTGTGGTCACTTTCCTTGTGATGTTGAAGTATTGAACTACAGGTTAATTTGTCATTATAGATGCTGGAAAAGACGACCTACATGTTGACAATGACAACTTATATAAAAATTAAGTTGTCTAAGTTTGCAAGTTGGAACAGTTTCAGTGACCATTATGCTAATATAAAATAATAAACAGCCATATAATAGCTTCATTTTATTGGGTTTCTTTATTAACTGATAACTAATCTCAATGAGGTAACTATAATATTATTTGAGTTTTCTTCCATAAACTACAGGCTATTTTGGTACTATATATGAATGTGTGCATGTGTTGGGTGCAGGCATACACCGACACCAAGTCAATGAGGCTTAAGAAACCAAAATTTTGACCTTTCGCCTTACAAATCGTCCAAAAGAACTACTGAACAAACACGATACATGCATAACAGAAAATTATTGCCAGTTATTGAATGGCTTCTTCTGGTGTACTTTGAGATTTTGATGCCAGTTATAGAACGGCTATATAAGGGCCCCTGTAGAAGTTCCACTACATGTCAAATCCTGATCAGTTCCCAATAACCATATACATCACACCAAATTTCAACTAAACATATTGGAGGAAATGTAGCTACTGAAGTTTGGTGGTAGTCTTACCCACTAGGCAGTAGGATCGTCTTTGCAAAATCCAATAAAGTGATGTAATTGGCAAAATTTACTGCACTTCCAAAGAAAGAAAATCAAACAACGGTCACTCATTATCCACAGATGTAATTGGCAAAATTTACTGCACTTCCAAATAAAACATTAACAAATACCAATTAACATGAACAAAAAAACTATAAACTAGATGAACCAATATAAGACTAACACTTTGACAAACGAGCACTCATTATTCACAGGGAAACAACAAACATTCAATTATAGGCTCAAAAGAGGAAAACAACAAGTGCTATCCCGTAAACACATTTGTACTAGTTAAAAAAGAAGATAAATGCATAAAGTACGAGAGTACATATAATAAAGTGTGAGCAAGTTCACATGTGACACTTCCAAATAACATATCTGTTTTCTTTCAACTAACACTTAGGACTCTTCAATTTGTTTAGTAATCTTCAAACTGTTTGGAAAAACCTCCATCGTTGAGATCAACCTTCGATCTGTTTAGTGAAACATTTAAATTAATTAATAAGAGAAAAAATGGGATATATGTATATACAAAATTGATAAATGATTACTATCAAAATACTAATTATTTACCTCATCTGAAGTCACCTTCTCACAATCATGTCTTACATAACTTTCTCCATCAAGGTTCGGATCAAGTTGTAGTGCATCTAATGGTGCACATGGCATGTACGCACTCTCTTCAAAACTTTCTAACTCGTAAAAACCTCATGGTGGTGCTCTTAGAACAGCGTACCAATGTGATACATCACAATCTCTTGAATAAAATACTTGTTTTGCTTGTGATGCTAAAATAAATGGATCTCTTTCAAATTGACTTTGCCCTTGGTGAACGTTAACCAATGTAAATCCCTCTTCAACTTTGACACCATTATCTATGTTTGCCTAATCACATTGAAATAAAGGAACCTGGATATTGTAGTAATCAAGTAAAATTATGTCTCTAATAACTCCATAATAAGAAACTCTTCCAATGACATGAGATGTGTCTCTTGCACTGGATCGACAAATTGTTTCGGCTTCAATTGAAACACCACTGTTATTAAAGTATAAGTACATGAGAACTTAGAAAGTGAAAATTTTAAATGAAAATAAGTTACAATTTGGTATCATACTTACTTAATGTACGGTTCAACTTCAGAACTGTTGAACAAAACAGTACGATAAGCTATCTCTAACATGTCAGAAGACATACTCCTTGTTTTATCCTTAGAAATTGGCCTCCCTTCCCCCATAGTTTCATTCTCAAAATCATCATTGCGTCTATATTGAGCTCCAATTTCAGTAGCTTGCTTTATGTATCCACTACAAAAACTTGAGCACTCTTCAGCAATATACCTTTCTGCTATACATCCTTCAGGTCGTGAACGATTTCTAACATATCCTTTTAGTACCTTCATAGATCTAATTAAAAGATACTGTTAGAAGAGTATAGAATAATTTATAAGTTCATTATTAGTTTAAAATATATGTTGTGACCTCTCAAAGGGATACATCCAACGAAAATGTACTGGCCCACCAATTCGAGCTTCTCGTACAAGATGAATTGTGAGATGCACCATAACATCAAAAAATGATGGAGGAAAAAATATTTCTAATAAGCACAAAGTTTCTGCAACTTCAGTTTCGAGTTGTTCCAATCTGTTTTTATCGATCACTCTTTGACATAATTCATTAAAAAATAAACAAAGTCGAAATATTGCAGTTCTTGCACCCTTTGGTAGAAGTCCTCTTAATGCTACTGATAACACTTGTTGAAGTAGAATGTGATAATCATGAGACTTGGGGTTTAAAATCATGGAATCTTTTAACGACACATGATTTGAAATGTTGGAACTGTAACCATCAGGCAATCGTAAATTTGCAAGCCTCGCACAAAACAATTGCTTCTCTGACTTCGATAAATTAAAAGAGCCTGCTGCCCATCGAAACTTATCCCCTATTTTTCAGCATGTAATTCTTTCCTTATGCCCATTTCTGCCATATCTCTACGAGAATTTAGTCCATCCTTTGTTTTCCCTTTTATACTCAAGAGTGTACCAATAATGCTCTCACAAATGTTCTTCTCAATGTGTATCACATCTAAATTATGTCGCAATAGCAAACTCTGAAACGTCATAAAGAAAATATAATAAATTCATAAATTAAAATTATTTTATTTTTAGAAAGTGACATATATAGAGAGAGATAATGATAGTACCTTCCAATAAGGTAACTCAAAAAAAATTGATTTCTTCTTCCAAGGCCATATTGAATCATTACTTGGTTGTTCTTGATTCTTCTTCCTTTTCTTGTTTTCTATTTTTGGTTTCCCCCAATTATTGACATGGTTTTTTACCACATCAAAAACTTGTGAACCTGTTAGTGCTCTAGGCTTCCCTCTATGTTCTTCATTTCCATCAAACCAAGACTTTTTTGATCTAAATGGATGATTATGCGTGAGAAACCGTCTATGGTCCATGTATACATGCTTTTGACAATTAGCCAACCGTCTTGAAGATGTCTCAATTCTACATATTGGACAAGCTGCTCTACCCTTTGTGGAATATCCAGATAAATTTCCATAGGCTGGAAAGTAATTTATTGTCCACATTAGAACGGCCTTCAAATTAAATATAGATTTTCTGAATGAATCAAAAACATTCACACCATTGGTCCATAACTCTTTCAAATCTTCTATAAGTGGCTCCAAGTATACATCTATGTCATTTCCTGGTTGCTTAGGCCCAGGAATCAATAACGTTAACATCAAGTTTTTCTTTGACATGCATAGGGAAGGAGGCAGATTATAAGCAACCAAAATCATAGGCCAACAACTATATTGAGTACTACGATCACCGAAAGGATTAAATCCATCCGATGCAAGGCCAAGCCTAAGATTACGCGGATCAGATGAAAACTCAGGCCACTTGCTATCGATCATATTTCATGCCATTGAATCAACAGGGTGCCGCATCTTTCCATCCTGACTTTCGTGAGTGTCATGCCATCTTAGTTGTTTCGCCTTCTCGGGTGATTTAAACATTCTTCTAAATTTTGGTATTATAGGAAAGTACCTCAATACCTTTGCAGGAACTCCATTTTGAATCTTATTGGTGCGCACATCAATTTTCCACCGTGAAGCCCCATATTTTGGACATGTCTCCATATATTCATTTTCCTATCTAAATAAACAACAATCATTAACACAAGCATGTATCTTCTCATAGCCTAGATCGAAATCCTTAAGTAGCTTCTTTACTGAATATAAAGAATCATTAAGCTTATTGTCTTGAGGTAGAATTTTGCCAAGCATCTCAAGAAGTTTATTAAAACCGATGTCCGTAAGACTATGTCTAGCTTTATATTTATATAGGGCAACGACTGCAGCCATCTTTGTGTAAGTAGATCCACCATATAAAGGAAGTTCAGCATCCTCCACAAGATTTGCATAATGTGGCTCTCTTCTTTGATATGCAGGTTCCACATTAGTATCATTGTCATCAAAAAAATCATCTTCAATATTTGCATCTCTGAATATTTTATATGCCTCGGGTATTTCAAAATCTTCGTCTCTAGTTGCAGTAGAACTTTCTCCATGAAAGACCCATTTATCATATGTAGGATCCATCCCAAATATGACTAAGTGCTCATAAACCGTATCAAAATGGTGAAATCGATGACTTAAACAACGACAACAAGGACATTGAATTTTTTCTGGATTTCCCTTGCTAGCTTGAATTGTATCAGCAAACTTTCGTGCTCCATTTTGATATGCTTGTGAATCTCTACAAACAAAGACAAACCCCCACACATAATCTTATATTAATAAAAAGCAACAAGTATGCCAATGTTTATTATTTTAAGAATAAATATTAACCTTTTAAACTGTACCCAACCTTTGTCCATTGTGTATGACCCACTGGTACGAATTATAACCTGCTAAAGACCTCCATTAAATATATACGAGGCAGATAAGATGGTTCACAAAGCATTCCATAAGGATTCCTACAAATAAATCCAATTAAAATGTATCATTTTTAATTGTTCTAGTGATATTAGACATAAAAAATGTATCGTGTTTGATTAAGAATGTATCGTGTTTGATTAAGTATGGGTTGTTGGCTTGTATCAGAGAGCAATAGTGCCATTGGGCCATTGGCCAATGTTGTGAGGAGAGGTGTAATGGCAAGCAGAGGGTTTTGGTACCAATTTTAAGGTGTATATATATATATATATATATATATATATATATATATATATATTTTTTTTTTTTTTTTCTTCCTGTATCAGAGATTTGGGAGTGTGGTTGGCTTGGCCATTGTTTCAGTCGTGCTTTTGGGTGTTGGCCAAATGGCCTTTGGCTCACGACACTAGACCATAGAGTGTAGGCATTGGTTATCAGATGTAAGGACTTGAGTGTTAGTATCAATAGGCATGAGGATTTATGTATCAGTGGTGGTATCAGAGTTAGTATCAGTAAAAAAGGGGTGAGCATATGTGTTAGATAATGTAGGTATTGAGGAGGATGCAATGGTGGGTTAGTGTTAAGGCCAGGTTAGTAGAGTAGGCTTGTGTGTGTACTCCACTGTGGTAGGTCAGTGAGAATTTGAGAAGAGTTGGTTCAGTGATGAGGTTTTAGCAGAGTAGTTGTATCTATAAGTTCTAGTGTATATATATAGAGGTTTATATAAACGTGTTTACATGTGAGGATAAGTTGTATATAGATATATACATATATATATACTTGTAGCAGCAGATGGTGTTGGCCAAGGGGTCACTTGGCCATGTTGCAATGTGGCAACAATGGCCCTTTGGCATTGCAGTATCAGAGGGTATGTCTATTTTGGTATCATGGTATTAGATATAGAGAAGCCCCTTTATTTGTGATTTGGGCTATGACCCATTTGGGTTTGTTAGCTTCAGGGAGTAGCAGAGAATGAGTGAGGGGCAGGGCTAGCCTTAGCAGCAGCAGGGGGTCCTACTCTGCAGGAAAGCAAGCACCTACAGCAGTGGCAGCAACATGTTGGCTTGCAGTAAGCAATTGCAATGCTTTGCAATTGCAGCACATACAAGAGCAGCTGCAGGCCATGGCAGCATGGGATAACCCTTGGTTAGTGTGGTTTGAGCCACATGGGCAGTGAAGAGTGTTTGAGGGGTTGTGCTCTGTTGCAGGACACTTAGGCCTGGCCTTGTGAGGCCTGCCTAAGTGCAGTGGGACATGGTCCCTTGGCTACAACAGATGTAAGGAAGGTAGAGAATAGGAGATGTGTTAGGCAAGAGTGCTTGGGTTTTAGGGAGAATGTTAATAAGTATCCTGTTGGTAAGGAGATACCTAGGAGTGCGTGTTAGTGTTACCTATAGTGGTGTCTTGATGTATCAGTTAGGAAAATGGTTTTGGGACCATATATGTGATATGAGCCCCTTTGTTTGAGTCAGACATGAGTGCCTTGAGAGAAAGGATACATGTAAGTGATAGTATATAGATGTGTGTTAGAGTTTGGTACATGGTTGTGTGGGGGTGTCCTTGTCACCCCCAGTTTCCAGAAACAGGGGTATTTTCATCTTTTTTTTTTCATTTTTATTATTTTAAAATTTTTATTTATTTATTGTAATACTTTGGGGTTATTTGAGTCGGGTTCAAATTTCAACTCAATCCGACTTGAAACGGGGACCTGGGGTAGTGTTGACCCTAGTGGACCCACACACTAGTTAGCCATGGCCCACATGTCATTTATTTTAGTTAGTGACTAGGCTACTTTATTTGGATTAGGATTAATTAGATTAGTGTGTTAGAATGACCAAACTAGTCCCGACTTGAAACCCCCTTTTTAATGTATTGTCAATAGGCTAGAGGGGGGTGTTTTTGACTTTTCAATGGACCCCATAGCAGCCCATTGTGGCCGGCCACCTCTAGGAGGGGATAGGCACAAGCCCTTTGATATTTCCTATTCTTTCCATCTCATTTTCTCTCTCTTGTTCTTTCCCAAATTTCTAGAGAGCATCCCTACCATTTTCATCTCCAAATCGATCATTTCTTCCACCAAATCTTCTTCTCTCCTTTTCTACTCCATGAGAGGAAGGTGCTAGCCAAGTTTGAAGAGATTCGGAGCTCGTTTGTGTCCATTTGGAATCTCTACGTGTTGGTGTCGCTCTGGGAAGGCTTTTCTTCGATTCGATCTACCGGGTCCTCATGCATATAGGTCTATTTTGACCCATAGGAATAACCCCCATGGTTTTGTGTCCATTTGAGTCCATTTCGTGTCCATTTGGACACTTGTAGAGGTGTCCTATGTGTAGGTTTGTGTCCATGTGGGAAAAACCCCTATTTGGACACATGGGGAATTAATTATATATTGATTTTGTATTGTTCTAATATTAATTCCAGATTTTTGCTTGTGTTTAGATTGAGTTTTCCTAGGTATCATATTGTATCATATTACCTATATCAATATATGTATATATATATGGTGATATATATATGGTGATATATATATGTATATATATATATATATATATATATATATATATATATATATATATATATATATATATATATATATATATATATTAATCTCTATATATATATATATATATATATATATATATATATATATATATATATATATAATATGGTTGATATATATGGATATATATATGTGCTATGTTGGTGTGTATATTGTGTTGGTGGTGGGTTATGTGGTCGGCCAAGGGAGGAGTCTTGTGGGTATGTGTTAGTGTGTAGAGGTGGTGTTTGATTAATTGTGAGTGTGTGGTGTGAGGTATTTTATAGGTGTGTATATGTGAGTTCTATAGGAGAGTCTACATGTGAGTCTATATACTATAGGTGTGTGTGTCTAGATATGGATATATAGGTGTATATATATATGTAACTATATATCATGGTATAAGGGTAAGGTAATGGGTAATGGCCAACATGTGGTCTAAGATAACTTAGATGACCTAGATACTAGGATTTCTTGGTAGGTAATATTAGTATAGGATAGTATCTAGCTATCCTAGGAAGCCTAGGCTAGTATTCCTAGGTTAGAGTGGTATTGTACAAGGTATTGGTATTTACCTTGGTAGGGTAAATATAGGCAATGTCTAGAAATAGGGTATTTGAGTTTGGAGTCTAAGATAGAGTTAGAACTTGGTTCCCTTGGTTGGTAATGATCAAATATAGTGCTCATAGACTAGTTTTGACGTCGATTGACCATTTTGACCAAAAGTCAACAAAAGTCAACCGAGAGTCAAACTTAGCCTTTAAGCGACCAGATTTGACCAAAACCAAACCAGAGTTGACCAGTTGACTGAAAGTCAACAGTTGGTCAACATGTAACTTGTTTGACCTAGGGTTGACTCATTGTTGACCAGAGTTGACCACAGTTGACTTTTTGACCAAAAGTCAACTATAAGTCAACCTTTGACCCCGATTGACCTAGTTTAACTTGGATTGATTTCCTGTGACCTTGTTTGACCTTGATTGTCCTAGTGTGACTCAGTATGACCTAGTTTAGCTTGGTATGACTTAGGTTTGACCTAGATTGACCTAGAATTTATTTAGAATGCATTGTAATGTATCTTATTATTATTTTTGGACTCATAGAGACTTGTACTGTCCTATAGGAGACAGATACCACTCCTCGGACAGTATATTCTCTTCAAAACTTAGGCTATCAGGCGAGTACATTCTCTGACCGTTTCATACTTTTATGGATTTACATTCTTGCTCTAGATTACTGTACTTGATGCTGACACGATCATTATCACGGATTGGTACTATATGGATCTTCTTCTGAGATGTTATCTCCTTGTATTCACTAAGTACATATTATGATGTGCGTTTCACTTACATGTTGTATTTATTGAATACCCTTATCATTGTACACTCATTGTGCATATTGTACTCTCAGTATCACATTGAGCCATTGTACAAGCCATTGTACAAGACATTGTACAAGCCATTGTATAAGCCATTGTATAAGGTAACGTAACTGAATTGGATCCTTGTGTATTGATTGGGGAGGGGGAGTAGAAATGGTTATGTGATCAATCATATTGTATAAGAAATTATATATGTCCATTGTACACCCACGTACAAAGGAGTCCCATTTTATTGTATAACCTAACCCGTTTACATAACCATATTGTGCTCTAAAATCACATATTCCTTACAGTCTTACTTATCATATTTAGATATTTCCTGTTATCAAATCTCTACTGTTTTTTATATATCTTCTTCTTTCAGCGTTTTATGTACTTTACTCTATTGCATGCTTTATATTTCCTAACTCGATATGAACTGCGTGAGATGTTTTGTGCTCGCTCCCGTCCTGACTGGACCTGTTGAAAATATTACAGAGGATGAGGAGGAGGCCTGCATAGACACCTACTATGGGGCAGCTGTAGATGCCATGTGTGACCCAGATTTCCAGCCTGATCCACTAGTTTAGAGACTGAGGCTCCCTAGTCTAGGTTTTCTATTTCTGTCATTTGAGATCTAGATTGTGTATATTCTTTCATTTCAGTGCTAGAGTCTTGTATTGAGCTGGATGTTCTGATTTGTTATGTCAGTAGACACTTAGACTCTCTGATTGTGTTTATGTGGTTTTTCCTTCATTCCAGTATTTATCTATCTTCTTCCTATCTTTCATTCTGCTTTAGATGTGATTGAGACTGTATATTGCTATGTCACCTCCATTCGGAGTGTATATACTGTACAGGTACCTTTATATTGCTAGATGATTGACCTAGGATAGCGTTCTACCGCCGATACTGCAGCATAGGCTGGGCGTTGTTACGTTCTCGTACCCTCACAGTGGGTACGGGTCGTGACACGTTTTTAGGGGGGAATAGAAATGGTTATGTTATCAATCGTATTGTATAAGAAATTGTAAATGTCCATTGTACACCCACGTACAATGGAGTCCCATTTTATTGTATAACCTAACCCGTTTACATAACCATATTGTGCTCTAAAATCACATGTTCCTTACAGTCTTACTTATCATATTTAGATATTTCCTGTTATCAAATCTCTACTGTTTTTCATATATCTTCTTCTTTCAGCGTTTCATATACTTTACTCTATTGTATGCTTTATATTTCCTAACTCGATATGAACTGCGTGAGATGTTTTGTGCTCGCTCCCATCCTGACTGGACCTGTTGAAAATATTACAGAGGATGAGGAGGAGGCCTGCATAGACACCTACTATGGGGCAGCTGTAGATGCCATGTGTGACCCAGATTTCCAGCCTGATCCACTAGTTTAGAGACTGGGGCTCCCTAGTCTAGGTTTTCTATTTCTGTCATTTGAGATCTAGATTGTGTATATTCTTTCATTTTAGTGTTAGAGTCTTGTATTGAGCTGGATGTTCTGATTTTGTTATGTCAGTAGACACTTAGACTCTCTGGTTGTATTTATGTGGTTTTTCCGTCATTCCAGTATTTATCTATCTATCTTCCTATCTTTCATTCTGCTTTAGATGTGATTGAGACTGTATATTGCTATGTCACCTCCATTCGGAGTGTATATACTGTACAGGTACCTCTATATTGTTAGATGATTGACCCAGGACAGCGTTCTACCGCCGACACTGCGGCGTAGGCTGGGCGTAGTTACGTTCTCATGCCCATACAGTGGGTACGGGTCGTGACACATTTTTAGTAGTGGCCCATACAGGTCGAGTTTATGTAGTGGTATTCGAACTAGAGTATCACTACAGCCTGCAATAGGATTAGGATATTTTAAAGGTACTCAATCACACTAGGAAAAACTCATATCAAATTCATACCATCTCAGTTCTTGCTGATATTGTTCTCCTTGAATATAACTGTCCTCTTTTGCTATTTCGACTCATTCTCAGCAATTGTTTGTTTGATCTGTCTTCAGGATGGTGGAGACGCGATCACAGCGTGCCATTATGGAGATACTGTAGAGGGGACTGCTACCTCTCAGCCAGTTCAGCAGGGTCGGGAGGCTACAGCTCCTGCCACCTCTGCTCATATTGGGACTTCAGCAGTAGCAGCTGAGGGTATGCCTTCACCAGTTCGGAGGCAGGACCCAGTCATTCCAGAGGTACCGTTCCAGCAGCCGCCGCCTACAGGAAATGTGGACGCAGCTCAGATGTTTGCGTATTTCCAGCAGTTCATGGATCGACAGCAGGATCGACAAGACAGAGGCATGGAGTTGGTCATTTCGACAGTTGCAGCCCGACCAGTGGTACAGCAGCCAAAGACACCGGGGATCGAGCAGTTTCAGAAGATGAGCCCCAGAGACTTTCTGGGGACAGAGGGGATCCTATATGCCGATGAGTGGATCGAGCATATAGAGGAGATCTTCCGCTTGGCCAGGATTCCAGCAGATCTTCAGATCGAGGCCGCAGCTAGCCGGATGCGCGATCTTGCTCGCACCTGGTATCAGTCGGACCCAAGGGTGGGGGTAGCCGGATAGACTTGGGAGGAGTTCAAGGACTTCTTCAAGAAGAAATTCTTCCCAGATTCAGCGCTCAGAGCTTTAGAGTCGCAGTTTGAGAGCCTAGTTCAGGGGAGCCTGTCAGTGGAGGAGTACGCTGGGGAGTTCGGCCGCCTCAGCAGATTCGTGGAGGGTTTGAGCGAGGCGGCGAAGGCCCAGACGTTTCGGAAGGGTCTGGTCAAGGAAGTCAAGTCCTTGACCAAGGGCAACAGGGATGCCACATTCGAGGAGATTCTGACGGGAGCTTTACTGGCTGAGGATGATCTTGAGCTTAGGCTCAAGAGAGGGCGAGATCCAGTTGGGGGCACCAGCAGCGGAGGACCGGCCAAGAGGCCGCACGTTCAGCATCAGTTTCAGCAGCAGTATCAGCAGCCGATGCCAGGCATACAGTTTCAGCAGAAGTATCAGCAGCCGATGCCAGGCATACAGTTTCAGCAGCAGTACCAGCAGCCGAGGGCTCAGATACATCAGCTACAGTAGAGGCCTATTCAGTATCAGGGTCAGGGACAAGTGCAGTATCAGCAGAACACCGTGTGCAACTTCTGCAAGAAGCCAGGCCATTGGTGGAACGATTGCAGGAAGAGACTGGGTATGTGTTTACTTTGCGGGTCAGCAGCACATCAGTGTAGAGAGTGTCCCCAGAACCCGACACCATTGGCTCAGGTAGCACCAGAGCTAGAGCCCCGGCAGGGCAGCAGAGGGGACCACCATTGCAGACTCAGCAGCAGAGGTTTGTCCAACATCAGCAGCAGGCCAGGGGAGGCCAGCCAGGGCGAGCTTTTGTCATGTCAGCCGAGGATGCTCAGGCCGTTGGAGATCTAGTTGCAGGTTCCGTTCTTTGATTCAATTCTGCAATTCCTATCTTGAAATTCAGTTCCATCTATTCCTATCTGTTTTTCATTGTTGATAAGTTCGATCTGGTGTTTCCTTATGATTTAATTTTCTTCTGAGATAAGTCGTATGGGCTAGGTCGTCTCGATTATGAGATTTTAGAATCCTCTAGGGTCATGCTAGCAGGCATAATGAGGACATATAGTCGAACTATGGACGTATTTCTCGGGTGTAGGAATTTAAGGTTTTCGCTGCCAAGTGCGCGGCAATGCAAAAATTTTAAATACCATAGTTCTAGAGGTATGTACCATAGTTGAGGACCCTGTGATTATCGTAGCCTTGCTCACTGGCATGACAGAGATTCTGAGTATCATGATGATTGGATAGACGCATACGATTATCGATTTACATAATTTTCTGTGGTTACCTTGTTTTAAATTTTTTGGATGATTTCTTTTTAAGGTGGATAGACTTGTAGCTTCTATTGAGTGTAATTTTAATTTTATAAATTTAGTCATTTAATTCATGCCTTGATTTTTGAGATTTTGATCATTTTAATTTTTTAGCCATGACTTGTGATTTTGATGTTTTACTATGGTTTGGTTTTAATTTCGAGGACGAAATTCTTTTAAGGTGGATAGATTTGTCACCCTCAATTTCCAGAAACAGGGGTATTTTTGTCTTTTTTTCATTTTTATTATTTTAAAATTTTTATTTATTTATTGTAATATTTTGGGGTTATTTGAGTCGGGTTCAAATTTCAGCTCAATCCGACTTGAAACGGGGACCCGGGGTCGTGTTGACCCTAGTGGACCCCACACACTAGTTAGCCATGGCCCATATGTCATTTATTTTAGTTAGTGACTAGGCTACTTTATTTGGATTAGGATTAATTAGATTAGTGTGTTAGAATGACCAAACTAGCCCCGACTTGAAACCCCCTTTTTAATGTATTGTCAATAGGCTAGAGGGGGGGTGTTTTGACTTTTCAATGGACCCAATAGCAACCCATTGTGGCCGGCCACCTCTAGGAGGTGATAGGCACAAGCCCTTTGATATTTCCTATTCTTTCCATCATTTTCTCTCTCTGTTCTTCCCCAATTTCTCGAGAGAGCATCCCTACCATTTTTATCTCCAAATCCATCATTTCTTCCACCAAATCTTTCTTTCCTTCTCTACTCCATGAGAGGAAGGTGCTAGCCAAGTTTGAAGAGATTCGGAGCTCGTTTTGTGTCCATTTGGAACTCTACGTGTCGGTGTCGCTCCGGGAAGGATTTTCTTCGATTCGATCTACCGGGAGGTATAAATCCCTCTCCTTTTCATTTCCTCATGCATATAGGTCTATTTTGACCCATAGGAATAACCCCATGGTTTTGTGTGCATTGAGTCCATTCGTGTCCATTTGGACATTGTAGAGGTTGTCCTAGTGTAGGTTTGTGTCCATGTGGAAAAACCCCTATTTCGACACATGGGGAATTAATTATATATTGATTTTGTATTGTTCTAATATTAATTCCAGATTTTTGCTTGTGTTTAGATTGAGTTTTCCTAGGTATCTATTGTATATATT